>OX387341.1:0-564178 GCA_947562085.1 Eudonia lacustrata | reverse complement strand
TTTCTCTCAAATAAATTTTAGATTTGTGATCAAATTTTAAACTATTGATAGTTAGGATTTGGGTTTTCTGTATTTTTACAGATGAATACACATTTTCACAATAAAACTAGGCAAAAAAAATCTTAAAAAAACACCACTCAGAAAAAGTTATACCTAAAACAGCATAAAATTTAAAAATATTGAACATAAAATAAAAAATATCATATCTCGAAAACTACGAAATATTGCGGAACATACATGGGGGTTCAATGGATAGATATTAGTGTCCCCTGACCACAGACCTCCGCTGGCACAGGTTACCTGGGACTAAAGTAGCCGGTCAACCGCACGGGTAGACCTTTTTTTGATTGAAAAACGCCATTCACCACAAACGGCACAACAGCGGGCCAACAAACTGGGTGTCGCCGGGACAGCTTCTAATCTAACTTTATTTAAAGCACAAGTCCGATCGTGCTTGGAGTATAGCTGTACAATACCAAATATCTGTAAAATTGCCTCAATGATGAATTTTGTAATCGCGCAATTTCTCTTTAAAGTTTTGGTTAAATTTAAGTAAACTTGAATCGTTTGTAGATAATTCCAAATGTAACTTCTAAATACCACTGATAATTTGAATTTAGAACTTTTGTAACTTGTAAACAACCGAAACTAGCGCCGCCGCGGCGGCGGAAAAAACCTATAAATTCGAACGTTTTTTTATTACCACATGAGTAAATACCCGAACAGAGTCCAAGCTTCCTTAGAGAGCGCTGCGACAGTTACATACACTACTACAAGCACGGTTATGTGTGCGTGAGACGAGAGGACGAACCGGTTTACAGCGACACAGCCAGCGGACAATCTCAGTGAGCGTCACACGTAGTTGTAAACTGCCCATCGCTCGTAAAATATTGTAATTATTTGAAGTTTTGCTATGTTTGATTTAAATTAGAGTGGTTTACTGTAAAATATTAAGTACTGTACAGTGTGTATGAACAATGCCAGAAATATATAAAATATTGCCTATTGCACGTAGTTTCGCAAACACTTCGATCTTATAGCAAACATTATAAATTGGCACTGAAATCTTAGAACGTGTATAATGAATGACTGTACATTTGATCTGCCATGTGAGTGTTTTTAAATTCAGTATTTAAAAAAGACTTTATGTCAGATTAGGACTTATGTCAATCTGAAAAATAAAAAAAAACGAGTTAATGAAAAACAAAAATAATAAAAAGAAAATATTTAGAGGAAGTAATTTATAAATTTATGAAAAATAAAATAAAATATTTAGAGGAAGTAATTTATAAATTTATGAAAAATAAAATAAAATATTTTGGTTAATATATCGTCATGTGACAACCCTACCCAAGTAAGTGTAAATTTTGCGCGCTCTTGGACTCTTTCGGATATTTACTCATGTGGTTAATAATACGGCGGCGGCTTATTAAGTCAGCCGTTATATGATTCATGTACAAAATAGATGTTTAGTTGAGTGGCGTTGATCAATAAAAGGGCTAGCCGTGCGATTGAACGGCTATCTTAACCAGTTGGCTGCGACATTCTTGCTACAGTACAGACAGCTACATTATCAACGTTGCTCAAATTGTATACACGAGTTCTGATCACTATTTTACCCAGGTACAGTGCCAAATAAACCAAAATATATATATATATATAAATTTGGAGTGATTTGCTAGATCGCTAGCTAATGAATACATGCAATATGGTTTGCTGCTAAAAACAATCTCAAATATACTACGTCTATAAAACTACACAAATGCTACGAAATAACATAATTATAATTTAATCTATTAAATATAATATATATTAAGTAAGCTATAGTTTAGGTATACCTAATTAGAAGCACCTGAAGTTAAAGTACCAACATTTTTATTAAAATTAATACCTATGACGTATTGTGCAAAAACAAAAGAGCATGGAGCACACGTCTAGCTAAAATAAACATTTACTAGTTTGTATTATGTACATGAGATCATTTCAGATCTAAAATAGTAGTTGATTTTGTTAGTTTGTCTAGAATAATTACCAGAATACTCGCAAACTCAACTTTGTGCTGGGTGCGGCCAGGCGGCGGCGGCGGCGGCGGCGGCGTCTATACTATGGAGCTTGGCGGCAAAGTGCCACATGCTTCCTTTCCCTACATGGGTGTCCAGTGGTATATTTTGGCTGATAAAAAGAATTCGTACATATCGCGAGGCAAAGCGGATTGATTTGTAAAGGTTATAGCGCAGAAGATGCGCTAAGTTGACGTCAATTAATCTCTACATATTGTGACAATTACAGCATGATGGGTTGCCTAAATACTTAAATGTAATTTGTAATAATAACAACTATTGAATGCGTAACAACTGTGAGAATGACAAAAAAAGATACTTAAGTAATTGTAATAAAATGTAGGTGCAGAAAATCATGTTAATTCATAGAAAGTGACAATAGGTAATGTAAAAGGCAACTGCGAACAAGTAGTTTAGGTAGGTGTGTGGAAGTGGGTGTGGGTGTGGTGTGGTTAGTCAGGGCGGGCGCCGGCCGCGTTAGGCGAGTACGCACTTGCCCTGCTCGCGCGGCTGGTCGTTGCTCCACTCGGGCGCGTAGGCCGCCTTGCTCTGGGCGCGGTCCGCCTCCACCAGCTCGCCGATTTTGTACTTCTTCATCAAAGACCTGAAGGCGCAACACACTTATACTTTATGGCTGTTTGCTTAATTGCTCAATCTATCCGAGAGAGATAAAATAATTAGCATCAAGACCTCGTAATTTCAGGATGGAATCGAATCTGAAAGCCTTGTATCCTTTAAAACGTTAGTGTAATTGCAATATTAGGTTTAGCCCTTATATGATAAGATAAGATCAGATAAATAAACAAACTAAAAATCTATGCGTGATAGAACCATGTAATGCACTTCTGCATTGACTGTTAGTGTCTCAAATAAATAAATAAAATAAAATTAAAATTATAAGTATAAGTAGATTATATATATTACCCTATATTAAAAGGCTAATAACGTACATTGTACACATTATTATATTAAAATGAATATTTCAAAACCTTATACTCGTAGATATGGTAGTAGAACTTTATCTATCTAAAATGGTTATTTAATGTAAAGGATGAAATGAAATTAAGAATATTTAACACGCACCCAACATCTTAATATCATTGTTGTGGATTTGAGTGTCGTGTTGTGTGATAATGTGATCCTTTCAAATAGTGTCGTGTGACCGGCGGCGGCGCGGCGGCGCCGCGCCGGCGCGGGCGGGGCGGGGTTACCTGGCGTCGGAGCTGTGGCTGACGTCCTCAAAGGGCTCGCTGGCGTCCTGGCCCGCCTTCTCCAGCAGCACCTCCTCGCCGCCCGGGTGCTGCAACAGGCGGCAAGTCACACGAGGCTCGCACTTCGCAGCGCGCGCTTCAGCCATCCATTGCACAGTAACGATTCAGTACATTGGATAGCTCATGCATTATAGATCAACACATTACCTATACGGCTACTATTTAAAGCAAACAACGCAACACTGATATCAGTGGAATTATATAATAAACAGGGCTAGCGTTTATTAAATATAAAAATATCTATTAAAAAGATAAATTAAATGGAAAGATTTTAAAGATATTCAGATAAAATTGATTGATAGTTTGTTTATTACTAAAACGATCTTTAATTACAATTAGGAGGCATTGCGGAGTTTAGGTAGTGCCATTACCAAATGGCTCATTCACATTTATGCAAATTGTTGTCCGATCTCTGCATTAGTTATACCTACCTAATATGCATTAGCATATATATATGCATGGCAACATATGCATGTTGCCATGCTCGAGTAAACGCGGCGCCTTTGGATTTAACCAAATACAAGATTACCTAGATAGCTGACTATGAAAACTATAGCCCTGTGACCACGGACCCTGCAAAGGGTTTATAACGTCAGGATACACATTAATTAAAACTACTTAATGTATAAAATAAATGCAAGTAGATCCGTAAAAGTTGTTTCATTTTAATGTGTAGTGTTAGCGTAACTTTAGAAAACAATATTTATAGAGCTTTATCTTATCTATACTAAACCATGTATAGAACCTTATATAATCATAGCGTTGCGATTGCAAATTCAGTAAAGAATAAGTGGTAGATGTACACAAACATTCCTCCTCAACGTAGCTAGGCAAATACATGTGTATCTATCTTCCGGTTTTCTACAAGCTTGTTGGGTATTAAATAAATATAGGTAAGCAGTTAAGCACGTGTACAAAGAAGTTTCCAGTTAAATCATTCGTCAGGGTCAGCTCGCGGCGCGCGCGGTCATTTTCGATAACTGCTCGCCCCGCCCGTGCCGCCGCGCCGCGCCGCCGCCGCCGCTATACCAAACAACGATACTGCACATTTCACGTGTGCAGTGCCAGTCCAGCTCCCGCCTGCGTGAATTTAGATTCATTAAACTTATAATATAACACTACCTATCGAGCCCGTCAAATATACCAATCTGTGATAAAAACATTTTTTCAGAATCGGGTCTCAGGACTGCACGACGTGGATCGCAAGGTCCAGGGGGGCGATTTTGGAGCCGGTGACTAATTTTCACGCTATGATATCAATGGCAATTCTCCTTCTAACTCATATTCAAAGTCACTAGTAACTAATTTTTTGACGCCAAAAATCTTAAGGAAACAATTGTTTTACAATTTTATTATTAAAATAAATACCGAACGATAATAATACTTAATAAAATATTTATTTCATTTAATTTTAAGCCACTATTTATTTTTAATCCATGCTTAACACGAATACCTATTGCATTTGTTTTAGTGCTTGGAAAGCAGTGAGCAAGTAGTGAGTTGCGTTGCGTACGTACCTAATTTAATAATAAAGATTATATCTATGTCGTCTCGGTACTTTTCACTCTTATTTGGAAATATGTTGTATGCATCGATCAATTTGTATTGTACGCGCTTAGAAAATAAAAGACGTTATTAGCAACGCATCCCTGTGCAGATAATGAAGACCGACAAACCGACAACATTGACTACGGCAAAAAAGTGCATAAAATTAACGGAGATATTGAAATTATCACCAATGAAATGGCCTGTTTAACCTTTAGATTCATGTATAAATAACGACCGGCAACGGCAAGGAAATCAAGGAATACATAAAGCATACCCAAGCAAGGATACGGAGTCGATGACTCGAGAGCTCGAGACCGATATTATTATGGTAACGGAAGGACATACTTACCTACCTACCTACCTAATCCATTAATTTTACATCATATGTACAACTACTTAGTAGCCAACTCTGATTAGTGATTGATTACGCTATAAATCTTTTCAAATGCATCGTGTTGACTTTAGTATCTACCTATTTCCAAAGAATGAAGATGTATTATGTTATGTGTGTAATATCAACTGGTTACAAAAAATATTGGAAATATTACAAGCTTTACCGGCGAGAGCAAAGGTTACCCAGAATGTGTGCAAATGCAAATACCTACGCGAACAGTAGTGCCGCTTTTTGCTAGCAATATGACAAGCAGCAGTCTCTTCTGTCTTCTCCTCGCGATAACGAGACAATGCCTGCTAAATAATGCATAGGTAATTCAAATAAATTTTCTTGGCAAGTAAAAGAATAACTTCTTACCGAATAAATGTTTAATAACTAAACTTGACGTGCATTCAGTCAGTGATACAGAATGTAATGCAGCCAGCCGTCGCTACACGTTTTGATACTTTTCTCACCTGTCGATGCTTGACGTCAAATTCCTAATGCTTGCATGAAAATAGTCAATGACCAAACGCTTGTTTGCGACGATGCATGGCATCACGACTGGGTAACAGTAAGTGACTGATAAGAATTCAAAATTCCTGATCACTTGATCACCAAGGCCATGTGGGATTTAGGTAAGTACATTAGAATACGAAGGCCGTCGTGGTTTTTATTTACATGTTGACATGAATATAAAGTGTACCTACCTACACACATCAAAAATATCTAGGGGTCAAGTACATTTTTAGCTTCACATTTTTTTTCTAATAATATTTACCTAATCTGGTTTTTCAAGCTGGCTTCTTGCTCTATTTTTTATGTTTTAGTAAACAGTTTTATTCCTATTATTCAAAAAACATTAAGAAAAAATGCAATTTTAACATATTGGGAAAAAATAGCTAACGTTAAGGTCGTCGTCATCTAATTGGCCAAAAAAGCAAGAAAAAGGTTGATTTTTAAAAATTTTATTGTAAAAATAAAGTGAAGATTTGATTATACCATATGTCTATTTATTCTACCGTCATAATTAAGAAAGGCACATCCAACATTTTTCAAATCAGGAGAAAAACTGGTTTGAAAAGATAGGACTTTTTCTCCTGATTCCAAATATGTATCTAACTCGAATTTTAAAAAAAATGTTAGTTGTGCCCTTTTTCCTTATGACGGCAGTATTAACCTTATGATGTTATTTGTCTGTAAATCTTCTAGAAATAAATAAAATAAAAAAAAATCTGTTTTTTCTATCAATCACACAAGCACAGCGATTTGGCATAATTAAAATAAGTTCATCCAAATCACTTTGATGAATAGCCGCCCACAGTTCTTTCTAACAAGTCAAAAAGTTGGTGTGGGGTTAACGGCATCCATACTCAGCAGAGCTCTTCTTTGGAGCATGTCCTATGCATTATCAATTGAGTTGAGGGCAGGTGATTATGCAGCCACGGCAGGACGTTGATATGAGAATCGGCAAGAGTCCCGTGTAACGACTCTAGCCGTCTGTGGACGTGCATTGTCATGCATTAGTCGAAACGAATTCGATGTAGTCCTTTTGTTCAGATCGCAGCGAATCGTCATACCGAGCAAGTTGATACTGCTCTGCAGGCTTAGAGATGTACCCTGAAGTGTAGGAAGGAGAAAGGAATGGTGACTTTTTTGCCGTTAAAGCACACACCTGTGTTTTCTTGGCATTGAACTCAACAAGATCATTGGAGCCCCATTTAGATACGAGGTCCAATACCCGTTTGAGCTCAATGACAAGATTCACCTCGATTGACTTCGGTTTCAACACGCCCCTGCCGCTGGGTGACCGTTTTATTTCTCCATGCACTGTGCTATCATCTGCATAGCAAAGAATATTTCCAAGTGAAAGCATATCATTGATATACAGAAGGAACAGCGTGGGGGACAGAGCGGAACCTTGGGAGACACCAGCGTTTACTGATATGATACGCGAAGCGCATCCATCCGACAGGACACGGATTCTACGCTCATGCAGGAAGCCAGCGACCCAGTTGCAGAACTGAGCAGGTAGACCGTATGCCGGGAGCTTGGAGAGAAGAGCTTTGCGCCAGACCCGATCAAAAGCCTTGGCTATGTCAAGGCTAACAGCCACCGACTCACCACGCTTGTCAATAGCCTCACCCCAGAGATGTGCAACGTACGCTAGAAGATCACCCGTTGACCGTTTCGATTGATTGGCGATCGTGAATTATGGAGTGTTCTTCCAGGTAGTGGACAAGTTGTTTATTTAAAATACGTTTCATGATTTTGCACAAAACTGAAGTAACGGCTATAGGGCGGTAATAAGAAGGGTCTGACCGATCTCCTTTTTTGGGGACCGGTTGCACATTAGGCTTCTCTCCAAGATTCTGGCACACAACCAGAAGAGAGCGAGAGACGGTAAAGACGCGTTAACACGGGGTGACAACTCCGCTACACACATTTTCAGGACTTATGCTGGGATGCCATTAGCGCCATTAGCTTTCCGGACATCGATTGACTGCAGCTTCGCACGGACACCACACTGCCTGATTTTAAACTCAGGCATTGTGTGAACAGTGAGGAATTGAAGTATGGCTGTGCATTGCAGTCATCGATTCGGTAGTTAGCTGCAAAGAGTTTGGCCAGGAAATCGACCTTCTTCTGCGGCTTGTGAGCTAAAGTCCCGTCATGGACATCTCAGTGGAGGCAGCGACCGAGAGTTGGCAGAAGTTTGATTGCACGGCTTTGGCCAGACGCCAGTAGCTACGGCTGCCCGTAGGATGCGTCAGTAGTTCTTGGCCGACCCGTGCAACGCGCTGGGCATACCGCTCTAATGTAAGCTCTTTTGCAGAACTTGGTGGCATTATTATAGGCTGCTTTCAGCGAGCGAGTTTCGGGATCCCTCAGAGCTTTACCCAAGCGCGGTATGCCGCCTGCCTGTTATCGACAGCGTTGGCACACTTACGGTTGAGCCATCGGTTGCGCCTGCCTTTGCTGATGAGATAGGAATGCGGAATATAGTATTCCATCTCTAAAAATATCTCATCAGCAACTGCAGTCGCACTAGCTGTTGGGTCCTTCCTACTGAAGCAGTGCTGCCTCCAAGGGAAGGATGCAAAATAGTCCCCGCATACCATCCCAATCTGCCGACGATTAATGCCAAATCTGACGTTTCGATACCGCTGTAGGCGATAACGGAGTCAGAGGTACTTTGCTGGATACCAAGCAGTGATCCGAAGAGCCTAAAGGAGCTCGGATCTCCACTTGGTAACCAGCTAGGCGGCTCGTCAGCAGAAGGTCCAGCAAAGAGGGCGCGTACCGACTATATATCTGCATCCTGGTGGCTCGTTCACCAGTTGAGTCAGGTCGTGCGTGAGAGCGAATGCGTGAGCAGTTCTACCAGCATGGTCAGTTCTGGAGGAACTTAACCATAACTCGTGGTGAGCATTGAAGTCCCCCAAAAAACACAAATTCCGCCGAAAGAAACCGCTCCTGCGCTTCATCTGTCACCTGACTAAGGTGTTCCATAAGTCGAGTTGTCTCCATGTCGCCATTATGGGATCGGTACACGCAGACGTAGACACGGCTATGAGAGCCCAAGTCGACGTGTACCACAAGGAGGGAAAAAGAAGGGCCTTCCAGACAGCGCAGACGGCGACAGCAAACGTCTGTCCGAAGAAACGAGCAAACTCCGGCTTTGGCTTTAAAAGATTTTTCAAGCACAAAGTCCGGATAATACAGGTGTCGGCCGGACAGATTATTTGCGTCTCCGTCAAAAACAACATTGCTGGCCGTGGCCGTCTCAAGATGGTGGTGGGTGGACAGCATTGAGGTTTGCATGGAGTTTGCGGATGTTAGCAAACTCGACCTCAAACGGTAAGGTTGTGGTGGGGGTGTGCACCGCTGTAAGACCAGTATTAGTATTAGGCGCTGTTATGATGAAGAAAAGGAGGGAGGAGTAAATCTTTATCCGTGCGGAGACGGAGAAAGAATACTATTCTCCGCCCCTCTCCTCCGGTGGGTGTCGTAAGAGGCGACTAACGGATTTTCGAGCTTCCATATGCTCCACTGCGTGGTAGGGCTTGCCCGTCTGGTTAGTGACCACCGTACGCATGGTGTAAAAACCCGTCAAGTGACCGCTTGTCGGTCGCGTTTCGGGATCAGCCAGCGTATAACCAGAGCTCGAGTGGATGTTACTGCGATGCACTTGGTCTGTGGAGGCTTCCGTCAAACCAGTGCCAGGAGGACTTCGTTTACCCGCCGACCAGGGAGACCCGTAGAAACGGCTGTCCCGCTGGCCGCCCGTGGCACAGTACAGGGGCCCAAGCGAGCCTAACCAGCTCGTGAGGCTGCCTCACCATGCCACGCATAATCTCGGGGTGGTCCGTCGTGCCGGTTGGTGACCGGAAGGTGGGGTCCCGGCGGCCATTCCCGGGGGGGTTCGGGGGCCCTTACGTTCGGCGGGTTAATTATACTCTTCTGTAGGCAGATCCCTGGTGAAACAGGCCGCTGCACTTTGACTATTTGCATCGCGGTAGCATTTCCTCGATTCACGCCTCCCTCCTTTTCTCCACCATGACAGCGCCTCACAATAAAACTGGTCCTACAGCGGTGCACACCCCCACCACAACTATACCGTTTTGAGGTCGAGTTCGCTAACATCCGCGGACTCCATGCAAACCTCAATGCCGTCCACCACCATCTTGAGACGGCACGGCCAGCAATGTTGTTTTTGACGGAGACGCAAATAATCTGTCCGGCCGACACCAGCTACCTGCACTATCCGGGCTTTGTGCTTGAAGAATCCTTCAAAGCCAAAGCCGGAGTTTGCTTGTTCGTTCGGACGGATGTTTGCTGTCGCCGTCTGCGCTGTCTGGAGGACCCTTCCTTTTCCCTCCTTGTGGTACACGTCGACTTGGACTCACATAGCCGTGTCTACGTCTGCGTCTACCGATCCCATAATGGCGACATGGAGACAACTCGACTTTTGGACCATCTTAGTCGGGTAGCAGATGATGCGCAGGAGCGGTTTCCATCGGCGGAATTGGTGTTTTTGGGGGACTTCAATGCTCACCACGAGTTGTGGTAAAGTTCCTCAAAAAACTGACCATGCTGGTAGAACTTGCCCATGCTTTCGCTCTCACGCACGACCTGACTCAACTGGTGAACCAGCCCACCAGGATCCAAGACGTAGTCGGTCACGCGCCCTCTTTGTTGGACCTTCTGCTGACGAGTCGCCCAGCTGGCTACCGAGTGGAGGTTCGAGCTCCTTTGGGATCTTCGGATCACTGCTTGGTATCCAGTAAAGTGCCTCTGGCTCCGCTACCGCCTTCAGCGGTATCGAAACGCCAGATTTGGCACTACTCGTCGGCAGATTGGGATGGTATGCGGGACTATTTCGCATCCGTTCCTTGGGGGCAGCGCTGCTTCAGTGGGAAGGACCCGACAGCTAGTGCGATTGCAGTTGCTGATGAGATAGTTTTAGGGATGGAATACTATATTCCGCACTCCTATCTCATCAGCAAAGGCAGGCGCAACCGTTGGTTCAACCGCGAGTGTGCCAACGCTGCTGATAACAAGCAGGCGGCATACCGCGCTTGGATCAGGGGTAAAGCTCTTGGGAATCCCGAAACCCGCTCGCTGAAAGCAGCCTATAATAATGCCACCAAGTCCTGCAAAAGAGCTTACATTAGAGCGGATGCCCAGCGCGTTGCACGAGTCGGCCAAGAACTACTGACGCATCCTACGGGCAGCCGTAGCTACTGGCGTCTGGCCAAAGCCGTACAATCGAACTTCTGCCAACCCTCGCTGCCACCATTGAGATGTCCTGATGGAACTTTAGCTCACAAGCCGCAGGAGAAAGTCGATCTCCTGGCCAAACTCTTTGCGGCTAACTCCCGAGTCGATGACTGCAATGCACAGCCACCTACAATTTCTCACTGTGGCCACACAATGCCCGATTTTAAAATCAGGCAGCGTGACGTCCGTGCGGAGCTGCAGTCAATCGATGTCCGGAAAGCTAATGGTCCTGATGGCATCCCTCCAATAGTCCTAAAAATGTGTGCAGCGGAGTTGTCCCCCGTGTTAACGCGCCTTTACCGTCTCTCGCTCTCTTCAGGTTGTGTGCCGGAATCTTGGAGAGAAGCTAATGTGCAACCGGTCCCCAAAAAAGGAGATCGGTCAGATCCATCGAATTACCGCCCCATAGCCGTAACTTCAGTTTTGTGCAAAGTAATGGAGCGCATTTTAAATAAACAACTTGTCCACTACCTAGAAGAACACTCCATAATTCACGATCGCCAATACGGGTTTCGGCCGAAACGGTCAACGGGTGATCTTCTAGCGTACGTTGCACATCTTTGGGGTGAGGCTATTGACAAGCGTGGTGAGTCGGTGGCTGTTAGCCTTGACATAGCCAAGGCTTTTGATCGGGTCTGGCACAAAGCTCTTCTCTCCAAGCTCCCGGCATACGGTCTGCCTGCTCAGTTCTGCAACTGGGTCGCTGGCTTCCTGCATGAGCGCAAAATTCGTGTTATATCTGATGGATGCGCTTCGCGGCTCATGTCAGTGAACGCTGGTGTCCCTCAGGGTTCCGTTCTATCCCCCACGCTGTTCCTTCTGCATATCAATGATATGCTTCCACTTGGAAATATTCATTGCTATGCAGATGATAGTACGGTCCATGGAGGATATAACGGTCACCCAGCGGCTGGGCGGGTCGAAACCGAAGTGAATCGAGTTAATCTTGTCATTGAGCTCAATCGGGTATTGGACCTCATATCTAATTGGGGCACCAATAATCTGGTTGAGTTCAATGCCAAGAAAACACAGGTGTGCGCGTTCACGGCAAAAAAGTCACCATTCCTTCCCCTTCCATCTCTTCAGGGTACATCTCTACGCCTGCAGAGCAGTATCAACATGCTCGGTATGACGATACGCTGCGATCTGAACCAAAGGGACTACATCGAAGCCGTGATCAAAACAGCCTCACGAAAACTCGGAATTCTGAACAGAGTGCGGCGATTCTTTACGCCGGACCAGTTGTGCCTTTTGTACAAGACACAGGTACGGTCTTGCGTGGAGTATTGCTCGCACATCTGGGACGGTTCCGCTAAGTACCTTCTCGATGCCTTGGACAGATTGCAGCGTCGCGCTGAACGCATTATCGGCAATGCAGAAGTGGTAAATACTCTCGAATCTCTGCAATTGCGTAGAGACGTTGCGTCACTCAGCGTGTTTTACCGCTTATACCATGGCGAGTGCTCTGAAGAGCTCTTTGACCTCATCCCACCTTCTCCCTTTCTTCATAGGAGTACACGTGCTGCTCTTCGGAGTCACCGATTCACTGTCTCAAGTATCCCATCACGCACAAAGAAATTTAGTGACTCGTTTCTTTGTCGCACCTCCAAAAGATGGAATAGTCTACCAGCACACGTTTTCCCACCTTCCTATGATATGGGGTCCTTCAAGAGAGGCGTGAAGAAGCACCTTGTGGGCCGGCAGAGAGAAGTTAACTGATGCTACGTTTGTTTCCACGCTGCACCAGTTGTCTTCGCGTCTGGACTTCATTTCCACTTAACATCAGGTGGGATGGAGTCATTTGCCGAGCTAAGTATAAAAAAAAAAAAAATAATAATAATCGAGGAAATGCTACCGCGATGCAAATAGTTTAAGTGTGGCAGCCTGTTTCACCAGGGATCTGAGTACAGATGAGTATCATTAGCCCGCCGAACGAAAGGGCCCCCGAACCACCCCGGGAATGGCCGCCGGGACCCCTCCTTACGGTCACCAACCGGCACGACGGACCACCCCGAGATTATGCGTGGCGTGGTGAGGCAGCCTCACGAGCTGGTTAGGCTCACTTGGGCTCCTGTACTGTGCCACGGGCGGCCAGCGGGACAGCCGTTTCTACGGGTCTCCCTGGTCGACGGGTTAACAAGGTCTTCCTGGAACTAGTTCGACGGAAGCGTCCACAGACCATATGCATCGCAGCACCATCCACTCGAGCTCTGGTTATACGCTCTGGAAAACAAAGAGACATTCCAGAATGGTACATAAATATACCTATATAGCAACAAACAGTGCCCGATGATCACGCTCAAGCTTCGGTATGCGACGAACGCATTCATTTAATGCCCTGAATAGATCCGAGCGAAATGAGAAATTCCTAAGGCTACTGCGGCAGAACCGCCCCGCACCCACGGGCACTGTATAATATAATAAAGACGTGAGCAAGTTACTAAACATAACGAACGACTATTACTTTTCCCTAACATTTATTCCTCTTAATTTGTTGCATGTTTGGCGCACATATTAATTTATTGGTAAGTAACAATAAGTATTTAAACAAGCTAGCAAACTTAATTTCCTTTTCAGGAAGATAATAAGTAGGTAGCTATTTTCATACTAATATATGCTACTTGTTATTTATACTATATTAGGTATTTCTAGCTAGCTGACTCGGCGGACTTCGTACCGCTTTGACAGTTTCTATGACAACAAAACAAACAAATCGTATATCTATTTATTTATCATAAAGCAATTTTTTTTTCTAGTAATAAATATAGCCTATGTTAGGTACTCAGCGCTAATGTAGCATTCTAATGGTGAAATAATTTTTTAAATCGGTCCAGTAGTTTTTGAGTTTATTTGTAACAAACAATAATACAAAGCGTTCCTCTTTATAATATTAGTATAGATATAATATACTTTACTTATAATAGGGTTAGACGCATTTAGTCATGTGCTCAAAAAATGATCTATTGGCATTTGGTCATATTCGCATTTAGTCACATTCGCAGATGATCACATTAAATCGAAAAGGGGAAATTAGTTTATAAAATGAAGTTTGTTAATAACAGGTTTGTCTTTTTTGTTCACAACAAAATATATATGTTACATTTATAAATTATAGGTTTAGATTTGAAAAAAAACCATGTATATTTTGATCATTTATTAGTACTTACAAAATTAAAATTATTAATAATCAATAATCAAAAACACTTCAATAAAAAGAATCTGAGTCAAAACTTACAAGTCTGTGTTACTTTGAAAGTTGTAGAAATAGTTTTTTTTTCATGAAATAAGCTAAATTTATAGAATTACTTACAAAGTAGTATTTTTAAGTTTTTTTGTATTGCTTATCGAAATTAATATTTTTAGTCTGTCTGTTGTGTTTTTTAATTAATTAAAAATGTACTTAAATTGTAAAAAAAAAGTTGGTTTCGAAATTTATAACATAATCGTCAAGTCTAAGATATAAATTTTGATAAGCAATTAAAAATATTAAAAAAACACTTCTCAATTCAAGGCTTATAAAATTTTACGCAAATTTTGTTGCAAACAAATAACGCAAAACCGGTCATAATATTATAAACTAGTTTCCTATACCACCTTTTTGATCGAGTATGACGATCTGCGAATGTGACCAAATGTGAATAGGACCAAATACCTCTAAACCCTTTTAGTAATACACTACTATTTTGCTACTTGTTTGACTTTGCATTGCAAAGAAAGAAACAAAACACTAGTCAAGCTAGTTTACTTGAATAAGAATGAACTACTACAGTTAAAAAACACATTAAAAAGATCACTGGTTTTTCAGAAAATACCCTCAAATATAAAAAATGTGTAATGAGTGCATTCAAAACTAAACTTGCACAGTTTCTTCAAGGAACATATGAACAACAACGCAATAAGGTATGAAAATAATTTAAGTTCCGATGTATGTAGTGGCTGTATTGTCTTTTAAGGTAATAAATTTCTTTAAACGTAATTTAGACACAAAATTATAGTTGAACATTTATAACCAAGAAAGAATACCTTTTTGGAAAATAGTAGGTACCTAAATATTATGTGTAATTATTATTAGAAAATTGTCCAGGGTGGCCCTGCCAGCATTTTTGCCATCTGCTCATAGCACAAACAATCTCTACAGGAAGATTATCAACCCATCTTTGGGTTCCATAGAGTTGTCGTGCAAGGCAGATGCGAGTAACGCTTGGTTATCTACCTGTCAAAAATCAAATCCACCTTTACTTCCACAATTGCAGAAGCAATGGGAAGAGCCGTTATGCAAGCAAGTTCTGGAGGGCCTTATATCCACAACTGCTGACACGGTCGGGTTCGCTCGTCTCACTGCCGGCTCAGAGAGAGAGGCAGGCCACTGGCTCCAGGCATTACCATCAACCAATGTCGGAACCTTGATGGACGGGCCGTCTCCTACTGTAGCGATAGCGGTATGCCTTCGTTTAGGCGCCAGGTTAGTCCACCCTCACCGCTGTGTATGTGGGGAGGCTGTTGGCAACCTTGGCCACCATGGTTTCTCATGCGTCCGTAGTGCTGGTCGTATACCACTCATCTTTAACCTTTTCACCGCCCAACTATCCTGCACGCGATTTCCCGCTGTACGCCAACGTATAAATGTATATTAATAAAGTAGGTACAAAGAAGAACTTCTATAGAAGTGCTGGCGTGGACGGCACAAAAATCTCGAACTTCTATAGAAGTTGTTGGCGGTAAAAAGGTTAAATAGCATCATCCGCAGTGCTTTTGCCACCGTTGGTTTACCGACTGTCTTAGAGCCAGCTGATATCTCTCGCAGCGATGGCAAGAGACTTGACGGGATGACCATTAGGCCCTGGAAACTTGGCAGGCCGTTGGTGTAGTAGCAACCTATGTTGACACCGTGCCTCCATCGCATGCTGCAGTATGCACTGAAAATAAAAACGTGAACGGCACAAATATGCAAACCTGGGTCGTAATCATTTATTTGTTCCGCTTGTGGTGGAAACAATGGGTCCATGGGAGCCGGAGGCAAGGCAGCTTGTTAAAGAGCTAAGTGCTCGCCTTATTGAGGCCTTCGGTGACAAGAAGGCTGGCAGATACCTCTTTCAGCGTATTAGCTTGGCAATCCAGAGGTGCAATGTTGCCAGCATTCTTGGAACCGTTCCCATGAGCCCACAGTTAGAGGCCATCTTTTATTTATAGGTATTTACTTTTTAATTTGCTATTTAATATTCTGTTTTTTTTAAAGTTCAGTTGTTTTTTTTTTTATTGGTTATAGGCAATAAGAAATAAATTGCCTATAACCAATCATGATGATGATGATGATTGGTTATAGGCAGGCATTTGACTACACCTCACCTGATGTTAAGTGACGGTGCGGTCGAGGATGGAACATGCCTACCTAGAAATAGCCTATTCACTCTAGCCTTGAGGAGGTCCAGATTATACCTTTCAGGGAACACATTCGCAGGCAGCACGTTCCATTCCCTAGCTGTACGCACTAAGAAAGTTGAACCGAATTGGCTTGTGCGACAAGGTGGCATATCTACAACATAGGGATGGAACTCGCGCCTCGCGCTCCGATAGCGGAAAGTGGATGGTGGGATTAGGTCGTGCAACTCCTTCGCGCACTCCCCGAAATTAATCCTGTAGAAGACCGACAGACGAGCCACCCTACGCCGATGTTCTAGATTTTGCAGCTAGTGTAGCTAGATAGCGTCTATCAGGGCAGGGTCACCAATGAGTCTCTTAGCTCGTTTCTTTTTGTTGTGTATATTCTAATTATATTTTCACTTCTCATGCTCGTAAAGTTGTTCTTATTATTAATATTGAGAGAAGGCTGCATAAAATGAGATTTTATGCTCTTGTGCATAAAGTAATTTCTTCTTTTAAGACTAAGACAATTAGGCCTTACAGCCACATACACAATACACCTTCATTAAATTGATATATTTTTATGAGATTTAGGTAAATCTTAATTTAATTACGACATATGTATTACTATCTAAATAGAAATTTACGATTAATACGGGCGTGCATTTACGTAAAAAATATAACGCAAATATTTATAATAACTTGGCATTACTGCTCAGACCATAGTCAAACGTCACATAGTTAAAAATTAAAAAAAAAATAAGAAAAATTGTGTGGCAGGAAGCTGATTATTCATCAAAGTTCAAACAAAACTAGAACCTAGCTAAATTTGTTGTGTTGCGGTTTGTTTTATTTCCTTGCAATTGAAGTGAAAAGCAGAGTGTAAAACTCGAGTATAAAACCCATTTTACCCACGACGTGACTATCCACCCTCGCCGTACCGGCTCGGGTGGCTAAATGCACGACTCGGGTAAAATGGCTCGTTTTATGCTCTTGTTATACAATCTACTATAAGGGCCTCTTTCACCATCTACAAGTAAGTTCCCACTAGCGTTTACTTGACAGATAGTCCATACAAAACCTTCACTTTTACTGCCAAGTATCTCCTAATCAGACATTGTGAAACAGGCCCTTAGAGTTTTATATTATTTAAGTGTTTTGATTTATGAAAATTTATAATTACCTAATTGTTTTTTAGCATTAGTGTGATTTTTTAATAACTTGTACGAGTCTGGAGTCGAGGAGATACTTGACAGTTAAAGTGAAAGTTTTGTATGGACTATAAGTAAATGCTAATGGGAACTTACTTGTAAATGGTGAAAGAGGTCCTAACTGTATTATTAATTTCTTTATTACTACAAAAAAGGGAATTGGAGTGCACTTCTTTGGGCCTTATTATCAGTTAACATCTGGTGAGATGAAGCCCGAGCTTACCCGTAAGTTATGAAAAAATTTAATAATAAATGAATTAAAAAATTGAGGACATTGTGACACAATGTATAAGTGCAAGACAATAGAGATGTATGAAACTGTGACCTTTAACCTAATGGTGTAAGTTAACTAGCTGCTTAATCAAGGTTTTCTCAAAGTTACTAGAAAAATGTAAGCTTGAGTTCAATTGTTTAGCGTTAGTTTAAGCGCACTAAGAAGTGTCTAAGTAGGATTTAAAGGTACCAAGGAATTGTAATTATTACTGTGAAGTGACGTGATTGACATTGACAGTACAAAGAACTAACCTTTGCCGTCTATACAAGACTAACCTCTTCCAAAAACTTGCTGACGTCGTACACTCCGTTGTGGATGATAAGGATAGCGTCGCTACGCTTGTTGCGGCACTTCAGCTCCTCGCGCGTGAAAAGTTTAACTTCGTCTCCCATTGTGCTTGTTTGAGCACGAAATTTGACGCGACTACAATACAATCCACTGAAGCCGCAACCGAACTAGGACCACTGCAACTCTGCAACTGCACGCACGCACTGAGCGCCGAGCGCGACTGTCTGTGCGTGCTAGCAAAGTTGCTATCTATTCAACTCGATAAGGTTTATTTACCCAGTCGGCAGTCGTCCACTCAAAATTTATTTAACAAACTACGCCGTAATATTAGATGTTTGCTGGTTTAATTACTTTATAAGTCTTAGCTGACCAACAAATTAATTCTTTGAGAATGTTTTATTTTTTATTACAGATAGATACTATAGATAATAAGTAGTTTTATCAAAGCGTTTAGTGTCACATGTCAGTTGTCAAAATGTCAATGTCACATGTCGTGACATTGACATTTTGACAACTTTTTTACTCTTTCTTAAGGCTTTGTGTGGATAGCACATTTAGCCAGTGTCAATGTAATTTTTCGTACAAATGTTTAGCTTTTTGGAGAGAGACTGCTGATTGCCACTGGGCATTTTCAGCTTCACCGGGCTTGTTTTAGGGGTTAGGGGCGGCGAGGTACGTAAAGGGTACCTCAAGCCGTGTTGAAACGAATCACCTTCGGAGGATTTCTAGAGGGTACGGCATCGCACACTTAAAAGTGCGCGTCTCCGTGCCCTCCCAGAGTCTCCGAAGGGTTCGGATCGGATTATGATTAGCTAAACAATATCATATAGTTAACAACGGAATAGAGCAACAAACACGAGCTGTCAAAAGAAACTGAAATAGACTGAATAAACACATTTGTGTGTGTAAAATTGTTAATGAGTGCGTGTCAGTGATGTATGTCATGTCGCTTTTTACAATAATATCAATATCGATAATATCAATTAGTAACAGTAAACTAAAATAGGTTGGGTGAAACTACGATTCTTTCAGAAAAACTCAGAAGATATTTAAATACTTAATTTATTTAACATTTCTCATTGCCCTCGGAAAAGTATTATTTTGTTTAAGTAATTTCTCAAAGTTAGCATTGATACATTTTTCAATTTCGTTTCGTACCTCAATCTTACAGGCAAATATGTTTCAATGATACATTTGATAATAAGATAAAAACTTGAGAGGTGTCAAGGGACACCCGGATGGAACGAAGTTCCTTTCGATTAATTAGTGAAGGAATTGTAATAATTTTTTTTTTTTTTTTTTGTTAGGATTCATTATTATTATTATTTTTTATTATTTACAAAATACCTGTATACACTCAACAAAAATAATCGTCGCGACACCACACTGTTCAATGCGAAATAGAAATGAAAATATCTGGCTTGCTTTCTATAAGAGAGAGAGACAGACAGAGAAACATGCGACGCCGCACAGCTTACAATAGCTTACTATAGCAAAAAGTGTCGTGACAACTTTTCGTAAGATTTTTTTCCGTCTAGCCCCCTTTCACAACGCGCGATAAGGAACTTCGTTCCAATAATATGTGACTATTTAAGTGGATCTTGATCAAATGAATGGACAACCAAAGAAACAAAATGATTTCCCAAATCAAGTCTTAGATTTAGAATATTTATGCACGAATGTGTATAAAACGAGGTTGCTACGTTGTTATAGAAAAACAGAGATTCTATTGCACATATTTATTTTGTGAGGAAACATACAGTTTTCTAGCAAAAAAAAATATTTTTGAAGAATCATATGTCACACGTTGTTTTCTAAAGTTTACGCGAACACTACATATTGAAATGAAACAACTTTTACGGATCTACTCGCGTTTATTTTACACATTACTTATTTAATGTTTAACCTGACCACGTTTCGAACCCTTTACAGGATTGCAGGGTCCGTGGTCACAGGGAGACTGTTTCATTTCAACATGTCATACGATTTTGACGTACCTATTGACATTTACAGATTACATAATAAATGAGACAATTCTTCGTTCAAAACTTATAGTTGAAATCATGTAGAAATAATTTTGATTTTTTGTGCATTTAAACGGAAAATTGCTTACTATTTAAAAACCCCTCTACCTGACACCCCTCTACGTGTCATGACACCGCGGCAAGGACGCTCCGTCAAATCCCGCGCGGTGTCATGTCACCGCACCCGACCACGCGACTATAATCTCAATTTTCGGTAAGTTACAGCCTACTTTTGTATGAAGAAGTTTGGCTATAGACAAACTAGAGTAAATTTGCTACACTAAAACCCGCAACAATTGTATGCTCTGTGCGTTAAATTTTTTAAAAAGTCAATGTCAAATATGTCAAATTTTGACAATTGAGCGATCGAATTCTATGGACTCTATGTCGTCTAAATAGAGCCTACTTTTGTATGAAGAAGTTTGTTTATAAAAAATCTAGAATAAATAGTTTGATCATTTACAACTAATAAACTATTTCAGTAATTACAAAATGATAAAATATGATCTAATTGCAACTTATTCATTATTTTAGTGGACATCGACTTTAGGTATTCGCGATTTTGCAAATTACGCAATACTTCGGCGGAACTTCCGCATTCTGCGCTCTGGGGGAGAGAGGTTAACAAATAATACGTTGCGTACCTACATTATGATATATATTTTTTGTTACCTACATATAGATTTCTAACCATTATTATTTATTACGAGTTTCTGAACGTAGCTACGTGCAGATAAGTGCTGACGAACTGTCAAACAGTTGCCAAAAACAGTTGTTACTACGTCGCATCATGCATCTCTTTTTATCACACAGCGTTGCTGCTGGTGACATCTCGCTCGCTCAGCCCTTTTCTATTCCGTTGGTATATTAACTTTATGCAACAAAATTTACTTTGTTAATAAAGGTTCTTCTGACACAGTCGGGTAAAAAACAAATCCGAAAGAAAGAAGTCCTTTTTTTACCCTTAACCTATTTCGGGAAGGCAAAGAGATTTAGTATATACAGTCTAGTCTTTAATTATTCTTTTGATGAATTAATGATAGGTTTGTCCTAGACTATAAAGCGCGCGAATAGATTTGTGCGAGATTTGGCATTTTATGTTTCTGCACTCCTCCATGAATACATTTATAGAGTGCAGAATGATAAAATGTATGTCAGTCTTATGTTACACATATATAAATTAATATTGTTTAGGTTCAATCATGTTTAGTTGAATTTGGACAACTGGGCAACCACTAGACTATAAAATTGTAAACCTATTACAGGTGTGCTTCTTCCACAGAGCGAGCACATAGCATATAATAGCTGGTCAATGGCATCTTCTATGTTTAAGCTTAAAAAACTGGTAGTTTTATATTATTTTTTACTTAATAACTTACAACTAATATAGTTTGTATACTATACAACGGTATTCTACATAGTCACAAAAAAAATTCTATTTGCATTACTACACTCTGATTGTTGAGGCTTCCTGAATATCTTTTTGCTTGTGCGTTCCATCACAGAATGGTCTATTTTTAGTTTGTTTACAGTTGCACAACCAATACTCTTTTGTTTTATCAACTGTAAACCTGATTGGTCTGAAAACAGAATAATAGAAGTCACAAAGTATTCTACTTCATTTGTAAAATAAGAAAAGTTTATAAATATGGGGATGTTATACAAAATATCCTGGGGTGATAGTGCAACACCGCTTAACCTACAGAAGCACATGTAACTTGACTGTAGCAATCTTTACATGAGATCGTAAAAAACTTAATAAATTAATATTTATTCATACTTGACCTTTTTAGAATCATTATCAGTTTAGTATTTCATGTTATACAACCACTTTTGCATTTCTTACTTAATATCTTTGCTTGTAGCAGCAAAATTCCAATTTTGTTATATTTGTAGAAAAGTACCTTGTATTATATTTACTGTTGGTATTGCACTATCACCAACATTTCACATTAAAGAAAATCATAAAAAAGTGACTTTTATTTTCTTTAACTAAATTATAGTTCAGGAAAAGTACTGAGTTACAGATCATTGAATCAAATAGTGTACCTCTGTGTTATTTTGAGATAGATATCTTTATGTGTGCCATCACAGAGTGGCTGTGACTTAGATCTCCCACAGAGACACCAGCTATATGCCTTGCCTTCCTGCAAGGTGAGCTTAAACGGCTTCTTATCATACACAATACCACAATCCTTTTGACTTGATGCAGAATATACATCACCTAAAGGATTTTTTGGAATTTCAGGTTTTGGTCCTTTAGTTACATAGTTAGCCTGAAAATGAATATTAAAATATTAGTAATAAGACGTTATAACTATTGCATTAAGCTTAAGGTTTTGGGATTAGGATAGGCGTAGAAATTTAAAAGAAATCTACATACTTCCAACCTAGAAATGACAATATAAAGTTACTAACACGTCTTATATATTGTAAAAGACTACCCGTTGTCGTAGATAAACTTAGCCCCTTATGAAGCATATTTCTTGAGAATAGTTTTAAGTTACTGCCTGTAATAAATATTATAAGATTAATATTTTACTAAATTCTACTGAATAAAATTATCTGCACCACATTTGACTTCTGCTTTTGAGTGACATGACATGACAGACAGACAGAACCAGAAGACAACTGAGTCTGACTGACACTTTTTTTTTTTAATTTGTTCATGACCATGGATACTAGTCCTTCAGTCGAAAATTTAATTTATACGTATAAACGTATAAACTCTTTTATTAATGATGATAAATGATAATAGAAATGAGAAGTGAGAAATGATATACCCCCCAACCCCGCGAGTATCTCAGTAAAGATGTGGGGCTTTACTAAGTCCTCACGCGACTTCTTGAGAGAATTTGAAAAGTGCCGTTGCACTGTTGTTTTATTTGCCAACACTTATTCACACTCACGAACGGTGACCCCGATCCGATCCGAACTCTTCGGAGACTCTGGGAGGGCACGGGGACGCGCACTTTTAAGTGTGCGATGCCGTACCCTCTAGAAACCCTCCGAAGGTGATTCGTTTCAACACGGCTTGAGGTACCCTTTACGTACCTCGCCGCCCCTAAAACAAGCCCGGTGAAGCTGAAAATGCACCTCGGCAATCAACAGTCTCTCTCCAAAAAAAAAAAAACGAACGGTGACACTTTCAAACGTATACTGTTTAATAACATAATTTCGATTGCCATACATCATAATGTATAAAAATCAAAAAGCATAATATTTTTTGGCATAATACTTTAATAACATTCATAACTTTGTTTTGACATAATCTTAAGTTGTTTTAAGAGGTGTATTTTATTTCAGACTATTACAAATGAACAAATTTCAAATGATATAACGTTCATTGGATATAATTTTTACTTGGTCTAAATACACTTCTTATAACAACATTAACAACAGGTGACGCTAGAGGGCGCGACACGATAAACATCGGCTCTGTGTTAAAAAAATCAAAAAATATATAAAAAGTGATTTTCTAAGTGAGAAAGTAAAAAATTGTAATAGAAGACATCATAAACATTCAGTGATATTGTTATCTAGCCGCAATTTTTCAAAAAACAAGTGTAAATTGCTGACGAACAAGACAACAAAAATACTAGAAAAACACTATAAACGTTATTATAAAAAGTTATCGTCATCTAAAATAGTGAATTGGTGAACAAATTACACAAAGTGAAGTGGTTTTTATCACAAGTTAACGTAAAATATTTATAAAACAAGAACGGTTGAAATCTTTGTCATCAATTTGAATAAATGGACTTTGACCCCAATAGCAGACAGACCCAATCCGCATTATTGAAGCTTCTTACATACGCTAATTTCGACGTACCGCCAAAAGAATAGCATAGCCTAGTCGCATAGAACTCAGACTACATCATACATCAAGTCAGAATCTCGGGTTCAAATCCTGCATTGCACCTAATCGAAAATAATTGTAATTTATTAACGCAAAAAAAATTATTTTTTTATTTTTTTTTGTTTATAAAATAAAGGGAAGGGGAAAAAACGTCTAACAGAATGGCTCTCAACTGCAATAAATGTAACAAAGAAATCACAAACAGAGAATATTTAAAATGTAAAATTTGCGAGAAATATTATTTAATATAATTTAAATTTACACATTACTATACCAACACGGGGTAACTCCTGTCTTGATGTCATAATTAGTAATGTGCCTCATGCGACAGGATCAGTATTGCCATTATGGCTATCAGACCATGATACCGCGCAGATATTAAAATTTCAGGTCGATTTCAAAAAGGAACTCCCAAAATCTATTTATATTTACAAACGTTGCTACTCTGAAGAAAATATAAGTAAATTCAAGAAACATTTAAGCAGCCTTTCTTTTTCAGATGTTTATGAGCAGACAAATTTTAACAAGGCATTTGTAACTTTTTATGAGATTTTTTGTCTACTTTACGTTCTTTGTTTCCCTATAATAAGACTTAAAGTAACAAATTCAAATAAGCTGCCATGGGTTACTAAAGGGCTTCATAAAAGTTGTAATACAAAACGCGTCCTACGCTATAAATATTACTCAACCAAAAAATCATCTGATAAAGCTAAATATACAAAATTTAATAAATTATTTAAAAAATGCATAAATAATTCTAAAAGAATTACCAACAGACAAATTGTACAAAACAGTAAAAATAAATGCAGAGCAACGTGGACTGTTATTAACTGTTTAACTCCTTAAACCATATTAATAAAATAGTACTAGACAATGGCATTGAAATTACTAGTCCTACAAAAATTGCATCTGCTATGAATGATCACTTTATTGACGTGTCTCGGCAAAATACAAATATTATAAATCGTCTTCCGGCTTCTGTAACGCCATTAAGTAATTCGATATTTCTTACCCCAATTAATGAGAATGATACCAGGAAAATTATAATGTCATTGAATAATACACCAGCAGAAGGATGTGACTCTATTTGCACTAAAGTTGTGAAATCATGTGTAAATCAGGTAATACAAGTACTTACATTTCTGATTAATTTGTCAATGGAATCAGGTACATTTCCAGAAAAGTTAAAAATTTCTAAAGTTATACCTTTGCACAAGAAGGGAAACAAGGATGAAGCCGGTAACTACCGGCCTATTACATTAATTTCTGTGTTCTCTAAAATTTTTGAAAAGATGATGCATGGACAATTGTCATCCTTTTTTAATTCGTTTAAAGTAATAAGCCCAAATCAGTATGGTTTCCAAAAAAAAAAATCTACATCTCATGCAACATTTTTTTTAGTAGAGGAAATATTGCAAAACTTCAACAAAGGTCACTATACATCAGTGTTGTTCCTGGATTTGTCAAAAGCATTTGACTACGTGTCACATGACCGACTTCTGGCGAAATTAGAACGCATCGGAATTCGGGGACTGGCTTTGGATTGGATAAAGTCATATCTACAAGATCGTGTTCAGTGCGTAGAAATACAGCAGTTAAACTCAAAACACACTGCAGAAGTCCACAAGTCTGAGTTTATGAGAAATTGCTCTGGAGTTCCGCAAGGTAGTGTTCTTGGACCTCTCTTATTCTTGCTCTATGTAAATGACTTGCCTAGTATTACAAAGTATAAAATGATCTTGTTTGCTGATGATGCTTCAGTTATAGTGACATCTGACAAAAATAGTTCATTGGAGCAACATCAAATTGATATTACAAACACACTGACATCCGTAATTAAATGGCTATCTGAAAACAATTTACAAATTAATTTGAATAAAACAAAACTAATGAATTTTAATAATTTTAAAGATAAAATAGTTGACATTAAATTTAATAATCAAATAATACGACATGAAAATAATATTTTATTCTTAGGTTTAATTATAGAGCCGTGTTTAAATTGGAAAGGACAAATAGATAAACTTTGCAATAAAATAATTGGATTTTTATTTGCACTATACAAACTTGCTAAAATAGCTAGTAAAGCTACAGCCATAACAGCCTATTTTGCTTATGTTGAATCATTACTAAGATACGGACTCTTACTATGGGGAAATGGCTCCGACATAAAAAGAGTGTTTGTGTGTCAAAAAGATGTATACGTGCAATATGTAATATTGCCCCGGATGTCTTCTGTAGATCATACTTCAAGGAACTGAATATATTACCTTTAACTTGTCTGTATGTTCTGGAAACAGGTATATTTGTGAAACGGCATCACCATTTGTATACAGTAGCAAAGGATCTTACAGGGAGAAGTTTAAGACATCCTAATAAAATAAAAAAGGATATACTCCCGAAAACTAAACGTTTTCAATCTAATGCACCAGATATGGCTATTAAAATTTACAATAAACTACCGGATCAAATAAAACAGCGTCCCTTTAATAGCTTCAAGATATCGCTTCGTAAGTTTTTAATGGAAATCACTTTTTATAGCATAGATGAATTTTTTAAATATGGAAAATGAAGTATAATAAATAGGTACCTTACATTTTTTTTATTTTTTGCATGCTATTCATAAATGGCTAAATAGGTTAAGGACATTTAAAATAAGTTTGTAACATCATTTATAAACCCCTATCTAATGCAAATAAATATTTTGAATTTTGAATTTTGAATTACGTATATTATTCACTTGCTATAATTTTACTAAGTTAAATTGTGTATTTTTTATATAAATAGCATTTTAACCTTAATTTGATTTAAAATATAGTCTTAAAAAGTTAATACGTTGTGTTTTTAGTAATGTTGTGCTACAAAAGTCAGTAACAGAAACGAATCGCTGCAAATCCGACTCCACGTAGTCTTGTCTGTCCTACCCCTAGAGTGTAATTTAGAAGCGCGTAGGCGCGGAGGGGCGAGGCGGCCCGCGAGCTGCCGGAGCCGAGCCGAGCAGCACAGAAACCATGCCTGCTGCATGTTGCATGCCTGCTTGCATGGTTTATGCCTGCTTGCATGCTGCTTGCTCTTTTTTTTTTTAATATATATATTAACTGTCTGCAAACGAGCAGGCGGGCCGCCTGATGGTGAGCGGTCACCGCCGCCTATGGACATCAGCAACATCAGAGATGTTGCTTTTGTGTTGCCAACCTGAAAGAACCTCTTTACACCCCTTTTAAAAGAGCCCATGTCGTAGCTTCATGGGAAAACCTCGGATGGCAGCTCATTCCACAGTTTGATGGTACGTGGAATGAAGTTCCTCTGGAAGCGAACCGTTCGAGCGAACAGCGGCTCCAGGAAGTGTGCGTGTGCCCTGTTCCGATGGCGAGCGGTGCGATAGTAGAAGGAGGAAGTGGGCACCAAATTAAAAAGTTCCTTAGAGCATTCTTCATTATACAGGCGGTAGAACACACACAACGAGCCGATATCACGTCTCAAGGCTAAGGGTTCCAACCGTTCTGTGAGCTTGGGATCGTTGACCAGTCGAGTGGCACGTCGCTGCAAAGATTCTAGAGGGTCAAGCTGGCATTTAGGAGCCCCGCACCAAAGGTGAGAACAGTACTCCATGTGAGGTCTAACTTGGGCTTTGTACAACTGTAAAAGCTGGTTAGACGTGAAGTACCGTCTCGCTTTCCTAAGAACTCCTAATTTCTGTGATGCTATCTTTGCCTTGTCCTCTAGATACTTGCGGAATTGTACATCACTGGATATGTCAACACCAAGGATCCCAATGCTGCTTGAGATGTTAAGTGGAGTGCTCTGGAACTGTGGTGCTACGACGAATGGATCCTTTTTTGCGGTGAACACGCAAACCTGTGTCTTTGAATGGTTGAACTGAACCAGATTCTTTCCACCCCATCCTGAGCCCCGTTCCAGGGAGTTCTCAACTTTGGACACAAGTTTTTGTCGATTTTCCTGAGTGAAAGTCCGAGGCACATTGGGTTTTCCGATGTACAGGGCGTCTCCCGCACTGTCATCCGCATAGCAGTGCATATTATCAATGTTAACCATATCATTGATATGCAGCAGGAACAGCGTGGGAGACAAAACCGAGCCCTGGGGAACGCCAGCATTTATGGGCATGACATTAGAGCAGCAACCGTCGACAACGACCTTAATGCTGCGCCCACAAAGGAAGCTAGCGACCCATTTACAGAGTCCCTCGGGTATTCCGTATGCTGGTAACTTCGCGAGAAGCGCTCTGTGCCAGACCCTATCGAACGCCTTAGCAATGTCTAAGCTAACCGCTAGAGCTTCACCTCGACTCTCTATGGCCTCTGCTCAACGGTGTGTGAGATATACCAGAAGATCACCCATCGACCGCCCGTGACGGAAGCCGTATTGGCGGTCGGAAATCAAACTGGTGATCCTCGAGATAACCTAGGAGCTGCTGGTTGATGATGCGCTCCATGACCTTTGAGAGGAGGGATGTGATTGCTATGGGCCTGTAGTTCGAAGGGTCTGAATGATCTCCTTTCTTAGGAATCGGGTGCACAAGCGCTAACTTCCACGAAGACGGAACACTATGGACTTGGTAAGAAAATTGACATAGGCGTGCTATTACTCGTGCCAACTCGGGAGCGCACATTTTCAGCACCACTGCAGGTACACCGTCAGGCCCACTCGACTTCCGGATGTCAAGAGCAGAGAGTTCTCGTTTAATTGCCTGTTGTGTAAAGAGAATCTCTGGCATAGAACTTTTCTGTCTTAGGATGTTTGGTGGCATAGTTCCCTTGTCATCCAAGGTCGAGTTTGAGGCGAAGAGCCTTCCCAAAAGGTCGGCTTTCTCTTTCGCACTATGGGCCAAATTAGTCTCAGATGAACGCAGTGGAGGGAGGCTGGACCGACAGAAGTTGTTTTCAGCAGCTTTGGCGAGTGACCAGAAGGCACGTGATCCGGAGGGATACTTGGTCAAACGATCACCAATAATGCTGATGTGGTCAACTTTTGCCTTGGCGATTGCTCTTTTGTTGGATCTTGAGGCGGCATTGTACCTCTTCCTGAGCTTCCTTCATCCTTCTATAGCTTTAGTTATTGTTCTAAGGTTTTGAGGGTTGAATACTTATTAAAAAAAATTACGGGTTTGGATAGGTTGATGTAAAGGAGTCTGTATATGTAAATAAAGTAAAGTAAATAACCTATAACTGTCCCACTGCTGTGTAAAGGCGTCCATCATTGAAATCAAGTCAGTTGAAGGGTATTGATTTAATCACCACGCTTGCCAAATTCGGGTCAGTGATCACAAACCCGGGCCCCGGGCTGTGTATCGCAAAAACACAAACCCAAAACACACTTTGCCAGACCTGGGAATTGAATTCAGGACCTTCAGGTATCGGGCCGAGCGCTTTGCCACTCGGCCACCGAGGCGTTAATAGAAATATATCATAATTAAAATATTAAGTACCTAACCTAACCTAACTGGTTGTTCTGCAAGAAATTACAGGTTTGTAGCTTAATATCACCATTTTTATTTTTCGAGATAACCTGAATGGTCAATGGTAGTCTTATAGCATTAAACCAACTTAATGCTCTAAGGTGGTAGTAGTGCTAGCCTATCGTAAATTTTTAATTCGCCCCGATACGTAATACATCGGGTCTGGCACAAAGCCCTTCTGTCCAAGCTCCCGGCATACGGTCTGCCTACTCAGGGCCTCGATCGCGGTAAATTACAAAAGCTGGGAACGACATTACCAAAACCAAACCTCGACCAAAAACGTCACGTTCAACACATTTCGTATCGCGCTAAATATTTTAACGACAATGATTTGGTAAATACGTTGGCGCAACGATCGATCTTTGGAGCTAACGAGCGATCGAAGTTTTCCTTTTAAATCCGTATCGCGGTAGGTTTTTGACAGCGGTATCGACCAAAGGTGTGACATAGGTGTGACGCTGGGAACCTATCTAACGCTGTCAAATGAACGTTTTTGAAAAAGTTCCTCCAGAGGTACTTTTCCATTGGCATTATCGTTGCGTAAGGCTAAAGTAAAGCAAGATGCTCTAAGTTGCGTCTTCTTTTCAACACTATTGATAAATATTATTACTAACTCTTTGGTCGAATGACACTTGGAATGGTTTTTATTATAACTTAAAATTTGTTCTGAGGTTTTTAACTATTGTAGGTACCAGAGTGAAGATGTTTTTAGTTGTTTATTAGGTAAATAAATAAATTGTAGTCTGCTATGCCCATATCAATGACTGGAGTCGGCAAATTGCTAAAGATAATTTGTTTGAAGTGTGCATATTAGGACTATAGTAACATTAGAAATTTTAGCAAGCCAATTACGGTCAGAGTGTCGCACATTTTAAATTGATGTTTACTTATATGTTGTTTACACATGCTTTTCATATCTAGGTACATATTGTGTACGGACTTAGAATGAACTTTTAGCATCCGATGGTACCACTATACACGACCTCTGTGGTGGGTGTACCCACCAGTCGGCCAAAGATCTATATGCCTATATGCCCCAGATTTGATTCCAAGGTGCAGGTACATATTAATCAGGAGCTCGATGGCGCAGTGGTTATCGCGCCCGTTCTGAGAGGGCCAAGGTTTATCAGTTTTGCTACTATTAACCAAATCAGTTATTTACGACTAAGCAAATCTGTTATAAATAGCTACACGAATGGATTTGACAACAAAACATTTAAGCGACTCTCGCAAAGGCTGGTCATCAGATGGGTGACCCACAGTTTATCATCTCAAGCTCTTCCATGCTTCAGAAGGCACGTAAAGCCGTAGGTCCCGGCTGCTTTAGCAGTCGTTAACAACAACCAATCCGCAGTAGTGCCCGCGTGGTGGTTTATGACCCTGTTCTCCCTATCCGTTCATAGGAAAGGCTCGTGCTCCAGCTGATAATTATGCCAATATTAATGACTAGTCGGCAAATTACTGAATATAATTTTCGTTTTGTTGCTTGGAGTTGTTTAGTCGCATAATCCCTAATTCGCAAAATGCCTAGTTGCTTTTTATATCCAGGTACATCTGTTTGTCCTTAAGAGTGTTGGGATGAACTTTTAGCATCATCCCACAGGCCAGACAAAGATATATGCCCCAGTTTTGATTCCCAATAGATGTACATATTAATGTGCTGAGTTTGGTTGGAAATAGGGCTATCTTAAGTCTGCTTGGCTAACTACCACCAACTTATCTGTCTGTCACCATAATAACAACATTGGTAGCATTATCGTTTCCAAACAAAAGAAGAGCTGCTAGTTCTTTCAATGTGCAGTGCGCTTAAACCATCCATCACTTCATATTATTATCATCACTTACCAATAAGTGAGAGAAAAGCAAAGCGCTTTCTCATTTGAATAACAAAGAATTAGGTAATTAAAATTAAAAAAAAATTATAAGATTCACCTACTTATGTTTCTGATACTAAAAGCTTCATTACTATTGTCAGAAACTTAACAATGTTTTAAAATTATTATTTTTTGGATTAAAAATACCATATTATTGTGAAGTGTAAAGTGTAAAGTGTTTTATTATTTTATAGCCTCAATATTAAAATTAATTATTACAGCCTTCAGGTACCTCAGTCAGGTCCACATTCCTAAATGGTCCACTTGCCTGAATGGTCCACTTTCTCAGACTATTTTCCCAAACTGTCTACAAAGCCATAGAATAGAATATTAATTAATAATTAATTAACTAATTTAATATAATAGAATTATTAATTTGTGAAATATAATATTTATAAAGCATGTTTGTTTGTTGTACCCATAAAGTAAAGTAAAGTCCCATAAAACCAATAGGTATATTCTCAGTTTGACTGTGGGAACAACAGTCTATAATAATAACTTAGCATAAGGTAAGGTCTTATGAGGCACAACAAATCTAATATTCTGCAGCAGACTATGTATTTAATATATTTGTCAGATGACATCTCATATTATGGTCACTTACGACTAGTTACAACACAACTAAGTTGGGAAATATCAGAAATTAACTGTGGTGTTGAAGTAGCTAGAGACAAATAAGGTGAATGAATGATTATTAATTTAGTCACATTTACATTTACTAAATACAAATTTTTTATTTGACATTCTAAAGCAAATGGAAATAAAATAATGACAGGTAATATTTATTTAATTTGCCGAGAAATTGTATAATTTACATTCAAAATTAAATTGATATCTGATTGAGCCTTCTGCTTCTATTTAAGAACACTTTATGCTTCCTTGTCCTACCAGCTTTAACTCAGCATGCACAATATAAACTTCGGCACCGCAGAATTCAGGGAGTATCCAATGTAAGATCAATAATTATTATGCATTATACTAGCTTGTCTTCAATAGATGTTTATTTCACCAATTTAACTTTAGCTGTTCCCGGTAGTGTACTATGAGAGTAGATAAATATACGATAATATCTCTGCCTGCAACAGTAAGGTACCACGTCGACTTTGATAATCCATTTCTTTGTTCAATCAGAATATTTTATTCATCATCAAACTTATGGGGTAAGGGGGTGAGACTGTTTTCATCACTGCATTTTCGCATTCCACACCTTTGATTCAAACACAGGGTGGCTTAGTCCTTGCTCTTTTACATCTTCCATTACTTTCTGTGGCTGTGATTATTGTAGATATATGTGTAAATTGAATATATCCTTACCCTTGTGCGTGGTGTATGATGTATTATTAAAACTTCTCTGCTTGGGATCCTTCTTAATAAAACCTTTTCTTTTTATAATAGAACCATCATTTATTTATCACCTTTCTTATTTACATTACTAATAAACAATTCTCCAAGACTATATATAAAACATTATGTAAACAAACCAATTTCAATCAAAAGACAATAGCAACTAACATTTTCCACAAGACGACAACTTCAAACTATTTCAAAATGTTCCATACATATATTTATTTTAACTCAAATAACTTCCAGCCAGTAAACTACCATAGACATAAAATTCTATAAAACCTATATTCCAACATCCCCTCTGAATTTTATCTATACTAATATATAAAGCTGAAGAGTTTGTTTGTTTGTTTGTTTGTTTGTTTGTTTGAACGCGCTAATCTCAGGAACTACTGATTCGAATTGAATAATTCTTTTTGTGTTGGATAGTCCATTTATCGAGGAAGGCTTTAGGCTATATAACATCACGCTGCGACCAATAGGAGCGAAGCATCAGTGAAAAATGTTGCAAAAACGGGAAAAGAGCCTAAAAAATTAAAAATGCTGCCGAAAGTCACTATTCCACGCGGACGAAGTCGCGAGCACAGCTAGTGTAATACAATTAAAATAATAACTCTTATAACTCCCATCAACTCCTTTAAAACCCAACTTAACTAACCCACATAATACTAAAAACAACAAACAAACTTTTGAATTAATTAATCTAAATACCTTACATAACTAACTTAAAAATTAAATTTTAAATTAATTCTCAAACAACCTTATATCTTAATAAACCTACATAACTCATCACATCAACGAGTGTCCTTTATGTATCACTCACTATACACTGTTTAATCTCAAAAACTTTGTTCTGTCCAGTGGTTTAGTCAAAATATCTGCTAAATTATTTTTAGTTGAACAATAATAAATTTCTAATAAATTTTTATCTATCTTTTCTTTAATGAAATGATACTTAACATCAATATGTTTACTTCTTCTATTCAAAATTCCATTTTTAATCAAAACTATAGCTGATTGGTTATCAACAAACAATTGCGTTTTCGGTAACTTATCTGTCAACTCGTAAATCAGACTCTGAATGTATAATAGGTCTTTAATGCATTCGGCTGCAGAAATATATTCAGCCTCAGTACTGGAAAGAGCAGTAACTGACTGTTTGCGTGAACACCAATGTATTGGACCACCACCATTAAATATTACAAAGCCAGTCGTACTTTTCCTAGTATCAGGATCACCTGCAAAGTCTGCATCACAATACGCTTTTAAAATTAAGTCGTTACCACGAACATATTGTATACCACTGCTAACTGTATTTTTAATATATCTAAAAAGATTCTTTATATTTGCAAAATCATTCAAGTTAGGATGCTCTTGATGCCTACTACAATAACCAACATGAAAAGCTAAATCTAGTCTAGTTTTATTAACCAAATACAACAATGAGCCAATCAATTGTCTATATCGATGCACATCAGCAACTCCTACTTTCCCCTCTTGATGTGTATCGACTAAAATATCTGGATGACCACTATCTTTTAAGTTTTCATATTTAAACTTTTCCAAAATTTGATTTATATAACTTTCCTGATAAATTTTTATAAAATTTTCACCTACTTTAACATCAAACCCTATAAACTTTTCAGTTTTATCAAATTTCCGCATTTCAAATTCTGTTTCTAATTTATTTATAATTTTATTCAAATCTATCTCATTTTTCCCAATTAAAATACCATCATCTACATAAATAGCCAAGTATATTTCTTTGTCTTTATTAACAAACACACATGGATCTGATTTCAATTGTAAAAACCCCATTTTCTTTAAAAACTCAGTTAACCTCTTGTTCCACATAAGCGGTGCTTGTTTCAATCCATACAAGCTCTTTTTTAATTTACAAACTTTATTCTCTTTGTCTTTTATATCATACCCTAAAGGTATTTCCATAAAGATTTCCTCATTTAATTCTCCATATAAAAATGCTGTCTTTACATCAAATTGTTTAATTTTAAAACCTTTTTGAGCTGCAATCGCCAACAACAATCTAACACTAGTAGTGTTTACCACTGGACTATATGTCTCCTTATAATCAATGTTATATTTTTGTAGAAAACCTCTCGCCACTAATCTAGCCTTATATCTTCCACCAGGCTTTATAGTGAATATCCATTTACTTGAAATTATTTTCCTATTTCTTGCTTCACACTTATTAACAATTTCCCAAGTTTTGTTTCTTTCTAAGGAATCTTTTTCCTCATTCATTGCTCTTTTCCATAAATCTTTATCAAAACTATTAAAAACATCTGTATAAGTTAAAAACGAACTCTCTAAATCATAATCTTTCAGCCTAGATGGCAATTTCCTTTCTCTATTCGGTAAAATCCTCAATCCATCATTAATAACTGGATCAATTTCATCAACAAATTCATCATTATCTTCAACTACTGTATTTTCTCTAACTTCCCCTCTCAAAGTATTATTATTCTCTTCAATATTATCATCAAAATTCTCATTATTTTCATCACCAACTCCAATATCCTCAATACAATCTTCAAAATTTTCAGTGTCTTCAGCACCAACTCCAACTCCTTCAATGCTGTCTTCAAAAATCTCAGCATTTTCAACACCATTTTCAAAAATATCTCCATCAACAACAGCTCCATCACCAGCTTCACCACCAAAAACATCATCATTAACTATATCATTATTTATTTCACCACTAATATCAACATTAACCTCTTTAAATAAATTATTTAAATCACACCGTCTTACACTCCTATTACACAACTTTAAAAAATCACTAACATCACTCTTATTATTATTAAACACCACATCTCTTGAATAAACAATCCTTAAACACAAAGGATCCCAAATCTTATAACCGTTATTAGTAAACCCTACTAAAAGCCCTTTGCTACTCCTGGAGTCAAGTTTATGTAACTGATAATTATTTTTATAATATGTTAAAGATCCAAAAATGTTTAAATGTTTTAAATTAGGTATTCTATTAAACCACATTTCAGCTGGTGTTTTAACATTAATTGTATTTGCACTCCTGTTTAATAAATAAGCAGAAGTTAAAATAACTTCACCCCATAATTCATGTGGTAGCTGCATATCAAAAAGCAACGCTCTTGTTCGTTCCATTATTGACCTGTTTAGTCGTTCAGCTTTACCATTCAATTGTGGAGTATAGGGAATAGTGTAATCAATATTAATACCTTTTTTATTACAATACGTTTTAAATTGTCTGCTAGTGTATTCACCCCCATTATCACATCTGAATGTTTTAACTTTTGTGTTAAAATGATTTTCCGCCAAATTAATATAATTTATTATTTTAGAAAACGCTTCGTTTTTATTTCTAATTAGATATACTTTAACAAAATGTGTATAATCATCCAAAAAGGTTATAAAATATTTGTAACCATCCCATGTTTCCATTTCTATAGGACCACAAATATCACTATGAATAATTTCTAAAGGCTTAGAAGCCCTGTGTCTATTTGATTTAAAAGGTTTTCTACACAATTTCGATTGTGTAGAAAACCTTTTAAAAAAGATAGCTCTCGGATGTAACAATATGACTGCTAGTACCTGAATCTATGATGAACTCAACTTCGGATTCTGATTTGTATAAGTTACTTACTTTTTCTTTAAGGCAGAACTTTGTAAAATGCGTGTTTTCCTTGCAGTTCATACAGTTTATTTTATGATAACAGTCTGTATGTCTATGTCCAACCTTCAAGCATTTGTAACATTGAGATATGTTATTAAATGTCTTATTGTCTTGCTTGAATGTTCGATTATTAGGTGTTCTGCAGTTTCTCGCAATATGCCCCTTCTTGCCACATTTGACACAGCTTTTTACATAAAAGGTGTTTTCCGGTTGTCTCTCTGGCTCAACAGATGTTGTTGGTCTTGAATCCATTTGTGTTTCAGATCCTTCTTGCCTCATCTTGAGTTCAAGATTAATTCTTGAAATTAAATTAATCAGAGTCTTGTCGGCTAATGATGTTGACTCCCATGCAGTCCTAAAATACATGAGTCTATCTGGTAGACTTGAAAGAATTTTAACCATTATTTGTTTGTCATCCAAATCATATCCAAGCCCTCTTATTCTTGTAGCTTTGTTTTCTACTTCAGCTATATCTAACATAATGTCATTTTGTATAAATTTAAATTTGTAATATTCTTCTAAAAGTTGTGAAATTTGAGTCTCCTTATGGCCAAGAAATAATGTATCAAATTTTTCTATAATTTTCTTTGTTGTTTCGCAATTTATAGCGTAAACAATATATTTGTCACATAAAGAACTGATTATTAAATATTTTGCTTTTGCATCTTTTTTAAAGAAATCTTTCTTTTTATCTGCATCTTCCTCCAGAACAGAATCAAGTTCTTTCGCTGCCAATAATAATTTTAATTTTTGTTTCCACAATAAATATTCTGAGTCATTTGTCAGTTTTGACAATTTATTGTCTTGTCATTTTTAAAAATTTTCAAAATAAAATAGTTTTCTTCTCAACTCATACTCCACAGCAATTTTTCTTTTGGCTCTCCTCACACCATCACACAAGGTAGAGACCCATAACCTATTGTAGATATATGTGTAAATTGAATATATCCTTACCCTTGTGCGTGGTGTATGATGTATTATTAAAACTTCTCTGCTTGGGATCCTTCTTAATAAAACCTTTTCTTTTTATAATAGAACCATCATTTATTTATCACCTTTCTTATTTACATTACTAATAAACAATTCTCCAAGACTATATATAAAACATTATGTAAACAAACCAATTTCAATCAAAAGACAATAGCAACTAACATTTTCCACAAGACGACAACTTCAAACTATTTCAAAATGTTCCATACATATATTTATTTTAACTCAAATAACTTCCAGCCAGTAAACTACCATAGACATAAAATTCTATAAAACCTATATTCCAACAGTTTTCAGTCTAAGGATTTTGTTTGGGTTTATTTTCAATTTAATTTTTTTTGTTCAGTTTACATTGCTATGATTTAGTGAGTATTTGAGAGCCAAGCAATGCGAACCGTGTAATTTATTTCACTATTTTCACTATAGTTTTGTTTTACATAAGTAGGTAGGTATGTACCTACAAAATATAATGTCACTGGTTCTCATTTATTGATCAGACCAAAGGGATCTTGTTCAAACAGGCAATTGTTTAGTTTTTTTGTGGTAAATGGTGATTTATATAGTGGTAATTAATTAATTTCATGAAAAATTATAGACAATTAATAAAAAATTGTAATGTCCCCCTTAATCCTTAAGTTATAGTAAAAAAAAATATTTTTTAAAGACACTTAAACGTTAAAATGAAAATAAATTTTAAGTTCTAGCTCTTTACAATATCTGTCGAGTATTTTCATAGTTTCTACTTGTAATTTTGCATAAGACCATAATTTTGCGTGTTTAAAACAATGTGGCGGTGTTTTCAACATTCTTAATCGAGTATCGATTACAAATATCACACCTAGTATTTTTAATACTCGTGGCAAGCACTAAACGATTCAACTTTGAGGAAAATTCACTAACGCTAACACTACGACATTGGTTTAATCGTTAGGAAAATTTTGCGCGATACCATTTTTGACATCGGCTAAACCAAAACCGAACCAAAACTTTATCGTTAACGTTTGAACGTTTGAGTCAGTTTGAGATGTTGGCAAATAGCGCGATTGAGGCCCAGTTCTGCAACTGGGTCGCTGGCTTCCTACATGAGCGTAGAATCCGAGTACTCACAGACGGACGTGCTTCGCTTCGCGAAATTATATTTTAGGGGAAATTTTTGGGGAAGTAATTTCAACTTTGAGGTTGACTATTTCCGAACGAGGAAATTCGAGAAATCTCATCTGGCAACCTTGACTTAGCTAGCAATAGCAAGTTCTACTCTATGAAGTTTAAACCTACTAGTGAAGGTTATTTTATTTTGTTTTGCATTATTTTTGTAGGAAAATGTTTATGATTACTAGGTATGTCTAGAATTAGAGGAATAGAAGCTAGAATACCTAAAGAAACTCTTCAGGCTCGAAATGGTCGATATGAAGGTCCGAAAAAAACGACTGAAGATCAAACGAAATCTAAAGATGAAACAGAGAGTAAGTAAACATTCGCAAAATCTCTACCAGTGACTTACTATTAAAAGTTCAACAATTCTGTTTAGTTCATACCACGTATCACGTATCACGTTCGTGATAAATCATCACATCTTTGTTGTTTATAGTAATAACCTAGCATTTTATAAAAATGTAGGTACTTGATCAAAATGTATTGTCAATTAGGTTTTGCTAATAATAATAATAATTTCTTTTATTTCCAAAGAAAATAAAAACACTACGAGTTTATAGCAGCTATTTTCATACACTAGGTGAGCAAAAGGCCCAGTTCAGTTTATCCTGAATAAAAATAGGAATAATATGAATAAATACTTTTAAAATTATATGAAATGTTTGCTATCAACCTTATTTGGCTGTAGTAATTTTGTTCTTTTCTCCGTCAATTGGGCATTCCTGGAATTAATGATTTGTAAATAACTGGTTACATAAATGAAATAAAGATGATATATTTTTTACATACATACTTAGTTGCTTAGATGAATGATTGGTCTCGCTGCGCTTGACTAGATACTGCGTTACCTAGAAACAATAGCTCCGTGAATGCGGCAACTCAATATTCAAAATTCAAAATTCAAAATTCAAAATCATTTATTCAGTTTAGGCTACAAGTAGCTCTTGTAAATGTCATTATGCCATCGGTTCGTAAATCTACTCTGGGCGGGAGATCTTGTACTGAGAAGAACCGGCAAGAAACTCAGCAAGTGTCCAGCTCTTTTCTCCCTTACAGCGTCAAAAATATTGGAAAATGCCCTATCATAGCAGAACACTTTCCATTACAAATAAACACAAAAAATATATATAAGACAATTACAACATGTAAAAAAACAAAATAAAAAATGTAAGTTAACAAATTTACATCAGATAATTATGTAAAGGTTTCAATTTCCACAATGTCATACAGCACCACTACAGTACTCTTGTAAAAGTCAAAAATTGTTTAGGTAAAACAAAGTCAAACTATAATTAATAATACTAAAAATAAGATAAGTATGCAAGAGCAGACCAGCCTCCACAGGCGGCACCCGTTCACGAGCATGACATATGAATCAGCCATCGCTTCGCTCAACCATATTTTAGGGAACGTAACGACCCGACGCACATGCCACCACCGCAGAGACAGTAAAGAGAGCATGACACACTCAAGATACTCTAAATAAAAACTTAATGATGTATTTAATGCAACGCTGTTTGTTATCTGTAGGACAATGCTGTTAAAATAAAAAATGTAAGTTAACAAATTTACATCAGATAATTATGTAAAAGTTTCAATTTCCACAATGTCATACAGCACCACTACAGGACTCTAGTAAAAGTCAAAAATTGTTTAGGTAAAACAAAGTCAAACTATAATTAATAATACTAAAAATAAGATAAGTATGCAAGAGCAGACCAGCCTCCACAGGCGGCACCCGTTCACGAGCATGACGTATGAATCAGCCATCGCTTCGCTCAACCATATTTTAGAGAACGTAACGACCCGACGCACACGCCACCACCGCAGAGACAGTAAAGAGAGCATGACACACTCAAGATACTCTAAATAAAAACTTAATGATCTATTTAACGCAACGCTGTTTGTTATCTGTAGGACAATGCTGATAAAGGCTGTCATATCAGTATAAAAAGTATAAAAAATAATTTTAATAAATTGATTCAAATATAATATGTGATTTTTATTATAACCAGGCTGTTTTATCATCTAAATATTCTTTGACTGTATAATAACCTTTTATAAGTAATAAAGACTTCACATGTTTTTTAAACTTATCTAAAGGTAAATCTAGTACAGAATTTGGTATTTTATTGTAATAGTGTATACCTTGCCCCAAGAAAGAACCAAGTACCTTCTGTAACCTGAACAGTGGCATTACAAGTTTTGTCTTATTTCTAGTATTGAAATTGTGTACGTCACCGTGTTTAGTAAAGGAGTTGATGTTGCAACGTACAAAAACTATACAATTATAAATATATTGAGATGCAACTGCCAGGACATCAATCTCCTTAAAAAGATTTCTTAGGGAAGTTCGTGATCCTAGTTTATAGATTGCTCTTATTGCTCGTTTCTGTAAAATGAATATAGTTTCAATATCAGCCGCTGTTCCCCACAGTAGGAGGCCATACGACATGACACTATGAAAATAACTAAAATAAACTGTTCTAGCAGTTTCAACGTCTGTTAACTGCCTAATTTTTCTAATGGCATAAGCAGCAGAACTGAGTTTACCGGCCAATTTCGATATATGAGGATTCCATTGAAGTTTTGAGTCAAGGGTAATGCCTAAAAAGACTGTAGAATCTACCAAATCTAACTGATCACCGTTTATTCTAATATTGGTTGGTTCATTTCTGACATTTGGTAATATAAATTTAATACATTTTGTTTTCTTAGCGTTAAGCTGTAAATTATTAATAGTAAACCAATGGAGTACCTCTGAAAGAGCTTTATTTACATTTTCATAATTAGTCCTACACCTAGTCACATTAAAAATGAGTGAAGTATCATCTGCAAATAATACAATTTTACAGAAATTCTCTACAAAGAATGGTAAGTCATTAATATAAATCAAGAACAGAAAAGGACCAAGAATCGACCCTTGTGGAACTCCCATTTTTACATGAGAACCAGATGATTTAGTACCATTTATATCGACAGTTTGAGTTCTAGAGCTGAGATATGACTGTATTAAATTTAGTGCAAAATCTTCGAGACCGTAATAATGTAGCTTCAACACCAGAGTCCGGTGCTCAACGCAATCAAAAGCCTTGGACAAGTCGCAAAAAACTCCAAGAGCATTTTGAGACTTCTCCCAGGCATCAAATATATGTTTTATTAGAGCAACGCCTGCATCAGTAGTAGAACGACCCTTAGTAAAACCATATTGCTTACTATGTAAAAGGTTGTTTGTGTTAAAATATGACATCAACTGTTCGAGTATAATTTTTTCATAAATTTTACTTAGCGCTGGTAATATTGAAATGGCAATATTGGCAATATTGTAGTGTGTCTATAAACGGTGTCCTTATTTCGTGTAGTATTATTTTTACATAGTTTAACTACGCGAACTGGCGGGTTGGCTTAAGTAATCGGCGGCAGGAATTAGGAATTGATAAGGGTTGGTTTTTATTGCGGTTGGTTACCACTTTTAACTGACACACTACACGTGTTTGAAGTTACGTAATATGTTGGGTATTTTGTGCTGTTGGATAGGTTAAGTAAAATTTTTTTTTTCACGAGCATATCGTGGGCCTAACGTAAGGGGGGAACATAAAAAAAATAAAATTAAAAAACTCACGTAATCGGTATTACGGTAATCGGTAATACGGTATTTTGTGCTGTTAGATAGGTTAAGGTTATTTTCTTTTCCCGAGCGAAGCGCAGCGTAGCGAGGTCCAAACGGAAGGAGGGGAAAAAAAAAAGAAAAAAAAAACTAAGTCAAAGGTTTTTGTAGTGATTGATTACTTGATAAGAAATGGCAGAAAAAAACTATGGGTTGCCTCGACTGCCGCCGATTACTAAAGCAACCCCCGCGACTGACTCGGGTACGCCGACTTCGGTGTAGTATTTTTTGCCGCATTTAACAAGTACGCCGGCGCCGGCGGTATCTAGTCGAGCGCAGCGAGACCAATCATTCATCTAAGCTTAGTTGTAACCTATTTTGAAAAGTTTATTTATGCACACCAATTAATCAACTTGTAGGACTGCAAATTAGTGAATTACTTCAAAAATTACCAAAGCTAGATAAGATATTTCAAGTGCACAAGAAGATTGGAGAAGGGACGTTTAGCTCAGTATACTTGGGCTCTCTCCGGCAGCATGCATGCCTGTCTAATGCTCAGAAGAAATGGTTCGCCATCAAGCACCTGGTGCCGACCGCACACCCTGCCAGGATAGAACACGAGTTACGATGCCTTCAAGATATGGGGTAAGGCAATTGAAAGTTGTGTCTGTTAGTTCCATTTACTGATAGAAGCAATTATTATATTTTGTTTTCTTTTTCAGAGGAAAGAACCATGTTATCGGAGTGGAACTATGCTTGCGTCATCTAGATACTATAGTTTTTATAATGCCTTATATACCTCACAGAAAATTTTCAGTAAGTACTAAGTTATTATTTATTTCTATGCCAAATCAGCTTTTTTGAAATTTCTAAATTGTTGTTGTGTTACGTGGGTCAGGAGTACGTGGGCGAGATGGACGCGGCGGAGCTGCAGCGCTACATGCGCGCGCTGCTGGCGGCACTGCGGCACGTGCACTCGTTCGGCGTCATCCACCGCGACGTCAAGCCCAGCAACTTCCTCTACGACCGCGAGAACCAGAGGTTGGCTCCTGTCCCGCGCCGTACCTTGCCTCGCACTTTGTGAAAATACCTTCTCCCACAATATTTTTCTCTTGAAACTCTGTCTGTTGAAAATGCATGTTAACTATCAAAGAACATGTTTATTTTAGAAAGTAGCATCTGTTCGGAATTACCATCGTCATCTCAATCGAAACACGTCCACGAGGTGGTTTGCATGTATGTGCTCATCTTGATTAATAGTATTAAAAAACCGTGTTCCCTTGGTTAAATACAGGTATTTGCTAGTAGACTTCGGGCTAGCCCAGCGTATATGTCCGGCGCCGGAGGAGCTGCCCGCGCACGGCAGCGGCGGCGACCGCAAGCGGGCCAGGGAAGAGGTTCGCTCATTTTAACGCCTTTTTATTCGTATCTACTACACTGCGGCAGGCAGGTTTCGTTGCTGTGGACATCGGTGAGCATTACAAGTTCGCTACCAATTTGGAAAGAAGACATTTTAGAGTTTACTTTAAAAAAAACAACAAAGAGAGTTGATGCATCTAGTGCTGTGATAAGTGAGCTTTCAGGGTAATAGGGTGAAATCAATTTAAACATTTGTTTTTTCCTATCAAATTAATGTGCTCATAGAATTCGAAACATATGTAAATGTGTAGTGGTAAATATTATGGACTAGCTGTGCCCCGCGGTTTCACCCGCGTTCTATTAGTCATAGCGTGATATAATATAGCCTATAGCCTTCCTCAATAAATGGACTGTTCAACACAAAAATATATTTTCAATTCGAACCAGTAGTTCTTGAGATTAGCGCGTTCAACCAAACAAACAAACAAACTCTTTAGCTTTATGATATTAAGTATAGATATAATACGCGGTAGAGACGAGTGTGTTTCTGTAGCAGGATGAGGCCGCACCTGAGGCCAAGCGCGTGGCGCTCGACCTGACCGTGGGGGCGAAGGCCGGCGTGCCGCGGGACCACGGAGCCAGCGAGTCGGCGCTGCAACCTCTCACCGTTAAGGTTCGTAGATACTATAGTTTTTTGGGAGAACTATAGAAAATAGTTTTATTTGTATTTTATTTAGTTGTTACGGGTAACGTGGCTTTCATCACACCTTATGTTAACACGTTGGCTGCCGTTAAACCACACACAATAGAACATTTATTGTTTGTCGGTCACCGGTGACCACCACGGCGATTCGAGACTTAAGTGATGATACGGCTGTAGGTGGAAGGTGGTGGAAGGTGGTTATAAATAATTAAATAATACCACGGACCACGAGGCACGGTGCGGCGAGCGGCCGTGGAGCAGCGGGGTGGGGAGCGGTGCGATAATTTTATTATGAATAAGTACCTATCTACTAATAATTCTGTACAAAAAGTTATGATATCCCCTCAAAAACAAATGTTAAATGAGAGCCAAGTTCAATTATATGCCTCGGTTGTTGACTTCAACGACAAAAGAAGTGAGATCTAAATGGGTGCCAAGCCAAGTTCAATGGTCAGTCTTGAAATTTATTTATAACAACATAAAATATAATTTCTCCTTATAACTTAGGATAATATATTGAGCGCGTGTTGACCGTGCGTGTGTGTGCAGGCGGCGGCGTGCGCATGCGCGGGCGCGGGCGGCGTGTGTGCGCGGCGTGCGCGCGGCGCGGCGGGGCGCGGGCGGCGCGCGCGGGCACGCAGGGCTTCCGCCCGCCAGAGGTACACACACGGCTTCCGCCCGCCAGAGGTACACACACGGCTTCCGCCCGCCAGAGGTACACACACGGCTTCCGCCCGCCAGAGGTACACACACGGCTTCCGCCCGCCAGAGGTACACACACGGCTTCCGCCCGCCAGAGGTACACACACGGCTTCCGCCCGCCAGAGGTACACACACGGCTTCCGCCCGCCAGAGGTACACACACGGCTTCCGCCCGCCAGAGGTACACACACGGCTTCCGCCCGCCAGAGGTACACACACGGCTTCCGCCCGCCAGAGGTACACACACGGCTTCCGCCCGCCAGAGGTACACACACGGCTTCCGCCCGCCAGAGGTACACACACGGCTTCCGCCCGCCAGAGGTACACACACGGCTTCCGCCCGCCAGAGGTACACACACGGCTTCCGCCCGCCAGAGGTACACACACGGCTTCCGCCCGCCAGAGGTACACACACGGCTTCCGCCCGCCAGAGGTACACACACGGCTTCCGCCCGCCAGAGGTACACACACGGCTTCCGCCCGCCAGAGGTACACACACGGCTTCCGCCCGCCAGAGGTACACACACGGCTTCCGCCCGCCAGAGGTACACACACGCTGTTGCTTTCAACGGGTGTGACAATACATTTTTTTTTACAAATTGTAGTCAAACCCTACCGACGACGATTCTGAAGAAGTGTTGAAAAACGAGCGGGGTCGGAACTCGCCCCGACATACCGTGCAAATTTATCAACACTCCAACTCTCACTTTGCGAGCAGAAATCCCAATGGTCGACTACGTCATCGACTTTAACCTTTTCACCGCCAACAACTTCTATAGAAGTTCGAGATTTTCGTGCCGTCCACGCCAGCACTTCTATAGAAGTTCTTCATTATACCTACTTTAATAAAATACATTTACGATACATAAAACATTTGTTTCTTTTGTAATTTTGTAAGATGGACACAACTGAAGCCCTATTTTTTATTTTCCCAGGCAAAACAGGCTATTTTTATGTTTTAAATTTTTTTTTTTTTTTATACTTTGCTTGGCAAATGACTCCATCCCACCTGATGTTAAGTGGAAATGAAGTCCAGACGCGAAGACAACTGGTACAGCGTGGAAACAAACGTAGCATCAGTTAACTTCACTCTGCCGGCCCACAAGGTGCTTCTTCACGCCTCTCTTGAAGGACCCCATATTATAGGAAGGTGGGAAAACGTGTGCTGGTAGACTATTCCATCTTTTGGAGGTGCGACAAAGAAACGAGTCACTAAATTTCTTTGTGCGCGGTGGGATATTTGAGACAGTGAATCAGTGACTCCGAAGAGCAGCACGTGTACTCCTGTGAAGAAAGGGAGAAGGTGGGATGAGGTCAAAGAGCTCTTCAGAGCACTCGCCATATTATAAGCGGTAAAACACGCTGAGTGACGCAACGTCTCTACGCAATTGCAGAGATTCGAGAGTATTTACCACTTCTGCATTGCCGATAATGCGTTCAGCGCGACGCTGCAATCTGTCCAAGGCATCGAGAGGGTACTCCCAGCGGAACCGTCCCAGATGTGCGAGCAATACTCCACGCAAGACCGTACCTGTGTCTTGTACAAAAGGCACAACTGGTCCGGCGTAAAGAATCGCCGCACTCTGTTCAGAATTCCGAGTTTTCGTGAGGCTGTTTTGATCACGGCTTCGATGTAGTCCCTTTGGTTCAGATCGCAGCGTATCGTCATACCGAGCATGTTGATACTGCTCTGCAGGCGTAGAGATGTACCCTGAAGAGATGGAAGGGGAAGGAATGGTGACTTTTTTGCCGTGAACGCGCACACCTGTGTTTTCTTGGCATTGAACTCAACCAGATTATTGGTGCCCCAATTAGATATGAGGTCCAATACCCGATTGAGCTCAATGACAAGATTAACTCGATTCACTTCGGTTTCGACCCGCCCAGCCGCTGGGTGACCGTTATATCCTCCATGGACCGTACTATCAAAATGGATAAAAACAAAAACGTCTCAAGTATTTGTATGTCCCGCTAACCAACGACTTCATATCAAGTAGGCCAGTGATGTGACGCGAAAGTTGCATTAATTACAATCCTATAAATTTACTTTGTTTTATTTCATACAAATGTTCATAAATTCTATGATTGAAAATAAATTCCGGTCAGTAAATAACGTATTACATAATCAATTTTAAAATTAATGTACGTATCAAATCACTTCATTAAAATTAATTAAGTGTACTGAGGATTTTCGATATTGCAACACCCATCTCTACGTAATGGCAGGATGTCAGTACTACCAAACGCCACCGACTTCATTTCTAGAAAACTCGTGACGTCGTAAGCGCACAGGTGTCAAGGTCATCGTGTCATAGTGCCGGGCATTACAAACAAAACAAACGTGCGCACGTGTGTATCGTTGTAAAACCTAACAGTGCAAAATGAGTAATTGTTATTCTGATGAGTTGTTGCGGATTTTAGGTGTGGAACCTGATTCAGAAACGCTTCCGATGACTGACTGAATGTAATTACTAGACTGTGACTATACTTTGTACCTGTGCGCTCTTCTTATTTTAGTAGGTAAATGTATTTATTTATGACGTACAAAGGGAAGGTACTTCTGTCCATTCTCGTTCGTGCGTGTATAAACAAGAAAGCGGCTACTAAAACACTATTCAAATGTTTATTGTAAATCAAAACGTACACAGAGAACGTACACTCGGTAACTCATCGGTAGTTAAAGTCAGCGGTACTTAAAAGTCTGTAAGCCTACCTATCAACATTAAAACTGAACGTGAACACATACATGAAACGTCGATTTTAAGTATAGACCAACAAAACTCTATAATGAAATAAAAGCATAAACAATCCTTTTCCTTAACAAATTTATCGTGCTACTAGAACCAAAGACTTGATATGAGGTCAACGGACGACGTTATGAAATGAATAGTAAAGTGCCGATTATAATATATCTATAGCACGTCTATGCATATGCATGTCTTTTTGTCTCTGGTAATGGATATTCATTTTTCTTACAAAAAATGATCATAAAAATAAAACAAAATACCATTTTAATGTATCAGTGTTTATTTATATTTGTAAAGGAGATGTTCGTTTTTGGGCCCTTATTTTATTACAGTTTTGAAGTGATGCTTTTCTGATAGATCTGCCTTCTGAGATGATGTTTCCAAAAAGAAAAAAAATATAAAAACCTCCCAACATAATTTAAAAAATATTTAAATACTTGAAATCTTGTTTTCTTCATCAAGCTTTTCTTATTATTTTTGGGTTCTAATAAAAGTTTTAAGTGTTTATTATATATTTCTAAACTTATTTATACATACTAAAAGATAAGATAAAAAAAAATAAGATTAAGATTAAGATTAAGATTTCAATGCAATTTCCTGAAAATAAAACCAATCGGTTGCTGGCTGTAATGGATAGTACCTTTGCATTACTAATTTAAAAAATAAGTTATATTTTTTAAATACATACATTTACATTAGAAAAGCGAAGTTGCCAAGGTAGAAAAAGTTTAGGGTTGCTATTTTATGAATTTTTATTATTGACCTTTTTTTATTAAATAATACAATGTTTGGGTATGTTATATAAAATATTTTATAATATAATTTCATCACTGTAAGAATTAGGGGGCCCGGCCTCCATACAAAAATGGAACATCTCCTTTAAATACGAACTTAAATTTACACATCTATTTTTTTATTATCGACATGACGTTACCGCCATCCTTGCTTTCGTACTATAGAATCTGTTATACATTTATACGTTGGCGTACAGCGGGACATCGCGTGCAGGATAGATGGGCGGTGAAAGGTTAATAATTGATTCGTCTCGGAACGTATTCGACGAGGGAGCTCGCGTCTATTTAGGTTCGACTGTCCGATCCTTCCTCGGGAGGAGGGCGGAGGTATACGGTTCGCGGCGCAGGTGCTGCTGAAGGTGTCGCGGCAGGGCACGGGCGTGGACGTGTGGGCGGCGGGCGTGGTGCTGGCGAGCGCGCTGACGACGCGCTACCCGTTCTTCCGCGCCGCCGACGACGCCGCCGCGCTGGCCGAGCTGGCCGACCTGCTGGGCACCGCGCCGCTGCAGCACGCCGCAAAGCAGCTCGGTCAGTTACATTTTTAAATTTTAAAAAATACAGTAACGCATGTTATAACTTTTTCATTTTTATTTTATTTATTTTATGAATTAAAATAAGATAGAATAGATAACAATAAACAAAGAGAAGGTTTTTTTATATAATAACGTGAAAAATTATATGAATATGTAAATTATCAAAAATCTGATTGTTCAGTACGCAGCCGGCGTGTGTAGGACAGTAACCAAGTCTTCGTCCTAATCTCATCAATCACGCTAGGGCGTACTTATGTCCGCGATTCGCGGCACTTGGGATGGCACGTTGCCTATACCTTAAAAGTATAAAAAATCACTTCAACTTCAAAATCACTTCAATCACAGCAATTGTTCCCATAGGAGCTTCAACAGCGGCGGTGAAGGGAGGGCTCCCCTATATCGATCACGCCGAACAAAGCCCAACTTTGGGCCTGGTCTTCTTGGTTTTGGGAACACTCACATTAAACTATTACCACTAGATACACTAGGTACACAGGGGACCCTACTTGGGCTACCAAAACCACCAGGTCTTACAATTATACCCAAAACACGTAATAAAAACGGGAGCACAAAACCGTCGCGTCGCGCACTGTCAACGACCAACCACTCTGCTGGCTCAAGGCGGACTCCCCTCTCGCGCCCGCGCGCCTTTGATTTATAACACCGATTTAAATCTAATAAATAAGATTATTTGATTTAAATTTGTTTTTATCCATCCCGTCGGCTCGCTAGCCGCTGGCGCCGGCCGGCGGCGAGCGTGACCGCATCGTGTGCGCAGGGCGGCGCGTGGTGACGTCGACGGTGCGGCGCGGCCTGTGCCTGCGCAAGCTGTGCGCGCGCCTGCGGGGCGCGGGGCCGGCGCCGGCGCCCGAGCCCGCACAGGCGCCCGAGCCCGCACCGGCGCCCGGGCCCGCGCCGCCGCCCTGCGCCGCCTGCCGCCTGCCGCCGGCGCGCTGCCTCTGCCGGGACGAAACTATTAACGTGAGAATACTAAAATATTTGCCTCATCCCGTGGAACGCTCGGATCGATTTTCTATTTTAACTTTTTTATCTTCTGCCGCTTTCATCTCGATTTCTGGTTTTCCCCCACTAATTGCAAAACCGAGATTTTCGTGTACCCATAACCGGGAATCGGCGTGCTAAGGTCGTCGCGTGCCGCAGGCGGAGGAGGCGACGCCGGGTCGCTGGACGTGCGGGTTCCCGGACGCGGCGTTCGCGCTGGCGGCACGCCTGCTGCAGCCGCTGCCCGCCGCGCGGCCCTCCGCCGCCGCCGCGCTGCAGCACGCCTTCCTGGCCGACCCGCTGCCGCCCGCCCCCGCCGCCGCGCTGCAGCACGCCTTCCTGGCCGACCCGCTGCCGCCCGCCCCCGCACCCGCGTCTGCGTCCGCCCAGCCTGGATCGAAGGACCAACACGAAGTCTTGATATAATTATTAGAAGAAACTGCCTCGGTAGAAATCGCTCATCGCTCTTCCTCTCTCCCTGTCCAAAACTACTATTGGTGATATTTGCCAGTCTGCGAGGCGTGCAAACGAGCAAACGTGCGTGCCGACCGGCCGACTTAGCTCGAGTGATTCTTGAACGAACGTCGAGCTAAGGTTGTATCTGGACAGAGACGGCCCCGGTATTGTTGATGTCGATAGAAACGGCGTCGGCTCTCGAACGGGTTTAACTTTAGGCCACGTTTTGAAATAGTCTTATAGGCCCCGTTGCCACATGCGAACGAAGTCAATGATTTTATAATATAATATAATTTTTCTAGTGTAAACTGCATCCCGAGAACAGTCGCCGGTTCGACCGGCCCGGCCAGGCTTGTCGGGGCACCCGCCTATCGCGATCGCTCTCGCCGATTATCAGAGGATCTTGGTTTTGTCTAAAATGAGCAGTTTGTTGTGAGATCGTTTCATCGTGGACGAGTCTCATCTGCTGTCTCGTTTTTCATGTCATGGCCGATTCTACAGTTAAGACATTGCCCTAAGAGACTTCTCTGCGATAAATGGCTGTAGTATATGCCGTGAGTCACTCGCAGAATATTTATCGCTGAGAAAAGGCGAATAATAAATGAGCGGACTTGCGTTTAAGTTCAGATATTGAGCTGCGCGTGGAAACGACCCGCCGACGGACGCCGACGGACGCCTCGCAGCCCGGCAACTGCAAAAGGCAGCTGTAGCTATACTTTATACAAATAAACCCGTTTTGGGAATTAGGTATTAGTATTTCGGGTCCAAAGGTGAATGAATGAATGCGCTGATAGCGTTCATGTACTATATTGTATTCATAGGTATAAGGCGGACCAATAGTATTGGTGTATTAACCAGATATTGGTCTCTGTTGAATCTTTCATGTCGTTTTCGAGATGATTATTAATTTTGGATATATCTATTGACACTTGTTGAAGTGACGCAGCCTCTGCAGTCGCGAGCCAGCCTTTACCGGACAACATGCTGAGTGCCTAGTGCGAGTTTAATGTCGCGTTACAAATCCTCGCTTTGGTAAACGTGATCGAACTGTGACTTAAACGCGCATCGGGCACCTCGATCGTCACAAAATTGGTGGTATCGATCAAATTACCTTTAACTCTTTAATTACTTCAGAAAGGGATCTCAGTCATTGGTAATTAATTGTTTAGTTTATATTTTAAGACCGGCTTGGACGAAAATTGATAGTGGCGATGGCGTGGTGATTGAACAACCGTTGATGTAGCTGCGCGCCCCCAGCCCATGTACTCAGTAGTTTGTTTAGTTTAGGCTTTAGTTTTATAATGAGTACAAAGTGAAATAATTTAGTAGGTACCTAAATACATACACAAACGCTGGTATTATTAGCCACGTGGTCGATCGGTGTATAAGCTTCCTTGTAATTTGTAAATGCCTTTCACTTGTGTTGAATTACATTTTGTTTGTTACCGAATTAAGTAAATAAATAATAAGTGTTATTTTTTGCAACTCTTTTTTTATTCTACACCTAAACCGGTAGACTTATTACCGGAAAAACCAACCAGTTACTAATTGCACAATGGCAACGCGACTGCTACCAGTCGCGATTGCTACAATCGGTCGGTTTATTCGATAGCGCCGCAGTGTCATATCGGATTTGCAGACGTAAGACTTTTTTGTTACATATAATTATTTTCATTATGCCAATCGATGGCCCTAATTAGGGTTTTATTATGGCAACTTTTTTGTAAACAATATTATACGAGAAAAATTTATAAAAAAAATTTATGGGACAATATCTAACATGCTCTTTATGTACCAAGTCTTGGCAGATCCCAGCTTTTTTTTTTTTTTATATTAGAAGGAGGCAAACGAGCAGGCGGGTCACCTGATGGAAAGCAATCACCGCCGCCCATGGACACCCGCAAAACCAGAGGAATCACAGATGCGTTGCCGGCCTTTAAGGAAGGAATAGGCTCGTTTCTTGAAGATTCCTAAGTCGTATTGGTCCGGAAATACCGCCGCTGAGAGCTGGTTCCACAGCACTGTAGTTCGTGGTAAAAAAATTACGTGAGAAACGCACAGTAGTAGATCGCCATCCATCAAGAAGCTTGATATTTTGTAGGGTTAATCTATGGGTGTTTATATATAGCGCCACATACATAGCATTGTTCCGGACTGCCCCGTTCTCCAGATATATGAAGCTGAACTTAGGTACACACGCCTGCACATCAACCTACCCCAAACTGACAAATTTCCTCAAAAGACTTTGAACTTTATGACTAAGACATATGGTTGAAAATGTATTGAAGTAATTTGACAGTTTTGAATAGGTTGATGTGCAGGCGTCTGTACTTTTTCTAAATTTTCTTAGGGATTATTTTAAGTACTAAACTCCAAATAGTTATAAAACTGAATGACATGATTATTATGAATTGTATATTAATTTAATTAATTATCAACCAGATTATTACATCCGGTGACGTCATATAACAAAATTAAAACGTGTAAAAAGTAAATACAATATATCAAAATTGAGTCTTTAATAGGTTTTAATTTCCAAAATTGGTTTGTATAGTTCCAGCTTAAGTATTAACAATTGAATTATTCTGTGTCGCCAATATCACTTATATTGCTTATTATATCTATAAATTCAGGTTCAAAAATATCTTGAGTAGTAAGCATCAAAAGATTCCGAGCTTCAGGAGAGTCATCCTCTTGGGTTTGGCCATTCTTGGTCGTAATATTGTAAACTTAGGGTCGGACAACAAAAGAAGATTATGCAATATGTCCTCATTTGACGCATACCTGTTTACTTTTCTGGAATGGTGTTCTCTATATTTTCTATTATGTCTGCTCCATGTATAAGTATTTTATGGCCGCCAGCAGGCGTATTATACCACGGGTATAATTTTAGAAACAACTACACGTTCTCCACTTGATATAGTTTGCTGAATAACATGCAACCTTTTGATTAAATCTTCACGTTGTTTTACTATCACCAAAAAATTTTCTGGCCGTGTTGCCATCATTTGTGGTTCCAGCGCCCTGTTTAACGATATTTAAATAAACTTTCTGAAGAAGCTTCAGAAGCGAGAAACATTCCATTCCAGAAAAGTAAACAGGTATATTATACATTGGTTTTTTATTTATTTATAGGTACTTATTGATTTTTGTTGGAATTATATAAGTATAAGTAAACATAGTTATTTAATAAACAACAAATGTTTGTTAAATTAAAGTTTCAAAGAGACAAATAAACTTTTTTAAACTTTGCTGTTTTTCTTCATAACATGCATAGGTATAAAATTATGTAAAAATCTTAAATAGTTTCACCACCCTGTACCACACCTGTACCTTGCTGCCGCTTTCAATTTCAAAAAGTACTATCTGAAATATGTTGCCGTTCAAATTTGAGCCTTTTTGTTTAAGTGGTTAAGTTGCTATTAACACAAAATATTTTGTTGTTTACACGTTTCGTTGTGCACTGCTGATTAGCGGTCGAACTTAACAATAGATAACAATGCCATGAATTGGAAGATAAGCTCTGAAGTGGATTCCGACATTTAAAAAAATTTCTACTATTATTATTATATTATATGCGTCAAATGAGGACATATTGCATAATCTTCTTTTGTCGTCCGACCCTAAGCTTACAATATTACGACCAAGAATGGTCAAACTCAAGAGGATGACTCTCTCCTGAAGCTCGGAATCTTTTGATGCTTACTACTCAAGATATTTTTGAACCTGAATTTATAGATATAAGCAATATAAGTGATATTGGCGACACAGAATAATTCAATTGTTAATACTTAAGCTGAAACAATACAAACCAATTTTGTAAATTAAAACCTATTAAAGACTCAATTTTGATATACAAGGTGGCCGGAAGATTGACGTCCAAAAGAAAAAATTAGGTCTCTCGTGTCGTGGGGTATCCGAATCACCCCCATGTATGTTCCGCGATTTTTCACGGTTTTCGAGTTATGAATTTTTTTCTAAATTTTTGAGAATTTTCGAGCGATCAACTTAAAAAATTTCTAGAAAAAAAAGTAGAATACTTTTTTGTATTTTTTTTTTTGCAACGAAATCTTCATAAGTTGTACTTTTATGCATAAAACAATTAGCTTCGTAACTTTGATAAAAATTTGGAAATGCAGGTCTCAAGAATAAAAAATACGATTATTGAATTATGACTAGAACATTAAGATTAAAATTAAAAATCTAAACAGATGACTGCATGGTTTTTTAGTGATCCTAAAACATGCGACATACTCTCAGCTTTCATAATCATTAAAAAAAGTAGTACTTAATGAGCTACTTTTCCTAGAATCGGCCTTCAAAGACAGCCACGTGGTATTTTTTTTAAATAATCCATGTAATTAAAACAAAAAGTCTTGCTATTTTATGGTTCCTAATGTTAAATTGGTTTGTTAACTAACCAAAAAATGCCTAAAAAATTGACATTTTGTTTAATTTTAGTTTTAAATTTTATCAATTCTGCGCGTTGCATTCTTGCGAATCATGGGTTGTAAAAGTGAACGCGATTATTTTACCTGCAATAACAATAGGTCGACCGCGAGGATAGAGACGGAATAATTGCCATCTCTCTCACTCTCAGTAGCGCGGGCGACAACCCAAGCCAACGCCAAAATGTTATCTCAGTCGTACTCACTTTGTGTTTACTGCTACTCGTGTCGCCATCGCTCACCCCAAATTTGCTTGCCCTACTTTTTTGACTACTTTGCTCGTTTACTGGACTGTTTTGCCTTCTGATTTGGACTTTGTTTACTTGGAAGTGAAAGAGATGAGTTACACATTAAGTGAATATGCAGAAATGCATTATTTTTATGGAGTTGCACAAGGCAACGGCCGTGAAGTAGCGCGATTGTATCGCGAACAACTTCAACGACGTGGTGGGCCGCAACCTGCACATTATCCCGACCATCATGTTTTTATTAACACGCACAACACGTTGATGGCAGGCCACATTCCTGGTCAACGCGGTGGTCGTGAAGGAATCCCTCGAGTCGATCCAGATCGCAGAGAAAGAGTGCTCGAAGAAGTTCAGCGAAATCCGTCCACGAGTACGAGAAGAATGGCTCGTGCTCTGGGCATCCCAAGAACGTCTATTCAAGCCATACTTCACGATGAAGGATATCACCCTTTCCATATCCGACGAGTTCAAGCTTTGCTACCTGCAGACTACCCATTGCGCGTTGAATTTTGCCAAACCATGTTACAAAAACAGCAAGAAGATCCTGGATATTTCGATAAAGTTTTGTGGACCGATGAGTCACGATTTGAGCGATTTGGAATATTCAATATTCATAATTACCACTCGTGGGCAATCGAGAATCCACACGAAACGAGAGATTCATCTTTTCAACACCGGTTTAGTGTTAACATGTGGTCGGGTATCCTCAACGGCGAACTTATTGGCCCGTTTGAATTGCCATCCAGACTTAATGGAGAAATTTACAAAAACTTTTTAGAAAATGAACTACCATTGCTGCTGCTAGATGTGAATCTTCAGCTTCGACGCACCATGGTTTTTCAAAATGATGGCGCCCCGTGTCACTACGCAACGCAAGTCCGAAACCACTTAAATGAAACTTACCCCAACAGATGGATCGGACGCAGCGGACCAATCAGATGGCCTCCACGCTCACCTGATCTTAACCCAATCGACTTCTTTGTGTGGGGCTATTACAAGGAAATCGCTTACGCCCGAGAATGTTCGAGTGAACAAGAACTTAGAGAAAAGATTACAGAAGCCGAACGTGTTGTGAGAGAGAATAGGGAAGCTTTTAGACGATTAAAAGGCAATTTTTTACGAAGGTGTAGAATGTGCATTGCTGCTGGAGGTGGCCACTTTGAAAACCTTTTGTGAATTTAAAAAATAAATTTTCTTTCTGATTACCATCTCTGATTTATTGACAAAACCACCTCTTACTTAAAACGTTTGTTAACTAATCTCTTAGGAATTTTTAGTTATCAGCAAATTGACAACCTTAAAATTAAAAACTCAAAATGTTATCTAATCTTAGCTTTTTTGCGGCAATTTTTGGTTAGTCAACAAACCAATTTAACATTAGGAACCATAAAATATCAAGACTTTTTGTTTTAATCACATGGATTTTTTTTTAAATGCCACGTGGCGGTCTTTGAAGGCCGATTCTAGGAAAAGTAGCTCATTAAGTACTACTTTTTTTTAATGATTATGAAAGCTGAGAGTATGTCGCATGTTTTAGGATCACTAAAAAACCATGCAGTCATCTGTTTAGATTTTTAATTTTAATCTTAATGTTCTAGTCATAATTCAATAATCGTATTTTTTATTCTTGAGACCTGCATTTCCAAATTTTCATCAAAGTTACGAAGCTAATTGTTTTATGCATAAAAGTACAACTTATGAAGATTTCGTTGCAAAAAAAAATACAAAAAAGTCTTCTACTTTTTTTTCTAGAAATTTTTTAAGTTGATCGCTCGAAAATTCTCAAAAATTTAGAAAAAATTCATAACTCGAAAACCGTGAAAAATCGCGGAACATACATGGGGGTGATTCGGATACCCCACGACACGAGAGACCTAATTTTTTCTTTTGGACGTCAATCTTCCGGCCACCTTGTATTGTATTTTCTTTTTACATGTTTTAATTTTGTTATATGACGTCATATCCGGTGACGTCACCGGATGTAATAATCTGGTGGTTGATAATTAATATAATATTTATGTTGTTCAGTTTTTTTCATAGACAACCCAAAAGTGTTGTCTATGGAAAACCCAGAAAAACCTTAAGAAATTTATCGTGCTACGAGCGCCAAAGACTTGCTATGAAGTCAACGGATGACGTTATGAAATGAATAGTGAAGTGCCTATTATAATATATCTCAAGCATGTATATGTCTTTTTGTCTCTGATAATGGATACTAATTTTTCTTACCTACTAAAATGTTCATAAAATAAAACAAACTACCATTATAATGTATCAGTGTTTATTTATATTTGTAAATTTCAATAGAAACTTTTTACACACATACTTTTTTTTATTATAGATAAACAATACAAAATACATAATATAAAATTCTTTATTTATCTATCACAAACTTAAGTCTAAATAACAGACGTGCAGTGGCGGATTTGCCCTAAGGCCCAGTAAGCCCGGGCCTAGAGCGGCAAGCCTTTGAGCCCCTAGCGTACCAGACACAATAGAATTTTATTGTTAGATAGCTTGCCGGCAAGCGCTCGGGGCTCAAAGGGTGGGCGGCAAATCGTGAAATAAATTAAATTTATTAATTATCGATACCAGAAGTATCAATTAATGTAAGGGACAAACCATGATTTTACAGGAGAGCCAAAAAACTTCTTTTTTTTTTCGATATCTCTCTGTAACTTTTTAGCGTTTTATCCGACTTTATTGACGTACAGGACAAAGTTTCTTATTTTTATCTTCTCTTTCTTATCATTGTTGTTAAATTTTATAAAAATTAAATTAAAGTGTAATTTAATGTAAGTGAATAATAATCAAATATTTTTGCTAAAATCGTTCTAGTTTGCCTGAACATGGTTAACGTAAGGGACATTTTTGAACGATAAAGCAATTCCAATCGATAGAGCGGAAAATTCTGAATCCTAATATATATAAAACTCATTTTGGCCAAAATGTCGCTTACGTTAATTGATACTTCTGGTATCGTTTATTGTATCTAGTCTATATGATGGGTGCTGCGAAAGGGACGGCACATGGCCTGGGGCCTAGAGCGGCTAGGACTGCACATCCGCCACTGCAGACGGTGTCCTCAACTGCAAGTTTTAAACTGCAGCGCAGTGAGGGCGCCCTCTCCCAAACAGTAAATAAAGGTAGGTACCTACAAACTATTACAGGCGTATTATGCATAACAATTTTTAGTTTACAAATATATAAATAATGTGAAAACAAAAAGTGTGTGTGTGTATGTGTTTGCGTGTAGGTGAGTGAGATACGAAGCTGCACATGTTACTGTATAGGTACGTTTTAATAGATTTTCTGATTGCTGGTATGAGAGCAACACAAGCCAAGCAAATAATTTACATCAGCATGGACTTGAAGCCAGGTGATAAATTTGGAGTTCTTTGTTGGCATAGTTATATAGCATACCACTAAGGTGTAGGTAGTGGCGACCAGCAGATCCAGTGTTACGTCTCATAGTAGGACACACTAAGTCTCCTCTGAGTTCTGTATTCGAAAACTGATGGTCAAAAATTAGTTCAGTGTGCTTCCGGAGAATAGTTTGCTGTATGAACAGTCTTCGAATGGATAGGACATTAGAGTCTGCAAATAGGCTATCAGTTGGATAACGAAAAGGCTTGAATGTCATTACTTTTAAGACAGCTCTCTGAGCCACCTCTACCTTTAACATGTGTGTTTGCGCAGCTGCTCCCCACACTGTGATGCAGTAAGAGATAACCGACTGCGCAAGCGAGAAGTAAATTATTTTCAGTAAAGCAATGTCGGCAATATATCGCAATTTCTTAAACACATGGATTAATTTGCGGATTTTTGGCGTCAAAGAAGCAGTTTGATCCCTCCAGAATAATGATGGATCAAGTCATACACCAAGGTACTTAATGTTTGGAACACGTTCTAGAATTAGGCAGCCATAAGAGATATAAAATAAATAAATAAATAAATAAATATCAGGAGCATACAAGCATGCACACGAATCGTAAGATGATCTGGTGGCTGAGTCCTCTTGGTATAGGGAAAGTCAGGCATTTACTCTTTAGAGACATTTAAGGTCAGCAGGTTTGAGTTTAACCAAAGAGTGACGGTTCTCAACGCTGATTGAGCATAATTATGATATATATATTAATATAATATAATTGAGTTTATATTATATTAATATAAACTTCGTTCCAATGCTCCCCTGAAACAAGGATGGCTGTGTCGTCGGCATAAGTAATCAGTTAACAGTTTTTCATATTGAGGTCACATAGATCGTTCACATAGACGAGGAATAAAGTTGGACCGAGGGCACTGCCCTGAGGGATTCCGAATATAATATTTTCCTCCTCACTAGTAACGTCAGCGATCACAACAGCCTGCCTACGGTCCGAAAGATAACTCGCAAACATCTCCTGTGATGAACCTCGTATGCCAACCGCTTCCAACTTTCTTAAAAGGATAGGAATGGAGACAGTGTCAAATGCTTTGAGAAATCCAAGAATACACCCATAGCCTGTCGTCCTGCATCTAGATTTCGAGTAATTTCCGTAGTAAGGCTTAGTACGGCGTCCTCAGTAGGTTTTTGCGTTTACTCGCAAAAGGACCAAAAGCGCATTGTGACCACAACGCATGTCGACCAATACGCATAACGACCAATACGTACAGAGACCTATTCGCATAAGGATCAAAAATGTGTAACGAACAATACGCATAATGACAAATACGTACAAAGACCTATTCGCATAAGGATAAAAATGTAAGACGACTAATACGCATAACGACGAATACGTACAAATACCTATTTTCATTTTATTCTTAACTAAGGGCTGATTTTTCAATCATCAGATAAAGTTTATTCATTGAATTAATTTGACATAAAACTCGTCTTTAAAAAAAGCGCTGAATTTCACCTACAAATTTTATATAAGAAGTGGTAAGTGTTTAGTTAAAATTAAGTTTATGATTTTTTAATAATACCTACTTGGGCTTTAGGCAAAGAAAAACAAAGAATTTTGATTCTTAAATATATTTGATATTGCACATTCTCTTTTTAATACCTACACTAGTTGTTAGACTGGTCAATCTAGCGGTTCGTTGTATGGAGACCCCAACGTTTTGGTCCAACTATTAGTATTGGTACTTCTATAGGTATTGGTCTATTTGCGTAGTGGTCCTAATGCGTTTGGTCTAACTGAGTAATGGTCTTTCTATGTATTGGTCTATTTGCGTAGTGGTCCTAATGCGTATTAGTAGATTGGTCCATATGCGGGTAAATCGATTTTTGTCTTCTAAAACCGAATTGGTTGTCTTATAGTTCGACGTATGACGTTACCGTCATCCTTGTGCTTTCGTACTATAGAATCTGATAAACATTTATACGTTGGAGTACAGCGGGACATCGCGTGCAGGATAGTTGGGCGGTGAAATGGCTAATTTATACGCAATCGGACGCAATCTCGAGATGCCAGCCGATGACACGCGCCCATCCAGTGGCCCGACACTGTAAAAGCTGCCAAGCTTTGGAGATCGCTACCCGAATGCTTTATTACTTGATAGCCGTTATTATTAATTCAACCGCTTCTGTGGTCTAGCGGCTAAAACCACCGGTTTAGACCCAGAGGTCCCGGAATCGATTCCCAGCAGGGGTACATGTTTGTGTAGGTATCTACTCGGTTTGGTTGGTGGTAGGGATAGTTTGTCCACCTGGCTACCACCATCTTATCTAAATATGTCTCCATAACATCAATGTTTGTAGCTTTGTTGTGTTCCGGCAGCTAGAGATTTTGCAATAATAATGCTGTGGAGTCTGGAGACCTCTGATACCTTTTTTACTTTCCAAATTAATTTTAAATTGGAAATTGAAAATTTCAGCTCAATCGGTTGAAGATATCTGCTTCAAAATTGAGTTGCAAGATTCCACCCAAACAACAACTGTTTTATTTAACATTGCAAGTTAAATAAAACAGTTAAAGAGAAAAGGTCGCAGTCCTGTCCCCCAATTCTGCTATTTATTTTGATCTGAAACGCTATAGTTTGAACGTTTTCGTATTCTGCTAACTACGAAATCAACTCTAGAGTTAAAATAAAATAAAATAAACACGCCAAATATTATTGCGTTTTTTCTGTCAGTGTTTATTTTTTTTAATTTTAACTTTATAGAGTTGATTTCGTAGTTAGCAGAATACGAAAACGTTCAAACTATAGCGTTTCAGATTAGTTTCAGATCAAAATAAATAGCAGAATTGGGGGGCTGGTCCCACCACCAGAAGCGGGAGTATTTTCAAGTTAAAATAAGAGTAGTACCTAATCAAAATGATAGAAAACTGTTTGAAATTATGAATAGAAGTTGAAAGGTGTTTATAATAAATAACACAATTTAGCTAAAGTCATCCTCAAGATGATTCACAATCACTTTAATCAAACATACAAGCAGTCTTTACAAAGTGTCTATAAATTAATAAAACCGTAATCTACACATTGTCAAAAGTATTTTTGTTCTATGTGAGAGTTCACTCATACTCATACTCTTAACCTTTTCACCGCTCATCTATCCTGCACGCGATGTCCCGCTGTACGCCAACGTATAAATGTATTTTAAGAAAGTAGGTACAAAGAAGAACTTCTATAGAAGTGCTGGCGTGGACGGCACGAAAATCTCGAACTTCTATAGAAGTTGTTGGCGGTAAAAAGGTTAAACAAAATACACAGTTCAGCAAGACAATATTATGAGAGTACAATTAAAAATAAGATTATAGCAAACTACAGATCTAGATCAAAATAGATCTCCGACTGTGAGCAAAATATAGCAGAAAGCTACTACATAGTTGTTATGTGCACCGTCTTGTATATTGTATTGTAGAACATTCTGTCTCATTATCATCTAATCAACACATTTAGTTGTGTACTTTTAGTTCTAGCTTCTTTTACTTTTAGCTCATACATAATACACACAGCAAGCGCTAGCAAGTTCTCTTGCAAATATTAATTCTCTTTTAGCAGGTTCTCAAATATTCTGTTTATTAATAAAAGAATTTCCTAAAAATAAAATTATAGTAGAGGAAAAATAAATTTCAAAGTGTTTGTCAAATTCAGTTCTGCATTTCAATGTGATGTGTTACTGAAGTAGAAGATCAGAGCATCAATCATGTCTTTGGAGACACATTTATCACAGAATAATTATTATCATATGCTTTAAAAAAATATTTTTAATTAATATCTGGTCTTCAACTCTCTCTAATAGCATATAATCATCACTTTCACTTATTTGCAAATCACTGTTAATTGTCTTATTTCACGTTGTCAACACAATACTTAAATTAGATATACTGCTATATACTAATCACATAAGTGCAAAGTCTTTCACCAGGATTCACAACAACACCTGCACTTGCTCCAAGTTCCTCATGTCAGACCAGTTTTAGTTTTTCCAGAAGTTGGGATTTTGTTGAAGCCGCCTTTCAAAGTTTTGGTACCATGAGTGCAGGGTGTTGAGCGGTATGTACAGAACCCCTGGAGTGGGTGTCATCTGCTCTTGAGTCACAGAAAATGATGCAACAAAATTCACTAAATTCTCTAACATTTTCTGAGCAAATGTTATATATGAGTTAGTCTGCAAGGCCTGGAATTAAAAATAAACAAGTGTTTTATGTAAGTTAAATTACAATTAAAATATATTTTACCTAGTTGTGATACAATGATTTGATGACACTTACAACAGAAGATGCAAGAAGCTGTATATTACTCTCTGGTTCTATAGAAATGCCAATCTGGGCATTGTGACAAATTTGTTGATGACCAAAGGCACTGCTGAATTTGTTCTCATCTGTAATACCAACAAGTAGACACAATTAGATTAAGCAGTACCTACAATGCAAAACAAATGTTTTAATGACGAACTACTGCAATGTAGGTGAAGGTTCATTTAGCAACTTACTAGGAAGCTCATGAAGTTTTTTCAGATTTCCGATTTTGAATATAGCTGAGGGCTTGGCATTAGAGATGTGTCCTAACAACTGCCAGTTGGGCGGCGCGGCGGCGTCAGGCCAGCTCCAGTACACCATACCGGCCGTGCCTGCCGGCAGTGGCGCCACACCCGTCAGGAACACCGCCGCGTGGTTGATGGAGTCCGCCTCGGGAATCGTCACCAGGAACTGCGTTTCCGACAAAGGCGTGAAGTCTGTCTGCACCTGTGCGAACAGACACGCTAATACTATTAAATATAAACATATAAACACAACCAATACAATTCACATAACACGTACCAAACTACTTACCAGTCTTCCTGATACTAGTAATCCAAATACGTTAGACATCATGAAAATGTTTACACTTCTAGAAACGACCGAAAAAAGTGCCACACAGAATGAAACAAGAACAACATAACCTATTTATTTACCAAAGAATATTCTAGTCAATCAAACTGTTTTTTTTTTAATTTGTTCATGACTAGGGATACTAGTCCTTCGGTCGAAAACTTAGTTATACGTTTCTCAAAATTAAACTCTTAAAGGATGATGAGGAATGATAATAGAAATGATATACCCCCCTTCCCCTCGAGTATCTCAGTAAAGATGTGGTGCTTTACTAAGTCCTCACGCGAATAGCGACTTCTTGAGAGAATTTGAAAAGTGCCGTTGCACTGTTTTGTTTCATTTGCCAACACTCATGCACACTCACGAACACTTAACGGTTAATAATCCACCATTATTTCACATCAAAGACATTTAACTACTTATTCACATTAATATTCGACATAACACTTTATTTTAGAAAATAAAACAAAACCGCAGACATGACTCTTCACTTTCCCGCCAAGAAGTCCCCTACCCCCTAGTCAAACTGTCTTGTCCAGTGTTACCAACTCCCCAACATTTTTACAAATTTTTTATTTGATAAAGTCAAACCCCTTAAAATCGCCACAATTACTTAGAAATCCCCCTAAAAAGAACAACCACAACGTTTTGTAATATTCTTTATTCATAAATTATTTAATATTTAAAATAACATTTCATTTTCTTCAGGTTTTGACAGTTTAAAATCATACATTTGGGTATTAAATAAAATTAACATTTTAGTGAATGGATTCAATATTATGCAAGATCAACCATGTCGTTGCATGTGAATCGGACCATCATCATACTTTTTAGCATTTCTATAGATAATCTATTCCACACTCAGAATAATAACTAAAGCTAGCTATTGTAGCTTTAGTTATTGTTCTGAGAATCCGCAATTTATTTTTGAGAGATTTTTGACAATAATAGAGATAGTGAATGCGCGCTCGACAATTGCGTTCGAAATTGGAACCGTGACAAATGCTAATCCGAATGACAAAATTTTTTAGTTTATTATATTTATTTAAATCATTTAAAGATAAATCTATATGTTTAGCTTAAATTAACAACTTTAATGTGATAAAAATATTATTTGAGGTTTTTATCATCTAAAAATTCTTGTAGGGAGTAGTTTTATTTTAATTGTTTTACAAAAGTTTTTTCTATTGTTATATTTTTATTGTTTCGGGCAATTTATTGTATATTTTAATGGACATTACTAGAGGTCCTGATGAGTGTATTTTTAGGCAGGAAGTAGGAAGTGTTAATTTATTTTTGTATCGTAGTGTATATTTTAAGTTTAATTCCTCTCTTCGTTTATAAAATTCAGGGTATTTTTTTACAAATTTGCATTTTTCTAGAATGTATATACAGTATATATACATGTATATGCAAAGTAAGTATTTTATATTTTTTAAAGAACGGTTTACAACTTTCTGTATTTTGAATGTTGAAAATTATACGAATAAGCTTCTTTTGCATAGTGAAGAGGTTGAGGGCATCTGTGCTGTTTCCTCACATGATGATCCCATAGCTGAGCCACGAATGTGCGTATGCGTAATTATGTTGTTAGGGCTGCTTCTATGTTTGTGGTTTTTTTTGACCTCACGGAGAGCATATGCAAAAGAAGATAATTGTGATTTTATTTTTTGTATGTGTGATTTCCAATTTAGATTAGTATCTATTAAATATTTATAAAATTTACAAAATACAGTGAAAAAATTAAACGCCTACCCGACCCAGCCAGGAATCGTATCTATTATTATGCCCAGTGTTTCTAATTTTAGTTATTAAATGTGTATTACTTACAATATTATGTAAAAAATATATCTGGAATTCAAAACTTCGTTAAACCGTTTTCGAAGTTTTGAAATTCGAACAAAAGAGTTTCGAAAGTATAATAGGTTATCGAAAAAGAGACCGGCCCGAAGCAATACATACGGACGACATCTCAGCAGGGTGCAAGTGCGAGTTTCATTCGCCATTTGATCACGTTAACGAAAACGAGAATTTGTATGGCAAAACGTTAACTCCTCTCGTGTGCCGCTAGGAGGCGCTGCTTCAATGCCATACTAATTTTCGTTTTCGTAAACGTAATCGAAAGAATACGGATAGTAAACAAAACTCACACTAGGCACCCTGATACAGTAGCGAAAGTCGTCTACGTTGAAAACGATACCTACCTATTGACTTTTGAAAAAAACACGTCCGTCATCTTGGATCGTGAAACTAAAAGGTCATAATAATTGTAAGCGGCACCCACGAAAATCTAAGAAACGATACCCATTTAAATTTTGATGATGATGATTTAGATGCCTAAATAGTTTCTTTTTTCTTTTTATTTTATTTATTTTGCCAACTTCTCATTGATTAATAATGAACGTTTTTACAACACATACCTATTAACTAATACAATTACAAATATCAAATTCTAATTCATCACAAACACTACAATTTTCACTTGTTTTTATTTCGTATATCTACAACAGCCTCCATATATTTTATTAGGCTATTTCTGTTTTTATTCTCAATTATCAATTGAATCGAATTTTTATAAACGAGACCATCTATCTTTTGCTCTAGTTCTGGTTTCGCCTTGGCGTTTGTTGGGCATTCTGTTATTAGATGTAAGATGGTATCGTTAGCATCTGTATCACAGTTGCACAACGGGCTCTCTTTACTAAATAGTTATTTCGTAACTCTAACTCCAACCTAGTGGGTATTCATATTCATATTCATATTCATATCTTTATTGCACTCCATAAGTTACAAAGATGTTAAAAATATAAGTAGGCACATTTATGGACCCTGTAGGGCACGGCAAGTAGGAGAGGCGAGGAGTCACCTTATGCTCGTATTCACAATTATTTATTATTTAGTTTATTATATTTATATACAATCTGTCCGGTCACCGGTGTCGGAGCTTTAAATATCATAAAATATGGTCAACTTTATTGATAAAGCACCCCTTATATGTAGGTTTTCTCTAACCATAATGAAATGGCAGACTTTTAATTATTTATTTTACCGAAAAGTAGGTGTGCGTACAAGTTTGACCATATCTACTCTTCTAGAGGTCCTACGTTTACAAACGAGGTGTCATTAGAAAGCTAAAAAGCTAGGTAAGGAACTGATGCTAAGAATGTTATCACAACAGTTCATAAAAATACAACATAAATTTTTTTATGAAATAAAAAGAACAAAAGAACGAGTTTTTTTTAGTTATTATGTTTTAAAAAACAAATTAGGTCATTGAACTACATTTTTTATGTTTTAAATAAGTAGTACAAGGTATGTGCTAAAGGCAGACACTAAAATATTAGACCTAACTTAGATAGTTTAGGTTTTACAACAGTCTGAATATGACCCTCTTAAAAGCGCGTCCTTCATCGCCATAGCAAACTCAACTTCCTTATCGGTGGGTCGGGGACAGGAGCAGGTAAAAAAAAAACAAAAGAATGCCAGCTGAAACGTCAGTTGTTACGGGCTTGTCAGGTCAGTCGTCCCTCGCTCCGCGTTGTGATTACACTACTTGCTGTTTTAAAATCTACCACATAGTGTTGTTGTTATTGTTGAACTTTTGTTACGTTTTTATTTTGTTGTTGAACATTTCTTGTTAGTTACAATGGAAGACGGTTACTACTCAAGTCAGCACCTCGCCGATATCCATTTCGTGTACGGATTGTGCAACGGAAATGCCAATGCTGCTGTTAGAGAATACGTAAGAAGATTTCCAAATCGACCTACACCGAATGCCCGGACTTTTATAAGAATACACATGAGACTAGCTGAAAATGGAATCAGAAGACCTGCCAATGAACGTGCTCGTCTTGTGTCTCACCAAGAGGAAGAAGAAATATTAAATTTGATTACTCAAGATCCTAGACTTAGTGTCAGACGAATTGCTAATTAACTGAATTTATCCAGATGGTCAGTGTGGAGAGTTCTTAAAAGGGAAGGATTACATCTGTATCACTTCCGAAGGGTACAAGATATACTAGAACCGGATTTCGCGACAAGGTCAGTTTTTTGTTCGTGGGTTATTAGAAGAGTGCGACACAACCCAAATTTTTTTAAAAGAATTTTGTGGACTGACGAAGCCACTTTCACTAGATCGGGATATACGAACCACCGCAATGATCATCTGTGGCTTCATGAAAATCCCCATGCCGTGAGACCAAGTTCATTTCAGCATAAATTTTCTGTGAATGTTTGGGCTGGAATGATTGATGATCTTTTAATTGGACCGTTTATTTTACCGGCGACATTGAATGGCCCAAGATTTTTGGAATTCCTGCAAACTCAGTTCCAAGACGCACTACTGGATTTACCGTTGTCCTACAGTGCTGGTATGATATTACAATTAGACGGCGCCCCGGCACACTTTGCAGTAAATGTCCGAAATTTTTTAAACGAACAATTTACGACGTGGATTGAACGCGGTGGAACGATCGCTTGGCCACCGCGTTCACCCGACTTAACGCCACTCGATTTCTTTTTGTGGGGTACTATGAAGCAGAGAGTGTACGTAGACGTGCCAAACACACGAGAAGAGTTGGAACAGAAAATAATTGATGTCGGTAATGATTTGAGAAGAGACAGGGAGATGATATGACGCTCGACCAGTCATGTATCATTAAGAGCCACTGCATGTCTTCAGTACCACGGAAATCACTTTGAGCAGTTGCTGTTATAAAAAATATTAAAATGAAAATTCTTTATGTGAATGATTAAAATGTTATTATCATTAGTTACCAGCTTTTCTTTTTATTTCTACTTTCCTACAAAATTGAACTATTTAAATGGTCATGTTCAAACTGTTGTAAATCCTAAACTATCTAAGTTAGGTCTAATATTTTAGTGTCTGCCTTTAGCACATACCTTGTACTACTTATTTAAAACATAAAAAATGTAGTTCAATGACCTAATTTGTTTTTTAAAACATAATAACTAAAAAAAACTCGTTCTTTTGTTCTTTTTTTTTCATAAAAAAATTTATGTTGTATTTTTATGAGCTGTTGTGATAACATTCTTAGCATCAGTTCCTTACCTAGCTTTTTAGCTTTCTAATGACACCTCGTTTGTAAACGTAGGACCTCTAGAAGAGTAGATATGGTCAAACTTGTACGCACACCTACTTTTCGGTAAAATAAATAATTAAAAGTCTGCCATTTCATTATGGTTAGAGAAAACCTACATATAAGGGGTGCTTTATACCATATTTATACCATTTTGACCATATTTTATGATATTTAAAGCTCCGACACCGGTGACCGGACAGATTGTATATTATGTATAGATAAATCTATATATTTAGCTTTTACATAAATTAACTAATTGATTGATTAATATGATAAAAATATTATTTGAGGTTTTTATCATCTAAAAATTCTCGTAGGGAGTAGTAGTTTTTATTATGTAATAATTGTTTTAGTTGTTTTGCAAAAGTTTTTTCTATAGTCATATTTTTTATTGTTTCGGGCAATTTATTGTATATTTAAATGGACATTACTAGAGGTCCTGATGCGTGTATTTTTAGGCAGGAAGTAGGAAGTGTTAATTTATTTTTGTACCGTAGTGTATATTTTAAGTTTAATTTCTCTCTTTGTTTATAAAATTCAGGGTATTTTTTTACAAATTTGCATATTTCTAAAATGTATATACAGGGCAAAGTAAGTATTTTGTACTTTTCAAAGAACGGTTTACAACTTTCTGTATTTTGAATGTTGAAAATTATACGAATAAACTTCTTTTGCATAGTGAAGAGGTTGGGGGCGTCTGTGCTATTTCCCCACATGATGATCCCATAGCTGAGCCACGAAAGCGCGTATGCGTAATATGTTGTTAGGGCTGCTTCTATGTTTGTGGTTTTTTTGACCTCACGAAGAGCGTATGCAAAAGAAGATAATTGTGATTTTATTTTTTGTATGTGTGATTTCCGATTTAAATTAGTATCTATTATTATGCCCAGTAGTGTCAATTGGTTAACTGTTTCTAATTTTAAGTTATTAAATGTGAAATTTATGTCTAAGGGGGGTTTTTGATACGGGTGGAAGCAAATGATTTTAGTTTTATTAAAGTTTATTTCGAGATTATGATCTTTCATCCAGTTTATTGTTGTATCTAACATTGAGGATAGTTTAGTGTTTATATTTACATTTTTATTGTTACATGAGGTCAGTAGGGAGACATCATCTGCGAACAGCACACAAGTTTCTTGCATGATTTTTGGGAGGTCATTTATATAAATAAGAAATAATAAACATCCTATGACACTACCCTGGGGGATTGATGCGTTAGTTATTTTTCTTTCAGATCTTACTGTTTTTATTTCTCCTAAGTGATCGTAGTGTTCAATATCTACAAACTGTCCTCGATTTTTTAAATACGATTCAAGCCAATCATAAGTCCTTCCCCGGATACCTATTCCATATAATTTATTAAGTAATATTTTAAATTGTACTTTGTCATATGCCTTAGTCATGTCCAATAGAACACCAATTGCATATTCTTTGTTGTTTATTTTGTTAAGGATTTCTCGGATGTATTTGAAGACTGCCAGAACGGTCGAACGTTTTTTACGAAATCCATTCTGACAATCGTCAAATATTTGGTACTTTTCACAGAAATTGTAGATGCGATTGCACATAACTTTTTCAAAAATTTTTGAAATGGAAAGCAGGTGAGCTATTGGACGATAGTTATTTGGGTCGGTTTTCTTATTTTTTTTATGTAATGGTTTTATTATTGTGATTTTCAATTGGTCCGGGAAAAGTCCCTCATCAAAGGATTGGTTGATGAGTAAGCTGAGTGGCAAGGTGAGTTCAGCGGCACATTGTTTAATTAGGCTAGGGGGGAGTTCGTCAATCCCGTAGCTATTTTTGTTTTTTAACTGACTTATAGTTTTGTTTATTTCTTTACAGTCTACTGGCCCGAGGAATATCGTATTTTCTGTGGGAGATAGAACAGAATGACCGGCAGCTGTAGTAGAAGGGCTTTCGCCGATTGATGAAAAAAAACTATTAAATCCGTTTGCAATTTGTGATGGTTCTGTAATTGTGATATTGTTAATTTCTAACTTTAAGTTATTTTTTTCTTTTTTAGTATTTTGGTTCGTCCGCTCTTTTATAATGCTCCACATTGTTTTATATTTATCTGATGAATTTTTAATTTTATTTGTATAGTAATCTCTTTTTGAAATATTTACAATTCTTTTTAGCCATTTTTCATATTTTTTATAGTATTCTAATAAAATCGGATTTTTAGTTTTTAATGTAAGTATTTTCAAAAGTCGTTTATTTTGTGATGAGATTTTAATACCAACTGTAAGCCAGTATTTTTTATGGTTCGTTTTTAATTTTATTTTTCGTTTTGGTATACAATTATTTAAGTTATCCACCAATATATTATAAAATTTTTCATAGTTTTCATTTATATTTTTATCTTGTAATAGTACATTATGCCATTGTATATCTTTTAATTTTGACTTAAATTTTCGAATATTAGTTGCGTTGTAAAGTCTTTTTTCTGATTTCCAGGTTATTAAGTTATTATTTTGATTTGTTGCAAGGTTAATTATTGTTGCTGCGTGGTCCGAAAATCCTAATTCTTCAACCTTTGTAATGTGTTCTTGTTTATCTAGGTTTGTGAAAATTAGATCTAAGCACGTGGAGGATGTTGGTTTTATATGGGTTGGGTCCTTTATACATTGATTTAAATTGCATTCTGACATCATATCCAAAAGTTTGTTAGTTTTTGAAGTATTTTTCAATATATTTATGTTAAAGTCTCCTCCTATAACTATTTTATATTTTGAATATTTATTATTTACATGTGTTAAGATTTTTTGTAATTGTAAGTAAAATGAGTCTTCCTCTCTCCTATTCCAATACATAACTATCATTAAAATATTTTCCTTCGGTAGTTCCGTCGCGCACACTTCTAATACATATTCTAAAGACATATCTGCTATCTCAGTTCAGTTTGTACTGTCAATATTTTCTTGTAATAGTATGCAGACTCCGCCGCCACATCTAGTTCTTCGGCAATAGGAAGCTGCGATTTTATATCCGCTTATATTGATAAGGTCTAATTTATCTGAGGTTAACCATGTTTCGGATATACAAAAAGCTTGACAGTTTGGATCTTCATCTATGAATGCTTCTAATACATGTTGTTTATTAAAAAGACTTCCTGGTTATTTATAATGGAATTGGTTTCCTTACAGGGTGTTTTGTTGGTTGTTGTGATGGTATTTACTGTGTAGTTGGAGTTTCTATTAGCCATGTATTTCCAGTCTATAGGTTTGCCTTCTACTATTATCTGATTGTTACGTATTACAGCGTGTAGTCCATTTCTTAGTGCATTCATCATTTCTTCTTGCATCGCTCTTTTTTCCTTTAATTCCGTCTTATCTAGATATTTGGAGATTGACAGCCTTGTTCCATGGAGATAGTGAGTATTTTTAATTATGTATTTTATCATTCTTTTACTTAGCAATTCTATTACTAAGGGTCTATTTTGTTTATTATTATTTTTGCCTATCCAGTAAGTATCTTCTATGTATCCGAGTATGTTGATATTGTATATTTCGTGGAACATATTAATAAGTCTGTTGTGCAGATCACTTTCAGATTCTCTATAACGTTCACCGAAACCGTAAATTACCATTTTAGTTTGGGTTTTTCTAGTGTAGGTAGGTATATGTATTCTTTACGGCGCAAGCTCTTGCGCAAAGTGTAATCATTATGTTTACAACTTAATGGGAGTAGTTGTGACGTCGGACACAGAAGGAGTAGGTATTTGACTAATATCCAACTGTTATGATTTATTTAAACCAACAGAAAAAGAGGAGGTTCTATATTCACCTATCTTTTAGGGTTTATATTTAAGATTTCTGGGCTTGTTTATTTTTTTAATTTTTTTAAGCAATCCGAATGCGAATTCATATATTGTTTTAATAATAAAAAAATAAAATCTAAAAATAAACCTTCACGTTAATTTAGTAGTGCAACATTTGTAAATATTCTTGATAATAAATGATTATTTTATAAAAATATTAACGACTTTGATTTCAAATTTAGTGACAACCCTTGCATATCGGCGAACGCTCGCGTAGATACCTACGCGGGCGGCGGCATCGCCCCACATTAAAGGCGATGCCCTACTGTATGAAATGGTAATACTGTGGCTCTACCTTGTTACAAAGAACGTTACAGCTCCGCTCTCCGCAGTGTGACCAGATTTTATTTGACAAAACAATAATACAATAACCAGTGGCGGATTTGCAGTCCTAGCCGCTCTAGGCCTCAGGCCATGTGCCGCCCCTTTCTCAGCACCCATCATATAGACTAGATACAATAAACGATATCAGAAGTATCAATTAACGTAAGGGACATTTTGGCCAAAATGAGTTTTATATATATTATGATTCAGTATTTTCCGCTCTATCGATTGGAATACTTAGAATTGCTTTATCGTTCAAAAATATCCCTTACGTTGACCATGTTCAGGCAAACTAGAACGATTTTAGCAAAAATATTTGATTATTATTCACTTACATTAAATTTTACCACTAAAATTATCCTTTACAGCAAATTTACGTATATTTTTCGAAAGCTTCTAGCCGCCTTTTATTTACACCTTAAATTTCAGTAACGTAAGAAGCATGTTAACATTTATTTTTAATGTAAGGGACATGCTATCTTTGAAATTACTAAGTTGTATGAAATTTAACAACAATGATAAGAAAGAGAAGATAAAACTAAGAAACTTTGTCCTGTACGTCAATAAAGTCGGATAAAACGCTAAAAAGTTACAGAGAGATATCGAAAAAAAACTTGAGAGGTGTCAAGGGACACCCGGATGGAACGAAGTTCCTTTCGATTAATTAGTGAAGGAATTTCTTTCGATTAAATAGTGAAGGAATTGTAATAAAATTTTATTTTTTTTAAGTTATAATAATATATTTTTTTTATTATTAACAAATATAATGTTATATAAACTTTATCAGTAGGTTTTTTTTTTTTTTGTTTTTTTTTGTTTTTTTTTTAGGTTATAGTGCGTACTTGCTAAAAATACAAAAGCATTTATTATTATCTGTATATAATCTCTACTTACCTAACTCAATCAGCAATATCCGGAACTTGTGCAGAAACACTGTCAGGATTCATTATTATTATTATTTTTTATTATTTATTATTTACAAAAAACCTGTATACACTCAACAAAAATAATCGTCGCGACACCACACTGTTCAATGTAATTACCACTTATGCATGTAAACTAAACTTTTTAATTGAATTTAACGCCATCTAAAATTAGACATATGGGTGTTGTGTGTGTGGTGTTAACTCCAAATAAAAAGTTCAGCTACTTACATAAAGGTGTAATGTCCAACACACACAAAGCACATAAAATACAACAGTCAAAACAGAAGGAAATACAGAAGAAAGATAGGTAGCACAAAACAAGCGAAAGCACAAACTACGGCACTACAGCGATAACACAAATTACTTAATATATGCGTATTTAAGCGTACAAACAAGGCAAGCGATAGCAGCGGGCGTGCGTCGAGAAACACGGGCTCCGCGCGGTGTAATGGTCTCGACTGGGGTGCTCGGCCGCGGTCGCCGGCGGGCGCCTGCGACGTATTGCGAAACCGGTCGGACGGCTTGTAATATTGTGCGTTTCCTTAGCACTGTCACTAGCGGGCGCATCATGTCATCCGAATAATTGTTCGGGTGATGATATTTATGTTGCTTGTTGTATGATTGTGTAAGTGCTTTATAATTAATTTATATAATTGCAAATAGCTTTTAAGTATAAATTAAGTATTGTTATATATACTATATATATGTAATGTGTGTGTTGTAAATAAATATAGGATAAGTTAAAATAAGTTAAACATAATGTAAATATATAATATAAGTTACCTACATCACTCCCCTCCAGAGACCGAGTCTACGGGCGATAATAGTCCGGGAATTTAACCCGTCTCCCTGAACGCGTAGTAACTAAACTAGGAGTGATAGTTTTAGGTTCCATAATAATATCCTCATTTGTAGGGTGAATTTTGTCAGATAATGTATAGGCCGGTTTTAACCAATCTATGGAGACTATGACATCTTTGCCTTTAACACGGATTTTGAATGTTTTGTTGCCCCTATTCAGAACTTCGAACGGTCCATTATACGCGTTCTGAAATGTACCTCGTAAAGTGTCATCTCTAACGAATACGTGAGATGATGTACTGAGATCTTTGTACACAAATACTTTATTTTTAGTATGGTGTGAAGTTGGTACGGGCTGTAAATTTTCGGCGAACGAATGTAAACGCGCGATGAAATCTCTAACATCCGTGGTGTGACAGTCAGTTTTGTGACCAAAAAATTCGCCTGGCATTCGCAAACAAACAAAATAATTCGGAAGAGGTTGCTCGCAGGTCCTCTTTAACTGCGTTACGAATACCGAGCAAGACTAACGGTAATGTCTCTGTCCAATTTGGGCTGTTGTGACAAGTGATGGCTGTTTTCAGTTGTCGATGAAAGCGTTCGACTAGGCCATTGCACTGAGGGTGGTACGACGTTGTTTTTCGATGTCTGAAGCCGATGAGCTTAGCTAGGGATTGGAATAGGGCTGACTCAAATTGCTTACCGCGATCGGTAACTATATCTTGAGGGCAACCGAATCGTGAAACCCAGCCTGTAACGAAGGCTTTAGCTACGGCCTCTGCGGTAATTTCGGTAAGAGGGACAACTTCAGGCCATCGCGTGAAGCGATCGACTGCTGTCAAACAGTACCGATAACCACCAGATGGAGGCAAGGGGCCGATGAGGTCTATATGAACATATTTGAAGCGCTCCTTTGGTAAATCTAGTGTACCCAAAGGTGAGGATACATGTCGATTTACTTTAGCGCGCTGACAAGCCAAACATGCTTTAGACCAATCGCGACAGTCTCTTCTCATCAAAGGCCAAACGTATCGTTGAGCGACCAGTTTAGAGCTAGCGTTAGCGCCAGGGTGACTAAAACAATGCAAATTGTCAAAAATTTGTTTGCGAAACTGTTTGGTTACATAAGGCCTGGGAGTTGCAGTACTAACATCACAATATAGAAGTGTGGGACTGTCAGGTAAATGCATTTTCTCCAAACGAAGAGAAGTTTTGCCTTGTAGGATGTCTTGTAACTCCGGGTCTGAGGTTTGGGATTTAGCTAGGGCTTCTAAGTCGACTGGGATCTGCAGTTCATCGACACGGGAAAGTGTGTCGGCGACGACATTGTCTTTCCCGGCTATGTGTTTTATGTCGGTCGTGAACTGAGATATAAAGTCCAAGTGCCGATACTGACGTGGGGAACAGTTACTTTTCCGTTGATGGAATGCATAACACAACGGTTTGTGGTCAGTAAATATGGTAGAGTGTTTGGCCTCTAGCATGAATCGGAAGTACTTAATACTTTCGTATATAGCAAGGAGCTCGCGATCATAAGGAGAGTACTTCTGCTGTGATGGGCTCAACTTGCGAGAGAAAAATGCTAAAGGTTGCCAATAACCATCTTTATGTTGTTGCAAGACTGCACCAATGGCAAGATCTGAAGCGTCGGTAGTTAAAGCTAAGATAGCTTGAGGATCGGGGTGTGCTAACAAAGCTGCATCGCAAAGACTTTTCTTGCATTCCTCAAAAGCGTGTAGTGAATTTCCGCTTATTTCTACAGGCTGTGAACCTTTGACGGAACCGGTCAACAAATCGTTTAATGGAGCTTGAACTTGGGCGGCATTAGGCAAAAATCGCCGGTAAAAATTGATCATGCCCAAGAATCTCCGAAGCTGTTTGACTGTTTTTGGCACTGGAAAATCTTGTATGGCTCGAACTTTACTTTCCAACGGCTTAGCACCAGAATGAGAAATGGTATAGCCGAGAAATGAAACCTCAGGCTGACCAAACACGCACTTGGCGGTGTTGATGAGAACGCCATATTTCTTCATTCTGGTAAATAGCTGACGCAAGTGATCCTCGTGGTCTGCCTCTGAGCTGGAGAAGATCAAGTAGTCGTCGAGATATGGGTAACAGAAATCGAGGCCACGTCATTTCGCCATTTCGTCAGCAAATCGCTGAAAAGTTTGACCAGCGTTCCTTAAACCGAAAGTCATAAACGGAAATTCATATAATCCGAAGGGTGTTGTGATAGCGGTCTTTGGAATATCCTCTTTTGTTACTGGTATTTGATTGTACGCCTTAATAAGGTCCACGGTGGAGAAGATGTTACAGCCAGATAGGCTTTGGGTGAAATCGTGGATGTGGCGTATAGGATATTTGTCGGGAATGGTTCTGGAATTGAGTAGTCTATAGTCGCCGCATGGACGCCAACTGTTATCTTTTTTAAGCGCAAGATGAAGAGGCGACGCCCATGGACTGTCAGATGGACGTGCGGTACCGTTAGCTAACATGGCTTCGAATTCTAACTTAGCTATCTTTAGTTTATCTGGGGCTAACCTGCGAGGGGGACATGAAACTGGGGGGCCTGGTGTAGTGCGAATATAGTGTTTGGTGTTGTGAGTTACGTGACGTGGTGTGCCCGCTGGTCGAGTGATTTCGGGAAACTCACCGAGAATACTGTGATATTTGCCGACGCCAGTCAAGACCTTTACACTTGAAATTAGGCTGTCTGAAAAGAAAATGGAAGCTACAGTGGACACATTGGTTTTATTGTCAATCAAGCGTTGGTTTCTAATATCAACCACTAAATCAAAAAATGACAAAAAATCTACGCCTATAATGGCCTTGGTAACGTCGGCTATAATAAACTGCCATACAAAGTCACGACGAAGTCCAAGGTTTAAATTTAATTGCACAGTACCGTAAGTGTCTATAGTGGAACCATTGGCAGCACACAACTGGTAACTCGTCTTCGCGCGACGCTCACGAAACGTAGATCTTGGGATGACACAAAGATCGCTCCCTGTGTCCACCAGAAACTGGAACTTTGACCTACGGTCGGTCACGAACAGGCGACCAGTTTTATTCGGGCAATCGTCAGCCGCCATTATCGACCGCCCTTGGTGTTTTCCGATTTAAAATCGCAAGGGCTGATGCACTTGTTGGCCTTACTCCCGAATTTGGCGTGATACCAACAAAACGGGTGTTTTCTGTAGCGGGAATCAGATCTGCGGGAAAATGATGATGATCGGCCTCGGTTACGATGACAGGATCGGTTTCGGGATCTGGATCGGTCCGCTGTCAGGGCTTGTACCTGGCGGGTAAGCTCAGCGATCTGTCGGGCCATATCTTCCATGGCAGAAACGGATGGTCTCGGAGCAGAAGTTGACGCTACTGTTGGAGCTGGAGGAGCTATATCCTGGATCCTATCTGCAAGATCAGCCAAGGTCTCAATTGAAGATGAAGTCTGGGAAGCTATAATCTGCTGCATGTTGTGTGGCAGACGGCTGGACCAGATTGTTTTCACGAAGTCCTCAGGAACACCGGGGCCTGCCAAGTTTTGCAGGTGACGGAGGAACTGGGACGGTTTTCGATCACCAAGTTCCTCATGCATAAGGAGTTGTTTCACCTTCTTCTCCTTAGAAGCAGAGAGTCTCTTTATGAGCTCGCTTTTGAGCTTTTGGTACTTATTTGTGTCTGGAGGTGAGACAATTATATCTTCCACTTCGGTTGCATACTGGTTGTCGAGTTGTGAAATGACGTAATAAAATTTGGTCGTATCCGCTGTGATGTTCGATATCGCAAATTGACCTTCCAATTGTGCGAACCATATGGCAGGTTTGTCAGGCCAAAAAGGTGCAACTCGAACGCCGACTCGATAAATGTCGGATGACGGAGCAATGGAGCCGCGCACTTGGGAACCACTGTCTTGGCGTACGTGACTCGCGGAGCTTTCGCGTATGGTGGTTTTTGCTGAATCATCGCTGTCGCTAGCCATCTTCTTGAGGTGTACAGATCGGGGTCACCAGTTATGGGTGTTGTGTGTGTGGTGTTAACTCCAAATAAAAAGTTCAGCTACTTACATAAAGGTGTAATGTCCAACACACACAAAGCACATAAAATACAACAGTCAAAACAGAAGGAAATACAGAAGAAAGATAGGTAGCACAAAACAAGCGAAAGCACAAACTACGGCACTACAGCGATAACACAAATTACTTAATATATGCGTATTTAAGCGTACAAACAAGGCAAGCGATAGCAGCGGGCGTGCGTCGAGAAACACGGGCTCCGCGCGGTGTAATGGTCTCGACTGGGGTGCTCGGCCGCGGTCGCCGGCGGGCGCCTGCGACGTATTGCGAAACCGGTCGGACGGCTTGTAATATTGTGCGTTTCCTTAGCACTGTCACTAGCGGGCGCATCATGTCATCCGAATAATTGTTCGGGTGATGATATTTATGTTGCTTGTTGTATGATTGTGTAAGTGCTTTATAATTAATTTATATAATTGCAAATAGCTTTTAAGTATAAATTAAGTATTGTTATATATACTATATATATGTAATGTGTGTGTTGTAAATAAATATAGGATAAGTTAAAATAAGTTAAACATAATGTAAATATATAATATAAGTTACCTACAGACAAAGACATCTTCCATAAGTTTAGCATGACCTACATAAACATTTGCTTTAATTCCATGCTATATTAGTTATGATATTCTATCCTAGATGGCGTATGGGGGACTCTCAAATAAATTTGAAACTTACTTGTAGGACATAAAGTGTAGTTTTGTTTACAACAGTAAATATTAGGCATGTCGTGACAACTTTTCGCTAGAATTTTTTCCGTTTTTTCCGTCTTGCCCCCTTTCACAACGCGCGATAAGGAACTTCGTTCCAAAAAGAAGTTTTTTGGCTCTCCTGTAAAATCGTGGTTTGTCCCTTACATTAATTGATACTTCTGGTATCGATAATTAATGAATTTACTTTATTTCACGATTTGCCGCCCTTAATATCTGGCCGCCCTAGGCCCGGGCCTACTGGGCCTTAGGGCGAAACGTCTAGGGAAATGTTTTTAGTTTTTAAGTACATACTTTTATGAAATTAGCAATATTTTATCAATCAAAACGGTTGTAAGTTGTTTACGCTAGATAGCGGGCGTCTCGATATCGACATATCGACGTTTTTTTGGCATCCCTTCTAATAGACGCCATTTTATGTAACACATTGGTTTTAGGCACGTTATTTTTGTAGGTATTTCTCGTCCATATCGTTTTATAGGTTTTTGTTGTGTTGTTGCTCTTTTGTCATGGAATGCACGCTTTTGTCCATATGCCGACGTCCGAGTTCATTGATGGCCAAAAGCATGGCCAAAAGTATTTGTTTGCGACGAGTTTGCGTGTAGTACGGGTTCCGGTCCGGGATCACTCACGTTGTGGATGATAATATTAAAAACTTGTCTTCTATGTTCTGTAGGTATATACGGTCGTAAGTAGAGCGTAGGTGTTTTAGATCGAGTTCAGTGTCGGGGATGGTAATTTTCTTGATTGAGATGTTGCTCGTATTCTGACAATTCTGAGTTGCTAGTTGCGATATGTTTCTGTCCCTTTCTTGCGCTTTGGCTATATCTGCGTAGGTTATGGCTTCCGGGCACGTATAGTACCTACACAAACTAGGTAGAGATACTAACGTGTTAGTATCTCTACCTAGTTTGTGGATATAGTTTCTATTCGGCTTAGGGCATCGTCGGCGAATATTTTCTTTCCACTGATGTGTCATATGGTATGTCTGTCTGTCTGTGAATTCGCTGATGAATAGAAATTGGCGAGTACGGCGGCGCGGCGCGGCGCGCCGGACTCGCCAATTTCAGTGTGGCGTTTCGTTTGAAGTTTGCAATGCGAGTGGCTTGTGGTCAGTGAAAATAATGAGGTGGCGTCCTTCAAAGGTTTTTCTGAAATGCTTGATTACCATATAGATAGCTAGTAGCTCTCAGTCGTATGTCGAATAGTTATTCTGTGCGGTTGTAAATTTCTTTGAGAAGTATCCGAGTGGTTGCCATTGATTGTTGTAGTGTTGTTGTAATACAAGCAGCGCCGGCTGCGTACCTACTCCAGCAAAGGGTCTGCTTTCCGTGACGCGATCCAGCCTGTCTAATTATCGCCCCATATCCCTGGCCACTATATTTTCAAAGATATTAGAAAGACTTATTAACCCTAATTTGACAAAAAATATTCCGTTAAGCGATGCACAGTTTGGTTTGCTCGCCGGTCTTTCAACTGATATGGCTATATTCGCTCTTAAAAACACAGTCAAGAGTAACCTGAGAAAAAACACATCAGTATATGCATGTTTTCTTGATTTGAGCCGTGCTTTTGACACTATTAGTTATAAAATCCTTTGGAAAAATTTAAGAAAAACCGCTGATTCAAAAAATATAGTCAATCTGTTGGAGTACTCGTATGGTAATCAGGCAAACATAGTTAAGTGGAGTAAAGAGTACTCGAGCTCTTATAAACTTGAACGCGGAGTGAGACAGGGTGGGCTTACGTCTCCAATCCTGTTTAACTTATATGTTGATCAACTGATTGAGGAACTTGGCGCTACCAACGTTGGCTGTTACGTCAATAATCAATTAATAAACAACCTCAGTTACGCTGACGATAATATGGTGTTACTAAGTCCCTCAATCGGAGGTCTAAGGAAACTAATAGCTAAATGTGAGCGTTATGCTGAAATGCATGGGCTCACGTACAATGTAAACAAAACTGAAGTAGTTATTTTTAAACATGATAAGGTGAGTCCAAAAAATGTGCTTCCTGTATACCTACGCGGCTCTGTAATCAATGTAGTACCAAAATTTAAATATCTGGGCTATATAGTCTCGGAGTCACTACGGGATGACGAGGACATAGACCGACCAAGGCGCGCGCTTGCTATGCGGACGGCGGACTAACATGCTCGCACAGCGGTTCGCGCGCTGTTCAACACATGTTAAATTGACCCTGTTCAAGGCCTACTGCCAGGGGCTTTACACATGCCATCTTTGGTAGGTACTCGTTCACGCAACACTCTTACCACACTTTAAGAGTACAGTACAACAATGCGTTTAGAGGCTTGATGGGCCTGCCATGGCGGTGTAGGTGTAGCGCCTCAGGTATGTTTACCGTGTACAGGGTTAAGGATTTGAGCTTTGAAAAACGTGCAAGTGCAACTCGGAATAAGATAATAAGGACAGTGTATGACTACTTCTATATTTTTGACGAACATTTTAATGTGATAATATATATTTATATTGAAAGGGGTTTGGGTAAAAGTGGCTTGATTTTCAATGTTCGCGGTCACTTATGGAACTAGCACCAATCGTTAGTATATAATAAAGTAAAACATTTTTGTCATACAACATTTTTGGCTAAAGTGTATCGGAACTGAGATATTTGATAAAAAAGAAAATAAAAAATATAGTCCCGTATTAATTGTTCGTTTATTATACATTTCAGTATAACTACGGTTTCAAACGTTATAATTGTTATATCAGAACTCAATGTCTATAAGAACCCTGCAATTCCCTTCGGCCAATGATAAAAGATATGACCATATATTAAAAAAACGCAAGCCTTTTTTAGACTTCGATAAACTGCAGTCAATTCATGATAGCGTATTCCGTTATTAAATTGGATTTTCTAAACACACATTCTGCAAAATACACCGAATATTACTAGGCGACATAAAAGAAAGGCGGGGACAGCTCTTGCCACAGTTCTTGCTAAACTTTACACTGGAGCGTCAAATGAGAGATTATCTACAGTTTTCGACCAGGAAGACGATTGAAAAGACTATGAAACTAGTAAGAGAAGACTTATTGGCCGAGTTTGTTCCATTTTATTTACGTTTCAACCATTTAACACGAAACGAAGTGGTATCTAGGTCTTATCTTATCTATTCCAAATGCATTATTTGAAAATCCTAAAGCTCCTTTATCTGAAACACTACAGGGTGAGGCAAAAGTAATCATCCGATGTTCTTTGCCTGTATTTTTTTTACAAATGAGAAGCTTTGGTTCTGTTTGTGGATTATTTATGTTTAATTCATTAGAATGTTTCCCATCAAGTCGAGAAGAAGATAAGTATCGCACAAGTGGCCGCCGCCAGCATTGATGACCATACGGGCCCTTTTTATGGCATTTTCCATCACTTTTGCCAGACCTTCAGGCGATAGGTTCGCGCATTCGTGTCGGATGATGTCCTTCAGGGCTTCCAGAGTCTGAGGACACGTAAACACAAGACTTCAAAAACCCCCACAAAAATAAGTCTGGTACGGTAAAATCGGGCGATCTTGGCGGCCAGTGCCAATCGCCAAAACGAGAGATTAGGTGACCTGGAAATGCCTGCTTTAAAATGCCGGTTACAATTATTCTGCGTTCTTGAGGAGTACAACGATTCATGGCTTGTCGACATGTATTTTACATCTGTTTACTTCAAATATGTCAAAACCGATATAGCTTAGATTGTTGTTCCCATGTTATGTCCATAATATCGTATTTGGGATACGGAAGAAGATACCTAACCAATCTGTCCCCTCCAGCACAGTTTCTAGACTTAATAATCCGGCACGACTAGAAAATGAAGCTAATGAAATCGACGATCCTCACTAGGCTGGTTCAATATTATTATGTAATGCAAGCAGATAATTATTTTTCAATAAATCTATTGAATAAAAAAATGCATTATTATTTCATTTATCCTCATGTACGAGCAAGCGCGTACAGTTTTGTCCTATAAGCATTTTTACGCCACATTCATTAATTTAGGTCATTTTAATATCTATAGCTCAGTTCGTAATCGATCATCATACTCATCGCGCGCGTACTCTTTCACCACATATCATTTTATCATAAATATCAATTATTTTAATATATCAGTTTAATTTTCTATCAAAGACTTTCATTCATATCAACTATCACAAAAGATCGTACATTACCCGTACATCTTTTTGGTCCTTCGAAAAGGCCCTCGCGAGTGACTAAGTGTAAACGTGGACTCAAAAAAACGTGACTCTGTGTTACAAGTGAGGTGGACTAACGCTGAAGTTATCGGAAAAATTATCAAGACAGGAGCAACGAGGAAGTCAAACACACTTTTGGGATCGTGAGTAACCACGGTCAAGCAGTATCAACCAATCAAGTAAGGCGTATCATTTACTTTTTTAAACATCATAATATCAACATGTCCAGCATGGAAGATTTTCTTCAGACTGAGGAACAGCTTTCATCTGCTATAGAACAAGTGTTCATTAACTTTAAAAAAGATGGTTCGGATAGAAAAACAAGTACCTATATCAAAAAACGAATGGAAACTTTAGACACTTATTGGAACGAATATCAATCAAATCATATGAAGCTGTGTGGGTTTGGGGATAAATCTCACCAATATATTACTTCCAATCGATTTGAAATAACAAGGGATAGGTTCTCTAACATACGAGCTACTATTCAAAATTATCAACCGAAGGATGACGGCAGCAGGCCGTCCACTCCACTGATTAAGCCAGCTACACCTATAAGCTGGCCGAGCTCTCATCAGGTAGCAGAGCCTGGCACTTCTCGCTCACAAGGTATTAATAGCAAAACGGACGAAATGTTAAGAAACAAAGCAGCCATTTCAAGGCGTTTAAGCATACTATGTATTTGTAATATTAATTTAGAAAGTATAACCGAGAAATGGGAGTTTGATCATTTGTTGCGCGTAGTTCAAGCTCGTTGGTCTGCAATCGACTCTCTTCATTGGGAGCTAGACAGCGAGTTAAGCGGCAGGGATCCAGAATATGAGGCTGTGTATTTCAGGTTTGAGAGGAAATACAACGAAGTTATCAAATCCATCAATAGGAAATTGTGGTGCGTATCTCATCGTGAACAGTCAACGCCTCATATAGAGTTGCCTTCATTTAGCGGCAGTTATCATCAGTGGACCTCTTTTAAGGACCTTTTTGTCGAAACAATACACAACAACCCCACCCTGTCGAGCGCTCAAAGAATGCAATTTTTGAAATCAAAGGTAAAGGGTGAAGCTGAGCGCCTAATTCAACACCTATCAATATCATCAGAAAATTATGCCATTTGCTGGGATATACTGACCCATAGGTACGATAATAAGAAGTTAATTCTCAATTCGCACTTTGATATTTTATTCAGTATTCCAGTTATGCAACAGCCATCAATTAGTCATTTAAAAAGAATACACGATACAACCCAGGAGACTTTAAATGCAATAAAAAATTTAGGTATAACTGTTGACTCGTGGGATCCACTTCTTATTTATATCTTGTGTCAGAAATTAGACACAGAGACCCACAGTGAATATATAGCTTCTCTGAAACAGCCGAGAGAAGTACCCAATATCACAGATTTTCTATCTTTCCTTGAGAACAAATTTACAACAATGGAAAGTTCTAGGCGTAAACAAGAGCATTCGAATAAAACTATCATACGGAACCCTAATTATTATAATCCATCAATTTCAAACACAAAATTTTATAAGGCAATAATTAACAATTCCAATGTTAAGCAATCATTTCCGCCGCAAGGCCGGAATATTTCGCAATCGTGCAACAGCAACAAGAATGTCTACACGACAAAATATTATAAGTGCCCTATTTGTAGAAGCGATGATCATGGAATTTTTTACTGCAAACAATTTTTAGAAATGAATGCATTTTTAAAAACGCAAAACTGTCACCAAATATAATATTTGCCAAAATTGTCTCTATTGTCATTATGGTAAGGCATGCATATCAGATAAAAGGTGCCGTGATTGCAATCAGGCTCACAACACTCTTCTACATGAAGCGTTTAAGCAGGAGAACCCAGGTGTGACGTCATCTAAAACATATACTCGCGCTCCACCACCAGAGACGGCACAAACGGTTCGCAGCAACTCTCACGTGTCCTTGCAACACGAGGTTCCGGAGATTCTTTTAGCTACAGCAATTATAAAAGTACAGTCATCTGACGGATCATACATTGATCTAAGAGCGTTATTGGATCAGGGTTCGCAGGCGTCCTTAATGACCGAAAACGCGGCGCAGTTGTTAGGGTTGCCTTGTCGCAAATGTCATGGAGTTATTTCTGGAATAGGTGCTAATGAAAACAGCTGCAAAGGAATGATGCATATTAAGTGTCTATCAAATAATAATGACTTCGATTTTGAAACTGACGTACTGATCATGAATAATCTTATTAAAAATCTGCCTAGCCAGTCTTTCACGAAGCCGACATGGTCTTATTTAAATAACATTACCTTAGCAGATCCCGAATTTAACATCAGTCGCCCCATCGACTTGCTACTGGGAGCCGATATTTATTCATTGATCTTATTAGATGGCATATGCAAAATAAACAACGAATCACCACTAGCGCAAAACACGCGTTTAGGATGGATTCTTAGCGGTAATGTAAAAACAATTCAGTGCAATGTCGTAATTACTCAATTAGACGAAATTCGTAAATTCTGGGAAATAGAGGACATCGCAGATTACCCTCCTTTATCAAAGGAAATCAGCAATGCTTGGAATATTACCAAAACACAACCGTTCGGCGAGAGGACGGTCGATACGAAGTAAGATTACCGCTAAAACCAGATGTTGCACAAAAATTAGGCGATTCAAAAAATAAAGCAATCGCTCAATTTAGATCATTAGAGCGTAAATTCATTCGCAACGAAAATATGTATAAGGAATACAAATCAATCATAAACGAATATGAAACCTTAGGACATATGAAACTCTCTAGTGGTGCGATTATTAAACAACCCGATTGTTATCTGACTCATCACAGTGTAGAGAGGGCCGAGTCAACCAGTACCAAATTTAGAGTGGTTTTTAATGGATCAGCAGGAACATCATCCGGGTACAGTCTGAATGACGTCATGGACGCTGGACCCAACCTCCAACAGGACCTTCAGTCTCTGATTATCAAATGGAGGCAGTATCAATATGGATTTACCGCAGATTTAGAGAAAATGTTTCGACAAATCTGGATAAAAGAAGATCAACGTTATCAAAAAATTATTTGGCGTAACTCTATCAATGAACCCATCAAGGAGTATCAGTTAACCACAGTGACGTATGGGACAAAGGCAGCCCCATACCTAGCCATGATGACTTTAAAACAACTCGCTTCTGACGAAAGATCCAATTACAAAAACAGTCAAGCACCAGATGTTTTAGAACAATATTTTTATATGGATGACCTCGTCCATGGGGCCCATAGCATTGAATCAGCAAAACAACTTTACGAAGACCTCATAAAACTTCTTAAATCCGGAGGTTTCAACCTGAGAAAATGGAGATCAAACGCACCGGAGATATCAAATTCTTATCATGAGTCATCTAATAAAGAAAGTTTCGATTTTAAGGGAGCTGAGCAAAGCAAAACTCTCGGGTTGAGATGGGATCCGAGCAAAGATCAATTTCTATTTGAATCAAAAATTGATCTTTCTAACGAACATGAAACCAAACGATCTTTATTATCCAACATATCAAAGCTATTTGACCCACTCGGTTGGTTATCACCCTTTTCTACTAAATTAAAAATCATTTTTCAAGATGTGTGGTTATCAAACATCACTTGGGATGATCAATTACCTAAACAAATTCAATCAGAATAGGATAAAATCAAAAATGACATAATTAATATCAATTTAATAGAAATACCGCGTTGGATAGGATTACGAGAAAACGACGCTATCGAATTACACGGCTTTTGTGACTCATCCAACAAAGCTTATGCCTGTGTAATATACTGCAAAATAAAAAGAGGTGATAATTTCATAATAACTCTATTATTAGGAAAATCAAGACTGGTACCTACTAGTACAAAGCTCTCACTTCCAAAATTAGAGTTGAGTGGAGCTCTACTTCTATCAAAATTAATGTCAAAAATAACGGAATGTTTAAAGGGTTACGAAATCAAGCAATTTGGATGGTGCGACTCAATGATAGTTTTAGGGTGGCTCAATGGAGATCCGATACGGTGGAAGACTTTTGTTGCTAACCGTACAAAGGAGATAGTCAGAGTCATACCTCGCGAAAGCTGGCGTTACGTGAAATCGGAGGAGAACCCGGCGGATTGCGCCAGCCGCGGATTAACAGCGTCGCAGTTAAAAGAACATACTTTGTGGTGGAAAGGACCGGCTTGGTTACAAAATTATAACGGGTTAGAAGAAAAACCATTAATATTCGACACCGAACAAGAAGTAAAAAATGTAAGTCAAATTAACGCAATAACAGAAGAAAATATAAATAATAATTTAATTTATCAATTATCATTAAAATATAGTACAATTAACATAATCATTAGAATTTTATCATGGATGTTAAGATTTACTTCAAAAGAAATTAAGCAAAACTATTTATCACTATCAGAGTTAGAAAGAGCAAGAAATATAATTTTAAGACAATTTCAATCAATCTATTTTACAAAGGAAATTTATTGCCTAAAAGAAGGAAAAGCTGTTCATCCAAAAAGCCAAATTTGTAATTTGAATCCATTTTTGGATAAAGATGGCCTTCTCAGAGTCGGAGGACGTCTAAGAAAAGCAAACATTAGTCATGACATGAAACACCCCATAATCGTTCCCAAAAACTCACGCTTATCAGAACTCTTGATCGATTCATATCATAAACTCTGTTTACATGGAGGCCCTCGTTTGACGGCATCATTCATCAGACAAAAGTTTTGGCTCATAGGTGGAAATCGAGCAATTAAGAAACGCCTACGCGAATGCGTCACATGTAGAAGACACGAACCAGTAAAACATAATCAACTGATGGGCGATCTACCAGCAGCACGCATAACCCCAACTAGACCTTTTTTCAACTGTGGTGTGGACTTTACTGGCTTCGTAAATATCAAGGCAAACAAGGGCCGAGGTATCAAGACAACTAAGGGGTACATCGCTGTCTTCGTATGCATGGTGACAAAGGCCGTGCACCTTGAATTAGTGTCAGATCTGAGTTCATCAGCATTTTTGGCAGCCCTGCGTAGAATGGCGGCGAGAAGAGGCGCTCCTCAAAACATCTACAGCGACAATGGAACCAACTTTGTCGGTGCTAGTAGAATTCTCAACAATGAGTATATCAATTTAAAAGAAACATTAGACAACGATTTTTTCACTGCCATCACAGATATGGAAATTAACTGGCACTTCAACGCCCCATCCTGGCCCACAGCCGGAGGTCTATGGGAAGCGGCCGTTAAAAGTTTGAAACACCACATCAAAAGGGTCATCGGAGAACAAAATTTAACATACGAAGAATATCAACTCTTTTGGCTCAGTTAGAAGCCTGCCTAAACTCCCGGCCGTTAAGCTCTCTAACTGAAGACGCCGATAACATTGATTACCTTACACCATCTCATTTTTTATCAAGCGGACCGACCCTTACTATCATCGAGACGGAGAGAGATTTAAGAACACGATGGCAGTTAACTCAAAAAATATTGAACGATATATGGCAAAGGTGGAAAACTGAGTATCTATGTCAGTTATCATCCCGAAGCAAATGGCACCAACCTAAGGAAAATTTAAAAGTTGACGATGTCGTTATCATACAGGATATCAATCTTCCCCCTGGAAAATGGGCTATAGGCCGAATCTTAACCTTACATCCAGGCAGCGACGGCTATGTGCGAGTGGTCACAATAAAAACAAAAAATGGCATCATCAAAAGGTCGATTACAAAAATATCACGATTACCAGTCTCATATCAAGGAACCCAGCCTAAACCCAGCCTAAACCCAGCCTAAACCCAGCCTAAACCCAGCCTAAACCCAGCCTAAACCCAGCCTAAACCCAGCCTAAACCCAGCCTAAACCCAGCCTAAACCCAGCCTAAACCCAGCCTAAACCCAGCCTAAACCCAGCCTAAACCCAGCCTAAACCCAGCCTAAACCCAGCCTAAACCCAGCCTAAACGCGAAGAAAAGCCTAAGTTGGGAAATAATGCACCGCCGCCGCGACAGTGGAAATAAACCAACCAAAATCAAAAAAGTTAAATTTACTTAATTATTTCTTTGTCATGTTCACATTGCTTTTATCATTTACTTCAGCTGTAAAATGCGAATATAAAACATCAAGCCTCAATACCAGTCAAGGTTTTTATTTCGACAAAATTACTAACATACGCATCGAAAGGAATCAATGGAAACTAGTAATATATTACGATATGGATCCATACTGGCAAGGCACTGAATTACTAGGTAAATACATAAGTCACCTTGAAAACACATGTTTCAATGCCAACAGTAAAAAGATATCACAGTGCAATGTTTTGCTGCTCCAATTACACCACGGGTTCACTGAGCTCGAGCATTACAATAGTATTCTGCTCGGTCAGCAGCTCAAGCAGTTAAATAAATAATTAAATAATTAAACTCTCATTTAAACAAGCTAGAAAAAGCACTGAACATGCAAAATAATGAAATTCAAAATTTAGAAAATTCTGACGATTTTATTACGTCATCCGTTATTGCCAACAGCATCATATATAATTTACAAAAAATTCAAGAAACTTTAATAGATTCGATCACTGATACTTATCATGGAAAGTTCAATTTCCATCTTCTCACGCCACAGCAGCTGCTTACTGAATTAAGTACAATATGAAGTTTATTATCAAAAGACTTAACCTTACCCTTGAATAGTATGCAATCAGATTTATCAAAAATGTATCATATACTTACCGTGAAAGCTAGAGCGCTAAGAAAATATATCATATTTGAAGTAAGTATTCCCCTGGTGAGTCGAGACAATTACGATATTTATAAATTAATGCCCATCCCACAACAGCTAGGAAGTAACTTGATTACAATCACGCCAATATCAGATTACATAGCGGTAAACATACACAAAGATACTTTTGTTACTGTAAAATATACTGACATACAAGCATGTAATGTATATAGTAAAAATATACTTATATGCCTAATTAAGCAACCTGTATACGAGATAAAATCAAATGAACACTTATGTGTTAAAAATCAAACATCTGAACAATGCAAAACAAACACTGAGTTGTGTCAAGATAAATGGATAGAACTTCATAAAACAAATACATATTTATATTTCTGCTGCAATCAATGTAACGTGCGGATCATATGTGAAGATCATATTACAGCTGATAAGCTAAGCAAAGTAGGGATAATTACGTTAAGTAATGGGTGTATAATAAAATCAAACACCTTTACGATTTACACTCAGAACAAACTGACGAACATAATAAATGAAACAGCTGATGTTCTTCAGATCGATATTCCGCCAATTAATCATATTTTTAACGTATCCGTTCCTATATCTAACACAGATAGAGCATCGACATTAATTTTCGATCATCAAAAATATTTAGAAGAAATTGAACAAAAGCTAAAAACTATGAAAGCAAGTGCAAATGAAGATATTTTGGCGGATCGTGTGTCGTATCACGACGTGCATCATTACGTTGCTATCTATCTTCTGGTGAGTGCCAGAGCGACCGTGGCCGTGGTGGTCGCGTGGCGTCGCCTGTCGCGGGCGCGGGCGCGCGCCTCTGCGCCGCCGCCGCCGCTGCCTCAAGTTGAGGCGGTTACCCCGGCTGGCAATGCCTGCCCTCCTACAGTACAGTGTAGTGCTAGTGCAGTGAATGAGTGTAGTGTAAGGTCAATTAATCAGTGCGGTGACCGTGTCAAAGTGAAAAGTGTAAAAGTTAATATACCAAGTGCTAGTGAATCAAAGCAAAAAGATAGGTCTACGTCTCCCAATTTTAAAAGACAATTTTCGCTTTAAGGTTTACGTTAAATAAATATTGTTGATCATCTTGTTATTAGCATAAGTCAAATATTGTTCCTCAACTTGTCGCATGTCATTCGATTATCATTATATCATTCATCAAATCCCGCCTCCCATTTCAGGCCCGGGAACATGTACGAGCAAGCGCGTACAGTTTTGTCCTATAAGCATTTTTACGCCACATTCATTAATTTAGGTCATTTTAATATCTATAGCTCAGTTCGTAATCGATCATCATACTCATCGCGCGCGTACTCTTTCACCACATATCATTTTATCATAAATATCAATTATTTTAATATATCAGTTTAATTTTCTATCAAAGACTTTCATTCATATCAACTATCACAAAAGATCGTACATTACCCGTACACCTCAAATTCATATTTATAGAAAGGTACATACTGTGGGTGACAATAATATGTATCTATCAACTTCTGCATTACCAAGCTATATGATGCAACAATAGTTAACCACTACATCTGGAATCAGAAATATGTTTAAAATAATTACATTTATACAACAAAATCATATAAAAGTAAATAATTACTGCAGATATGTATAAAATATGAAAAACATAATAAATAAGGTTTCAAACAACACAGATATTATGTATTCATAGCATCACTTTGACCTTGCATATCTCGGCTTCGATATTACTTAGGTCAAAAACCTTTTTGCAGCCATATATCTAAGTCGATGTACTATTAAACTAGAACAGTTATTTCAGTGGCTGCTGAAAAAAAAAATCAAGCCAACCTCCATACAAATTTACCCAAACCCCTTTAAATGTATTTGAATGATAAGTAATGTTAAAGTTAAAATTGTAATGTAATGTAAAACGATGGGTGTAATTTAGCCTGAAATAAATGCATTTATTATTTATTATTATTATATCAGGGAGGGACGAGACCAAACCCACCCAATCTCGGAGTATTTCTCCAGACAGGGGCTCATCCCAAGAAACTCCCGCAGTCCAAAGACGTTGCAAAAAGCACTTGAACTTAAAAATAACAGGGCAGATCCACCCATTGGGATCGAAAGTCCGTGCCACTGTTGACAAAGCAAGGCGTTTTGTCCAAGTCTTTGGGATTTGTAAATCCACACACTAAGTAAACAATCCGGGACCGGCCTATACTGATCCCCAAGGACAGTGACCGTATTGGGATTTTCAGCATTTTCAAATAGATGAGGATCTTGATGATGCTCTTCTGGCAAGCCAGCGAGGACCTCCGGTGAGTTGGACAACCATTTCCTTAACTCGTATCCTCCTGACTTCATGATCGCCACTAACTCATCTCTTAACACCAGCGCTTCCGCGACGCTGGAGGCCCCGGTACAAATATCGTCGACATATATGTCGTTAGTCAGAATTGCGGAAGCGCGAGGATAATTTAAGCGCTCCTTCTCCGCTAACTCCAACAACGAACGAATGGCAACATACGGGACTGGAAGCCAACCCGTAAGTGTTCGTGTTGAGTTCGTAAACCACAACGGGGTCTCTCGGGGCTCTCTCGCCATAAGATGAGCTGATACCGACGGTCATCATGTATCACAGTCTGCCTAAACATCATCATATTTGATGTTTACGGAAGTTGGTAAGGATGTCTGAGATCTCCTTATGTAGCTTTGGACCCACATGCAGACATTGGTTAAAGCGAGACGCCAGAAGACGTCGGCGCCGAGCCGTCAAACACTAAACGAATCTTTCCGGTTCGTGATTTCAAAACCGCGTGATGTGGAAGGAAAATAATGCTCCACCGAACTCCAGTCCAAACGAGATGCCGTCATGTGCCCCAAGTCCCTATACTCCCGCATGAAGTCTATGTACTTCGCACGGAAGAACGCATCTTTGCTCATGCGGCGTTCCATTGACGCTAGCCTCTTATCCGCTAGCATTCTGAACTCACCCAGAGGAGGTCGACCGGTACGAAAGGGTAACCGAGTAAACAAGCGACCAGAGCGGAGTCGACCAGTATTATTCTGGTAAAACAGTTCGCACTCTTCTTGCTCTGGGTCAACTCGTGGAGTGGATGGAGGTTCTTCAACTTCCCAAAACTTCTTAACGACATCAGAGAGGGCAGTCCCTACAACAAGGACGTTATCATCAACAGATGGGGTGAAACGCGGTACAGTGGTCCCATTACAATATACCCCAACATCGTTTGAACAGCGACCAGACCGACCCGGCTGTAAGACACCTTTGTCGTTCAATAACAATCAACGTCAGCTCCTAAGAGTACGTCAATCGGTCCTTGGGGCGTAGAACTTGGTGTCCGCTAGAACAAGATCAGCTGTCAATGACAAAATATAAGGATCTAGTTCTATTGAAGGTTGCCTACCAACAACCGTGTCCAAAACAATCGCCGAAGTCGTAATACTTGGGTTGGACTTATAAGTGGGGGTGAAAGTGAACATTACCTCCCTACGCTTAGATTAGTGCAAAAATGTGCGCCGAAAATAAAATATGTGCTTCTTTATGTTTTCGAGATATTGCATTTCCTCCTGGAGTAACGTTTTGCAGAATCGAGTACCTCTAAAGCCATTGTATGTGCGCTTGTAGAATAAACATACACGAGTAGCTCTTGATTTGTGCGTATTAGTGACAGAATTAAATTTACGAAAATATTCATAAATTTTAAGTAATCGTGCTTTTTTTATTAATCCGAAAAAAATTCGCAGCGCCTAAACGAGAAAACTTATAAGCTCACTAAAAACTGTATTCGATCCTTCTTGACACATTTATTAACCATAAAAAGTTTCAAAAGTGTACATACATGCGTTATTGCTAAAAGTCAAAACGACGGTGTCATAACTTTGACGTCAACATACAAGAAACCGGCTCAACCCAAGATGAGCGGGCTTTAAACAAAAAAATTGTGTGTTTAGTCAAATACCATAGTGGACATTTTCAGCTTGGAATGTTTCGCATATAAATAGATATAAACAAAAACCAAAACATGTAAACAACGGCCGGTTATCCGACCAAATTCGAATGACTACAAAAAAGCGACGGATTCGCACATATGATATATACAATGACCTTCTATAATGAACGTATTAAACCTAAGTTGTTGTCCGTACTGTCGCGTTCAAACGTTTGTTGGCAATTATAAGACCCTATTTTGGGGCCTAATTAAAAAAATATTGAATGCACCTTGTGACCATATCAAATGAAAGAGCTTGTTGATGTGGAAATAATTATTTTTACAAGATTTTATTTACCTGTCCGGTGTCTGTAATGAAATCTTGCAACTTAAATTTGACCCGCTTCCCGGTTTCCGATTGAGCTGAAATTTTGCACGCATATGTATATTGCGTGACAATGCAATATTATAATGACATGAAGCTGATCTGATGCTGGAGCTGTAAGGTGGCCATAGGAATTCCGCAATATAACGATACAACCCTATCGAGTTTGGGCTCGTTTGATTCGTATTGAAGAATACTTTGATCCTATATGGTAACCAGGGTCTGATGCTGAAGCTGGAAGGTGACCTTAAAACGACACAACTGCTACCATTAGAATATACAAAATCGGATGAAATGACAAAATAAAATGATGATGATGAAGATACATGTAGTAATAGTAAGTAATGTTTCTATGAAATATTTATTTGCATTATTTTATTTTATTAATAAAAAAAAAAATTATACGCTGTTTACACTTTTTCAACTTTCATCAAATAACTAATTGTGACTAAAAACGCAAAAAAATAATAATATTTCTGTGTTATTTAAAACAAAAACAAAGGAATGAGTGTCATGTTGTTTGTTTACGAAATGATAACCCAAACGCACTTCCTAGTAAAAAAAAACTTCGCATTATAGATAATAATAGAGCAACGATTATGTCTCAGTGACTGATACATAAACAGTGGGACAGAGACTGTCTCTGTCCCACTAATACCGTACGCTTACTAGCTGTCTTACTTTCTCCAAACTAGACAAAGCGACTGCTTGTGACGTCAGCGGGTGGCGCGGGGTCAGCAGCACGAGGTCTCATCCAGAAGAAACAAAAACTAGTTTTTAAAAAACTCAAAAGATAGCGTTGCCTGTATCGATTTGTTGTTTAAGTTTGCGTAAATTAGAAAAATCGTACCTGAAAATGGTTAATACCTATTTAAAAAATAACGTACTTAATCATCTGCAAGGTCACGGAAAAACTAGTAGGAATATAATCCAAATACAAGTTTTTTTTTATTTGTTGTTTTCTACTTCAGTGTACTTAGGTACAACACGTTTCAACCGGTTCATGAGTAAAATTAAAAAGGTCATTGATATGTATGAATCCGTCGCTTTTTTGTAGTCATTCGAATTTGGTCGTATAATCAGCCGTTGTTTACACGTTTTGGTTTTTGTTTATATCTTTTACTTTTGGACCACAATATTGCACTAATGTAAGCTCTCTGCCCATGCACAATTTTTCTCTCTCCGATCATTCGTTTAGAATTTTCCTGCTGGAAAAACGTTACTGCAGCAGGAATCGTTTTTTTCGTTTTTCCCCAAAATGACAACATGCACAATTTTTTATGCGGCGCACATGCACAGCAGATTACGCACTAATTATACGTTCCGCTCATAATGGTGGCACTTCACATGGCTATTTGTATTCGCGTATTTGCCATATTTGGCAAATAATTGCCATGTGTTGTAGGGCAATTATTTGCCAAATATGGCAAATACGCGAATACAAATAGCCATGTGAAGTGCCACCATAACACTCTAGGAGCTACTTTCCTGTTGCGGTAACGTACACGATAAACAGCTTTATGAATGTAGCGCTAGGGCTGGCGCTGCTTCCTACATAGTATATATTACTCAATACTCACTCAATACTCAATACTCATATTATGCTGACATATTTGGATATGATGGCGTTAGCAAGCCAGGCGGACTTAATCAAGCCCTACCACCAACCAAACATGTACACCTCGTTGGGAATCGAACCCCGGAACTAGCTCTAAGATCGTTACTCTTAGACCACAGAAGAGGCGGTAGCTAGTCTTCAGTTTACTTTCTTGATGAATGTGTATTCCTCCAATCACCTTGAGGCTTAACGAAGACAGATGTACGATTTTAAAAACCCTTCATCAGACCAGCGTCGCAAAATGTTTTATCGACGTTCACGAACACTTATCTTATAAACCTGAGTTGAGTAACATAGGAGTTATAAGTAACCTGTGAAATAGGCTATATTAATTTTTTTTTAAATGTCCACCCGTGCGAAGCCGGGCGGGCCGCTATAGTGGTTAGTAATTTACTATTATGCAAATCAAAATTCTGCCGCGCTAACAGTAAGAGCAGTAAGTCGATTTTTTTCAAAAATGAGTTAAGTACATATCCTGGATTGCCACGTAATGCTCTATAAACTGTTTTTACTCTCGTTTTTCTAACTTCACTGGAACCTAAAAATACCATTAAGCATAACAGCAGTAAGTCAATGAAATGATTTTTTACTTAGCATAAAAGCAGGAAATATACTTACTTCACAGTAATTAGTGTACCTCCGACATCTTTATTCTATTTTGCTAATAATAAAAACAGTAAGTGAACATACTGTTGTGTAAATGAGCTTAATCAAAAACTTTCAACTATTGGATACTTAGAATGTCAGCAGTAATCACACTTACTGCTTTTATGTCAACCATACTTTACAAGCTGATTTACCTTATCTCAAAGTTTATAAGCAGTAGCCCCACGTACTGCTGTTATGATAGGCATTTTTTTACTACTTTTTCACTATCTCACTAATAATATCAGCAGCAAGTACAGAAACTAGTAATAAAATAGTAATATGGATGAGTAATTGTTGCGCCCAAAACAAAAATTGGGCTCTGTTTAGTTTCTTGATCATCATCTCAGCCAAAAGACGTTCACTGCTGGACATAGGCCTCCCCCAAGGATCTCCACAACGACCGGTTTTGTGCTGCTAGCATCCAGCGGCTTCCCGCGACCTTCACCAGATCGTTGGTCCACTTGTTGGAGGCCTGCCCACACTGCGCTTTCCGGTACGCGGTCGCCACTCAAGGACTATTCCGCCCCAGCGGCCATCAGTCCTGCGAGCAATATGCCCTGCCCACTGCCACTTGAGCTAAGCAACTCTTCGGGCTATGTCGGTTACCTTTCTTCTTCTGCAGATCTCCTCATTTCTGATTCGATCACGCAGAGAAACCCCGAGCATAGCCTTCTCCATTGCTCCATTCTTGAGTGACCTACCTAGCTGGACCGTTTGTTCCAGGTAAACATAATCATCCACAACATCAAGGGCAGAGTCCCCAACCTTCAGAGGAGTGGGTACGACACGTGAGTTCGACATAACTTTCGTTTTCTCCATGTTTCTTTTAAGACCCACTTGTTGAGAGACTCTGTTGAGGTTACCAAGCATTGTGCCGAGGTCTTCCAGGGTCTCAGCTATGACCACTATAACGTCATCAAATCGAAGGTGAGTGATGTATACGCCGTTGACGTTGATGCCGAGTCCTTTCCAGTCCAGAAGCTTGAAAACATCTTCCAGTGCAGCAGTGAACAGTTTCAAAGATATCACATCTCCCTGTCTCACTCCTCGCTGCAACTGGATAGGTTTCGAGCTCTGGTCCTGAAGACGGACTGACATAGTGGCGCTTTCATACAAACACCTCAACACTTCGATGTACCGGTAGTCAATTTGGCACCGCTGGAGAGACTGTAGCACGGCCCATGTTTCAATCGAATCGAACGCTTTTTCATAGTCTACAAACGCTAAGCAAAGAGGCTGGTTATACTCTTCGGTCTTCTGTATAACCTGCCGCAGCGTATGCATGTGGTCTATGGTGCTGAAGCCTTTTCGGAAACCGGCTTGTTCGATAGGCTGGAAGTCATTAAACCTGCGTGCGAGACGATTCGTTATGACTCTCGAAAACAGCTTGTAGACGTGGCTTAGAAGTGAGATGGGCCTGTAGTTCTTCAGCAGGGTTTTGTCGCCCTTTTTGAACAACAGTACCACCATACCTTCGTGCCACGTCTCTGGCGTTCTGCCCCCTAGTACGACGGAATTAAATATCTTCTAAAGATCTACGAGTACCGGTCTTCCGCCTGCTTTCAGAAGTTCGGCCGTAATTCCGTCATCACCTGGTACCCTGCCGTTTTGAGCTGTTTGAGAGTTACTAATCTCGTACAGGCTGATGTTCGGGATGTCTTCGGTATAGTGCCGGGTTAACTTGGCTCTAGGGTTTCAGTTTCTTGGTGTTTATTACCAATAGCCAGCATATAAATGCACATTCCAATACACTGACTTACTTCGCTTCGATACGTCGAAGTGAACCAAGAGTTCACTTTAAAAATATAATGGTGATAATAGCAAATCGGGGCGAATACCAGCTCAAATATAAGCTCATCTTAGCGCGGAAGAAGAACAATGATTGGAGTTTCTACAAACAAAAAATTTTAAACATCAAATGTTCCCGGAATATAAAAAGGTATCTCCTAGAGGAATACATAAAATAATAATAATAATTAAAAAAAAGTGGCAACCTAGGTATAGTTTCTTATAATATTTTATATTGTAAATATGTTTTTATATAAAATATTGTAAAAAAAAGATCTTAAGATATATATTTAATAAAGAGAATATAATAATAATACATATTTTATTGTTTAAAATATTCTAAGTTTATTGTGTCTGTTATTTTGACAAGAAGTTTTGAACAATAGAGTTCTGATTGTTGTAATTATGAAACATACCTATATTCTTTTATTTATTACTCATCGCTACTATTTCAACAAGCACAAACACTCATTAAAACTCGGTCAGTTTCACTTCATATCAAATAAAAACAATAAATAAATACATTTAGGTATAAAATATAGTGAGTTAATTACAAAAAACCAAAACAAAAATGCTTTAGAAATTAAACGGTATTCACTTTAATTACATACTCTCAGAGCCTTGTAGAAAAAAACCTATACGTAATTTATTACATTTCAAAGTATGTATAGATTTCTCACTATATGATCTTTTAAATGATATATAATTTTTTATACTATTTAGCTAACATCTTAGTTTTTTTTGACCCCAAAGTGACACGTAATTTCATACAAAATATAGATATCCTATATATGGAATACTTAGCATTAAATCAGTAACTATAGTACTTACTGCGGTTATTCTAAGCTAAGCTAAGTTAAATTTATTTGTACTGATTGTACAAATAAATTTAACTCGTACTAGCACTAATAGGAGTTCTCGTCAATTAAACATATTATAATAAATAAATAGCAATTATTAAGTATGTATCATGAAAGAACTTCATTTAAGCTACATTTTGAAAAAATCAGACCTACTAAAACTTATAAGCTAAAGTAGAAGCAAGTAAAAATTTAATCGAAAACTTTTACCGCCATTTTCTCAACTTTGACATTTTCGACTTACTGCTCTTACCCTTAGCGCGGCAGAATTGTATACGTGCCTTTACTTTCCAAGTTTCCACTAAGAACCTACACAAGAAACACATAGCTTTTTCTTACATGCTATGAAATGAAAAATATTTAAAAAAACTAACTAGAATGGCGCAACGACCCAAAGTGAGTCTTGGCCTCCGTTAATAAGAGAAAAATATATCATCATCATCATCATCATCAGCCTATACACGTCCACTGCTGGACATAGGCCTCTCCAAGTGCACGCCACTGAGAAAAAAAAAAAAAATATATATATATATCCATATATTCAAAGATATTTATTTCTTTTGAGAAAAAGATTGAGATTTCTTAGAATGTCCGCTGAATGAAGCGGGCGCCTGCGCAGCGTGCTGTTCTGGGCGCTTTTCCCCACCCTTCACGACCTGCCCCAATCGATCGCTTTGACTAGATAGTTTATGACGGCATCTTGCCACCTCGCACCGCCTATAAAAGCAATATCAAAAGCTAAAGGCTATAGCTTTCGATATTGCTTTCATAGGCGGCACGAAACGACAAAATGACGTCATAAACCACACACGAAATCAAAGCGATCGGTTAGGCGGTCGGGCCCCCCTTTAGAGGCGCTCTCGGGTTGTTGTTCCGCTCCCGAGCTGAATCGAACCCCTTGGAAAATCTAATATGGAACCTGGACACTCACTATTCCGTGATGCCGTTCCTTCTAAAAAACCTCTGACGCTACTTCGCTTCACACGGCATCCGTGCGCCCGTTTGACACAGCGGACGCCCTTATATTTTATGTTGTTTGTTTTTGATAACCCGTTCCTTGGTAGTAAAAAGATTGTCCGTAATAGATATCTTGATGATATTCTCCGTATGTCCCATAGGGGTCATAACATCATAGGTTATATGGAGAGTTTGCCGATTGCCTCAAACGGCATTTTCAGCTTCACCGGGCTTTTTTCATCAGTGAGCGATCGCTCTTGTAACGTTCTCCGAGAGCCACAATGACGGATTGACCAACACACCCAACGATTGACGATGAGTTTACACTGGTATAATAGAGCCCTTTTGAGAGAGATGCTGGATGGATAGGGAGAACGGGCCATAAACCACCACGCGGGCCCAGTGCGATTGCGGTTGGTGGTTGCCAACGACTGCTAATGCAGCCGGGACCAACTGCTTTACGTGCATTCCGAAGCACGGAGAAGCTCGAGATACATCGAAGCACAGACTATTGTGCTGCTGTGCTGTGCGTTGATCGAGCGCGTTTGTTTGTAGCTTACCTCCTCCAGGGGGTCTTTATGTTGTGATGTCCCTCTCAGAAAAGGGTAAAAGACTAAATAAAAAAAAACAATTTTTATTGGAATTTTAATGATTGTCAGAAATACCAACATAATAAAAGTGAAGTTTAACAGAACAATTGCCAATAAACACATTATATGATAACACTGAACAACATACTTAATATATAATTCTCACTCGACTCTCAATAAAGATACACACAGTGAATATACAAAACAATTTGATTATGGGTACTTAACTTAAAATATATACCTAGCATTGTGAATGCAAATATACCAATTAAATTGTTGAAGTTTTAAATGCAGAAATTAAGTCAGAGAGCAAGCAGTTTGAAATAGACAGATAAACCAAGTGTAATGCAAGATAAGCATTAGTAACTGATAAATTAAGAACAAACAATTCAGATAAGGAGTGCCACATCCACATAGGACTGGGAGTGAATTCATTTTGTGGGGTAATGTGTTATCAATTACAACATAACACTGATTCATTTAGAAGTGACATTAATACTAAGATACTAAACATATTTAACATAGAATACTGAAAAATATATTCAATAATTAAATTAGTGACATTATATAGGTAGGTACACAAGTAGCTTAACCAAATGTAAAAATGAAGGTACCGACAAACTCTACCAAGGCATTTAAAATAGGTAAGATATTTGCTATTTTTATCCACTTTTAAAAATTAGTATTAGGTACAATACCAATTTATTTTTAATAACTTATACAGATCAAACTGATTTACCTAATTCATAATAATAATTCTCTAATCATGATACTGATTTATTAAGCGAGGAACATAATGCAACTGTCTAATACTTTTCAATTTATCTATAGAAACAATAACAAACTTATTAATTATCACAAAACAGCATAGTAAATACTTTTCAAGGACTATAAATAATACTACTTATGTAGTGAACTTAACAAGCAATATTTCAACTCCCAACCATACAATATAATCTAACATATTTTAATTATTGTACTGATACTACTGATATATTAGTTGTGTGATGTTATCATAACAAACTGTATCACCAGAGAACTTTCTTTTATTTAATCTCTCATGTATGGGTAATCAACATCTCGTAAGGGAACAAATGTTTCCTTGATGGACTGTGGGGTCGTAAACCTCATCACATAGTTGGGCCCTCCAGCCTTGTCGTTCGTGCCTGACATGCGGCCCCCGCCAAAAGGTTGCTGACCCACCACAGCGCCAGTGGATTTGTCATTGACATAGAAGTTACCTGCTGTCGTCTTGAGCTCATCTAAGGCTATTTCCAAGAATTCCTGATCTTGTGAGAATACTGCCCCAGTTAGTGCAAATCTAGTGGATGAACCCACCAAGCTCAGTGCCTGCATCAAGTCACCGTCTTCATAGACATATATGCATAGCACGGGTCCAAAGATCTCCTCAGTCATCAATTTGTCACAGGGATCTTCAGTTTTGATGATTGTTGGTTGTATAAAGTAACCCTTGCAGTTATTGAATTGTCCTCCAGCCAAAAGTGTGTTTTTAGGGTTTTGTTTGGCATCTATAATGTAACCTGTGATTCTTTTAAAGGCTTTCTCATCAATCACTGCACCAGTAAAAACACTGAGATCAGATGGGTCCCCGATTTTAAGCTTTGATTGTTCCTTCAACAGTCCTGCCTTGATTGTTTCATACAGGGACTTTGGAACGTACATTCTAGAGCAAGCTGAACACTTCTGGCCACAGTATTCAAACGCAGAGCGGATAGTGGCGGTCACAACTGTCTGCACATCGGCTGAAGGATGGACGAAGTGGTAATTCTTTCCTCCACATTCACCTATAAGTCTTGGATAATTTCTATACTTGTCAAGATTTTTGCCAACAGCATTCCACAGCCAGTTAAATGTGGGGACAGAGCCTGTGAAATTGATACCTGACAGGTATGGAGAAGATGTGATTGTGCGTCCAAATGTAGGGCCATCGGCAGGCACAAAATTAACAATACCGGGTGGCATACCGGCTTCCCTCATGATGTTGAAAATATGCCAATTAGAGAGCAGGGCTGTGTCAGATGGTTTCCAAAGTACACTATTTCCCATGAGTGCCGGTGTGTAAGCCAGGTTGCCTCCTATAGCAGTGAAATTAAAAGGACTTATTGCGGCAACAAATCCATCCATACCTCTGAATCTTAATGAATTTCTAGTCACAGAAGCATTTTCTGAAATAGGTTGGTACCTTGCATTTTCCTTTAAGAAGAACACATTGAATCTCAAGAAATCAATGAGTTCTGCACTCGCATCAATTTCTGCTTGTACGGTTGACTTGGATTGCCCCAGAATCGTAGCGGCGTTGAGGCGCTGCCGGTAGGGGCCGGCAATGAGATCCGCAGCGTGCAGGAAGATGCGTGCGCGGTCCTCCAGCCGCGTGCGGTCCCAGCGCTCCTGCGCCGCGACGGACACGTTGATCGCCTTCTTGATGGTTTTCTCGCTGCCGTAGTAAAACTTGGCGATCATTCTCTTGTGATCGTGCGGCATCACCTGATAGCGTGGCTCGCCTTCGCGCACCTCCTCGTCGCCGATCACGATGGGCACGTCCTCCGCACAGCACGATGCGCGCTGCAGCTCCGCCAACAGCTCGCAGCGCTCCTGGCTGCCCTGCCGGTAGCCGAGCACAGGCTCATTCTTCACATAGATGTTGTCGAATTTAGGCAATTCCACGACACTCGAAGTCGATCGTTCCAGCGGGCGTGCTCCGCGAAGCGCTCTCGTACACACGGACAGCATTTTGATGGATTTAGAAAATATCCCAGCTATATGGTAGGAGGACACAGAGCCGGAGCGCGCTGGCTCAAGTTACGTAAACAGGATTACTAGCAAAAACAACGCGCTGGTTCGACCGACCGCTATAGGGAATTGGCAACAGTCACGACCTTCACGCTGATTCACATTTTGTGACGAAACGAAATGGCATCGAAATATTGCTTAGTGCTTTTTGTTATTCGAATTGATTACAACAACATTGACTTCAATTCCAGTAGGTAGCTAGACTAAGACTAAGACTTTGTAGAGAATACAATTGATAATCATGGGAATAGTAACACTCTAATGCAAAATAATTTGGAATTCCGGTACAAACGCAGCAAACACGCATCAAATTTTTGTGTTTCGTTCGTTCAATAGTTACGTTTGCGTTTTCTACTCAGCTGACTTAGAATTTGATTTGACATGACATTGACTGTATTGTACTTCCGGCGTTGCTACTCTTGCAAAAGGCATAGACAATTTAAGGTGCATCATGCTTATGACGATTTTGGCGAATTTCCGAGCGAATGTTACACACGCACGGCACCTTCACGGCACGGATGACGGATGTCGGAGTGACGACATGCGGCTGCGTCAATCCGGTTATACCGGTTATACTGACTGCTGCCATTCAATAAATCTATTTACACCTTATTTAAATTAACCGGAGAGGCCATGCGCACTTATTTCTATGACGAGACACCGCAAACACAAACAGTTAACACTGATGCATTTTTCAATGACGTCGCTACGCACGTAATCGATAAAATTATTAAACACTAGCATAAATTAAACGCACACTATTAAGAAGAGCACAAGGAAAGAACGATCAAAGTCACCCTAAAATAATGCCATCGCACACTGGACGACTTGTCGCTGCGCGAAGAGTAGTAGATATATGGTCGCTGCGTCTAGTCGCCGCGTCTAGTCGCGCGCGACGCACGCGCACACATGACAGACGACAGTCGTGGGACAGTTGTGAGCGTCAGTTTCGTCGCGACCCTGCCCACTGCCACTTGAACTTAGCAACTCCGAAGAGTTGTGAGAGTTTGCCAATAATAATGACATAGCCCGAAGGCTATGTCATTATTATTGGCATCGACAAATTTAGTCGATACTGTCATTTTTGACTATATCATCAACATCATCTCTGCCAAAAGACGTCCACTGCTGGACAAAGGCCTCCCCCAATGACTATATATATGGCATCAAATACTGTCAAGCCCTATCGACGTTTACATAAAGTTGACATCAGACTCGTGCAGGGACTGGTTATCCCTGTGTGAGAATATATGAAGAGCACAGGGAAAGAACGATCAAAGTCGATCAGTCTTAGTGGAAATATTCAAAAACTACAACTAAACGGTCGCTCGCGGATTCACCCGCGTGGTTCCCGTTCCCGTGGGAATATCGGGATAAAAACTATCCTATGTGTTAATCCAGGTTATAAACTATCTGTATGTCGAATTTCATCCAAATCCATTCTGTAGTTTTTACGTGAAAGAGTAACAAACATCCAATCCATACATACTTACAAACTTTCGCGTTTATAATATTAGTAGGATCAATTAAAATAAAATAATTTAAAATGTATTAATTTATTTTTTTACAATTGAAATAATTAAAATGAACTGATTTACCGCCGTACGTAAACAACAGCAAAATCATAGAAAAACTAATGTCTTTTAGAAATGTCATAGAGCAATAGACCGTCAACTTGACGTTTAGATTATTCGTTCGAAAAAAAAAACGATCTAAGTCGTAGGACTGATCGTTTTTAACTTTTATCACTTAGACTATGATCACTAGTAACTTTTATGTAAAAAAATATAACGTGATTTATCGGGACTTTGTAAGTTTTTATTCTTTTCATGTTTAGCGACAGGCATGCTTAGCGTGTTACGAACAGATGGCGTTATTAACTAAAAAGCAGTTTTAGGGTGACTTTGATCGTTCTTTCCTTGTGCTCTTCATATATGTATATATTCCTACTACACGATGTATTTCTACAAAACACACTATCACCTTCACCTTTGTGATGTTGAGCTCCTCCCTTGTCATAGGTACAGCAGAATACTAGCGTTGAAGCATTAGCCACAACTTTAAGCTGTACTCTCTCTGTGTCTCGTATTGTTAAGGTCCAATGCGTTTCATAAAAGAGGGTTGGTCAACCCTCCTTCATGAAGCGGAAATACCAATACTGGATACTGACAGGAGAATCATGTTCCAACACGATGAATGCCCAGCGGATTGGACTTAACTGTACGAGAATACCTCAATAATTGTGTTCCAGAGAGCTGGATCGGCAGAGATGGGCCAATTCCTTGGCCCGCAAGATCGCCTGACTTAACCCCGATAGATTTTTTTGTATGGGGACGGGCAAAGGAACTTGTCTACACGACGGAAATTTCTGGAAAGGAGGACTTATTGGAGAGAATTCATTCTGCGTTTGAACGGACGAAACAAGAAATGATGCTAAAAATCAGCATGACTGAAGTCAGAAAACGTGCTCGAGAATGTATTTTTTTTAATAATCTTAAAAATCGATATTATCACTCTTAACTGGTTTAAGCACCATAATTTCATCTGCGTAAGTGATATCTCAAAAGAAAGGGCATTAACCTAGCATGTTTTAAATGTGTTTGAAGATCTGCAGCTATTTTCTTTATTTTTTAAATTGACATTTAAAGTTGAAAAATTATTTTTCCAAACTTTCTATCACTTTTGAATGGCCTGTAACTTTATTTTTTGGTAACAATGGTGCTTCAAAAATGCTTCGATACGATTAGGGACACATTACACTAATAAAATAATTTGTAAAAAATAGACATTTTAACTTAAACTGAATGTTGTTAGCAATTAATTAGCAAATTTTGGATTTTTGGCACTAAAATCGCAGGTCAATAAAAAATAATAATAATAACAGACTTGGTCTAAGACAAGTGTGGCTCAAAATGTTCTAGATGGACCATACTAACATCCCCTTAAGGCTTTGCACCGACCTTCCAAACACCCTGTATAAATAGCCAGAATAAACATTATGATGAAGTCGATATCGATGTTTTGTTTTTGTACTGTCGCAGCTTTAACTTTGTTGCAGTGTGGCTAATGTTATTAAATTAAAATTTCCTATTTTCGGGATAAATGACGGGACGTCAATCTATTATATAAATGAAGTAGACCGATCTTAAACATACAGTTTTATAGTATTGATATTTTTTAAAGCAATATAGTTGCAAAAAACGTTGGAAAAAGAAAATAAGTAACAATTTATAAATAGTGATTTATTATTAATTGAATAAGCATTTATATTTAAAAACAGTTTTAACGATAAAGAACGTGAAATATAAATTGTAATTCAATGTTGGCTCATTCAATTTTAAAAGTTACGCAAAGTTGCAACTTGGCGTTTTATTGGCAACACTTTTTGATTGACAATATTTTTTCAGTTTTTTGCAAATTTTGTGCTTTATTCAACAATAATAAGACAAAATAATACTTACAGATGGAAAGTAACGTTATCCTTTTGTACACTCGACTTTTCTGATCGCTCTTTACACGAAAACACGCTGCAACTCGATATTTTTTGCTCACTTCCTACTGCCGTGCACCGCGATTTGCAAATGACGCCGGAACACGCGAGTACTAGTTTTATTAAACCGATATGACCGCCGGTCATATACTTTTGGCAGAGGGGAACGCCTGTCAGTGGTGTCTTCGGTTGGTTTAATGCTCTAAGCCAAAATATAACCAAAGGAGACCTAAAAAATTTTTCCTAGTGCCAAAATCAAGAACAAAATACGGTCAGAAGGTTATATCCTCTAAGGGAGCACTTCTATTTAATAAGTTGCCAGATTCTCTAAAAAATTCAAACTCCATAAATATTTATAAATTTAAACTTAAAAGGCGCATTTTTCAGGGCACATTCTCATTAAGTCTATAATGAATTCATATTTTGTCCGAAAATTGCATGTACGCGCTTTTGCGGGAATAGCCTCTCAAGCTTAGTCGACCGACAGCAGCGCGTATCCTACCTACGTCGCGCGCCAGCGCCTGCGCCGCGCCGGCCGGTCAGTAGTCAGTCGCTCATTAGCTACGCCCACGCGGCTGCTTACGCATGCGCCACTAACCAAATGGATACATCATTAACATCGCAATGCTCTTACCATAGCAGTGTTTTCGTATGATACGGTTCACCGTTCCATGTAAGTACACAAATTGAATCGAACCTGCTTGAGAGACGATTCCCAAACCTAATAGGTATATCTGCTAACTACTGGACAGTTACCTATATTAATAATTTCTTATGTAAGTGACTGTATGGTTTTTAATAAGAAATAAATATTGTTTAACCCTATAATATGACTATTAAAGGTATAAAAATGGACGGAGTAATTTTTCACATTACGTAATTAAGCAAAAATCAAACAAATATGTTTAAAATGGAAAATTTATTGGATTACTAAACAAAGCTATGTATTTAGTGATATAAAAACATATTAAAAAATAAAATTGACGGAGCAATTTTTCAGTCGAAGTTATAGTGGAAAATGTTAAAAGTTGGGGTTCTCTGAAATGGAAAAAATGTTGGATTCTAAGACATACTTATTCTAACTAGTACATACGTACGTATACAGAAAGAATTTCAGCCTGAGGAAATATTCACAGAGAGTTATAAGCGATTTTCATGTTTTGGTAAAAATACCTAAGTTCTCGTAACAAATTTTGTTGGATTATTGTATACATCTGTAATCTGTATTACCTTAATGCTCTAAGGTATTACCTAACTTCATCACATGTCAAATTTCAGAGGCAGAGGAATTTTTCGGAAGTCTCCATACAACAAATGTCCTCGTTGATTGTACTACATGTATAACGTTCAAGCTAGCGTACACATGACAAACTCAAAAACGGCTTAGTAAAGCAACGGAATTTACACAGGCGAATTCTGCCCTCTCATGTTCTGTGTTGCAGGCTCCGTAGTTAAATAATAATAACACAACTGGTTAATGTATAATTTCTGACTAGTTTTAATAACTAAAAATGCAGGTATTTAATTAATCTATAAACAAAGAAATTGGCGGGGGAGATTTGTTGATTGTAGAAAGTCACGAAACAGGAACTGATGTGTTTGCTTATTTTACTTATCATGTTTTCCTATTACCTCACGTTATTAACTATTTACCACGAATGTTACGTGCGATGAATATTGTGTTGACGGCACATTATGTAATAATAATAACGAGAAAATATGTTTTTAGAAAATTTATTATTTTACAAAAGTTAAAACACGACTACATAGTATAACGCAGCAAGTAAAACGCAGCTTAAGAGCACCGCAAGACCTCGAAATAAGGTGGAGCTAGGAGGTACGCTTGATACAAAGATACCACATACCGCGTTCAACAACTCACACAGTCACACATAGAGCCCGCACGGACATCATGAACCACGGAACAGTCCTCGCGCAGGCGCCGCTGTCGCGAGAGTCCGTGTCCGCGAGAGGTTGTCTACGTGTGCGCGGTGTGCGGCGCTCGAGCGCTCGCGGTACGAACGTTACCTTCTGGGTCCTCCTTACCTTGTGGCACTACAATATAATATGGATCGTGCTGGGTAGGGGGAGGGAAGGCGCCTGCATTCGATAAAGCTATTGAAGGTTGCATTATGGTGGTTGTAGGACTACTTTTGCGCATGCGTGTGACCTACATTTGGGGTACATGCGCAAAGATTTCCAATAATATCTGTCTCCGTCTGCCGTCTGTGCATGGTCTGTGCTTAGACTTACTAGCTTGTTATTATACTGAGGTCCGTTAAGTATTATCTATGACTGAAGTCTTAATGGGTTTTACTGGGTCTTACTCAGCTTCATGGTCTTACACAGACTTAGAATTATTAAATTATTCATCCTATATTGCACATATAAAACACAAAGGTACCTAAAACATACATAGTACCTACCTAAAAGTTCTGAGTTCTGAAACTCACAGACGTTAGACAAGACCACAGGGCAAGCTGTATAGCTACAGATTCATAGACAATACATACATATTACTAATGATTATTGTTCTGTGTTAAATATTTATAAATTACAATGAAAAAATTAAATGCCTTCCAGACCCAGACAGAAATCGAACCTGGGTCTGTGGATTCTGGGCCATCGGTTGCAATAACCGTTGGATAGATGGCACTCTGCCGCTAAGAAGCAGTGAAAAAAAATCAAACAGCAGTAAAAAAAATCAGTACAAACGTCAGCCTTCCTAGTAGCATAACGGTCAGTGCAGTCGGCCCGGATTGCGGAAGACCCAGGTTCGATTCCTGGCTGGGTCGGGTAGGCATTCAATTTTTTCACTGTATTTTATAAATATTTAATTCATTCGCGTGACAATATTTACTAACAAACTTATTTAAAAACAAAATCTTTCCTGATCTTATGAAGTTTAGTAAGGACTTCTTGGCGGGAAAGTGAAGAGTCATGTCTGCGATTTTGTTTTATTTTCTAAAATTTGTGTTATGTCGAATATTAATGTGAAATAATGGTGGATTATTAACCGTTAAGTGTTCGTGAGTGTGCATAAGTGTTGGCAAATGAAACAAAACAGTGCAACGTTACTTTTCAATTTCTCTCAAAAAGCTCGCGTGAGGACTTAGTAAAGCCCCACATCTTTACTGAGATACTCGAGGGGTTGGGGGGTATATCATTTCTCACTTCCCATTTCTAATATCATTCATCATCATCATTTATGGAAATATTGTATATTTATGTATTACTTGTAAGAAAAATTACTTTGACACTGGCTAAATGTGCTAATCGCACGAAGCCATCAACTAAAAAAAAAAAAAGTTTAGTAAAGTTTTACCTTTATTCAAATCAGGAAACAAAGAAGACCCCAGTAACTATCGGCCCATTTCAATATTACCAGCGCTAAGTAAAATTTATGAAAAAATTATACTCGAACAGTTGATGTCATATTTTAACACAAACAACCTTTTACATAGTAAGCAATACGATTTTACTAGGGGTCGTTCTACTACTGATGCAGGCGTTGCTCTAATAAAACATATATTTGATGCCTGGGAGAAGTCTCAAAATGCTCTTGGAGTTTTTAGCGATTTGTCCAAGGCTTTTGATTGCGTTGAGCACCGGACTCTGGTGTTGAAGCTACATTATTACGGTCTCAAAGATTTTGCACTAAAATGAATAAGTCATATCTCAGCTCTAGAACTCAAACTGTCGATATAAATGGTACTAAATTATCTGGTTCTCATGTAAAAATGGGAGTTCCACAAGGGTCGATTCTTGGTCCTTTTCTATTCTTGATTTATATTAATGACTTGCCATTCTTTGTAGAGAACTTCTGTGAAATTGTATTATTTGCAGATGATACTTCACTCATTTTTAATGTGACTAGGTGTAGGTCTAATTATGAAAATGTAAATAAAGCTCTTTCAGAGGTACTCCATTGGTTTACTATTAATAATTTACAGCTTAACGCTAAGAAAACAAAATGTATTAAATATATATTACCAAATGTCAGAAATGAACCAACTGATATTAGAATAAACGGTGATCAATTGGATTTGGTAGATTCTACAGTCTTTTTAGGCATTACCCTTGACTCAAAACTTCAATGGAATCCTCATATATCGAAATTGACCGGTAAACTCAGTTCTGCTGCTTATACCATTAGAAAAATTAGGCAGATAACAGACGTTGAAACTGCTAGAACAGTTTATTTTAGTTATTTTCATAGTGTCATGTCGTATGGCGTCCTACTGTGGGGAACAGCGGCTGATATTGAAACTATATTCATTTTACAGAAACGAGCAATAAGAGCAATCTATAAACTAGATCACGAACTTCCTTAAGAAATCTTTTTAAGCAGATTGGTGTCCTGACAGTTGCATCTCAATATATTTATAATTGTATAGTTTTTGTACGTTGCAACATCAACTCCTTTACTAAACACGGTGACGTACACAATTTCAATACTAGAAATAAGACAAAACTTGTAATGCCACTGTTCAGGTTACAGAAGGTACCTACTTGGTTCTTTCTTGGGGCAAGGTATACACTATTACAATAAAATACCAAATTCTGTACTGGATTTACCTTTGGATAAGTTTAAAAAACATGTGAAGTCTTTATTACTTATAAAAGGTTATTATACAGTCAAAGAATATTTAGATGATAAAACAGCCTGGTTATAAAAAAAATCACATTATATTTGAATCAATTTATTAAAATTATTTTTTATAATTTTTATACTGATATGATAGCCTATATCAGCATTGTCCTACAGATAACAAACAGCGTTGCGTTAAATAGATCATTAAGTTTTTATTTAGAGTATCTTGAGTGTGTCATGCTCTCTTAATCAGCCGGTGTCAACTCTAGTAACGAGATTTTTTTATACCTACATGGGCAGAATTTCTGTCGATGTTGCTACTATAAATAAATAATGTATTTATTAGATATTGCAACACCGTGAAATCACGTGATCCGCGGCTCTGAATTTTAAAAATAATATGGCGTTTTGGTTTCCACTTCGTTCATGTTGTTTTGTTGCGATTTCGTAATTTCATTGTAATAATTGTAATTTCACTTAGCGTTGAGTCGAGCTTCGGTTCCTCCGTTCAAGTTTTACAAAGTACAGTGAGTTGTGTTGTGATTCGCATTGTGAGATATTGACTCTTCTTCTTTGTAGTGCACCTTGTGCGATATTTGACTCTTGGAAGTGAAGTGACTGTTCCTCAGTTCTACTATGGCTGAAAACAGGAGGAAGTGTTTTAAGTGCGGTCGCTCGTTTGCCCAGGACAATGTAAAATTGTTCCGGTTTCCGAAACCAGCCGTAAGAAACCTTCTTCGGTATGTATTACAAGCCGGTCGGCCAATTTTGTTATCGTTATTGTTTTTGTAGATAATAATGTTTATGTATAATGTATTTCAGGTGTGAACTATGGGCGCAATATATATTCCCTGAGAGAGAGTACAGCTCTATAGTTTTCCAAAAGAAATTATATGATGAACACAGAATGTTGTGCCAGAAACACTTCAAGGATGAGGCTTTCACTGATGGCTCTAGGACAAAACTGCTTAGAACAGCTATTCCATCAGATGTAAGTCAAAAAGTGTATTGCAAGAAACAAATTATGAACCTGCATTAATGAGCATTTTAATTAAATCCTCAATTTGTTTTAGGTTGAACCTGAAGTGAACATCAACTTTATTAATGAACCTCAACCTGGCCCTTCGCATCGAGTTGCACTAAGGGACCTGACAAATGTACAAGATAAGGTCACCATTGAGCCTGTTGCAGAAAAAAAAAATCAGGAAGAAAATATACTGCGTGCTAAGTGCTCAAAATATGTAAAAGAAATTTGTCATTTGCGTAAAAGAATAAAAATTCTGAAATCCAAGGACATGTTAAATGTCATAGTCCAAGATAAATACGTGCAAAAATTGTCTGCAAAGTTGACCCCTGCATTTGCATTGCTACTACAAGGGCAATTACGAAATGTAAAAAAAAAAATAAGAGGCAGGAGGTGGTCTAAAGAACAGAAGATCATATCTTTAAGACTGTACAAAAGATCACCAACCTGTTATCGATTATTGCGAAGGTTGTTTCCTCTACCATGTCCCAGCACTTTAAAATCTCTTTTAAATAAAATCCCATTTAATGTAGGAGGAAACCAACAGGTTTTTAAAGTTTTAAAAAAATTTGTGCTAAGTCAAAAACCTTCTGAAAATGTGTACACATTAATGTTTGACGAAATGTCTTTAAAAAAACATATGTTTTATAACAATAAACTCGATATAATTGAAGGTTTTCAAGACCATGGCACTCAAGGGAGATCTCCAACAGTTGCGGGATATGCATTAGTATTCATGGTGGCAGGAATTAGACGAAAAGTCAAGCAACCAATAGCTCACTATTTTTCTAGTGGTTTTTCTACAGCAGATAGGCTTGCAGTACTTATAAAAGAGGTTGGTACAGAAAGTTTTGGCCATTCTCAGACTGCCTTTCATCATATCTCCTTGATAGAGTTTGCTCGATAAGGATCTGACCAGTTGCCATTAGATTATATGGATATGAAGTAGGTTGAGATGGTTAAGCTTTGCAAATTTAAACTATGAAATGAGAATGAATAAAATTTGTATGTACATACAAATGTCATTTAGTTTCAGTTTATAGTTTTCTAACTGACATGTTATTGCTACACAGTAGACTAATTTGTTTTATGTATTTTAGGTTTTTCATCAGTGCTCGGAAATAGGGCTTAATATTGAGGCTATTGTTTGCGACATGGATGGGGTCAATAGGCGAGCACTTTCAATCTTGGGCGCATCTTCAGGACACCCTCAAATAACAGTGGCAGGAAAAGAAATTGTGACTTTATTTGACACACCACATCTGCTGAAATGCTTTCGCAATCTATTTACCAAATATGATATAGAATGCACCACAAATATTTTATCTGGGGATACAATGGGAATTGGTAAGATTGATTTAATTATTATATTACATTGTTTATTTATTATTTTAAAAAACAACTAACAATGATATCTTTTTAGTGTTTCGTTATTTGAATTACAATTTATGAACTCCTCTGATTTTGCATGATACATTAAATGAAACTATTTACTATTTGCAGGGATTGCAAAATGGGACCACATAAAACAATTTTATGAAATTGATAGTGTCAATCCAAATTTTGTTTTCGCACCTCTATTGAAAAAGGAGCATTTAAACCCAAATGCAAAACAGAAAATGAAAGTTAAACTAGCTGCCCAAGCTTTGAGTCATTCTGTTGCAGCAGGACTGTTTCACAAAACTTCAAATGGTATGTTATTTTCTTAGTAATATTATTACTTGAAAAAATTTCCATTTGCCTACAATTTATTCCTTCCACCAGTACAGAGAAGTGTAAAGTTAAGTAGCTTAATTACAAATTGTGTGACTGTATCAATATTTATATGTAGAGTTATTTATTTATTTATTACAACACATAACAGATTACGTCAGTAAGTATAATAATATTGGGGAAACTTAAAGTAATTGGATCAGACTATAACCCAACAAAAGTTATCTGTTATTTATAGTGAACATTCAAAGTCATCCAGCATATGATTGCCAAGTTATAAATATAGGTGTAAAATATTGACACAGTCATCAAATGCTGGTAGCTGTGCTATGCCTCCAAAAATCATATTAACCATATTAAGAGTCTCAGTGGTTGTGTGTAAAATACTTTAATCTTATTGATTTATAAACATTGTAATCCTCAATTTTACACTATTCATTTTATTTAACTAATTAGGAGGTATTTTGTAAGTGTTAATATTTTTATACACTATTCTACTCCTTTCTACTTATAGGAAGTCTTACTCCAGATGCTGCTGTAACTGGCGATGTTGTAGCCAATATTGACAAACTTTTCGATGCGCTCAATAGTGAGTCATCAGACTTGAGACGAGGGAAGCCAGAGGCTACAAATTTGACTGCAACCAGCCCACATCTAAAACTTTTCTCAGGTATTTCACAATTTTATAAATCTACATGTTTGAATGGTGTGATGAAATGTATAATTATTATTTTCTGTTTATAATGACAATATTGACCCTATTGAATGTGTGTTATAGTTATTATGATGTATCATTAATTCATTATGTACAATATGATTAATTTGCATACTCTTCTGAGAGTATGCTACATTAATATTGATAACAACTTTGACATACTATGTTCTTAGCAAATAAATAATTAATTTCATTTAATTTCAGAAATGAAAAAGTTTTTTTCTTCAATGAAATACATTGGCAGCCCCCGAAAGCCACCATCTCAAGAAGGTTGGATATGGACCATAAATGGTGTCGAACACCTTTGGAAAAATTTAGTTCAAAAGTACCAAATCAAAAGCCTGGCAACTAGAAGATTACAACAAGATCCCCTAGAAAATTTATTTGGTTGTATTCGGGGAAATTGTGGATCCAATACAAATCCTACATGTGGCCAATTTGTAGCAGGGCTTAAAACAGCCATCCTAACTAATTTATCTTATTTAGGGACAGCTGGTAATTGCGAAAAAGACAATAATACTATTATGAACAATTTTGAAACCCTATTGTCAGTTCCAAGACATATATCAGCAGAAACATGCACTGACAAAACACAAACTGATATGACAGTAAGTGAATTACTACCATTAGAAATTGAAACCAGATTAATTGTAAATAGTGAAGAAATACAGGCATGTGCATATGTGTGCGGTTTTCTAATTAAAAGGTTTGAATTAGATTGTAAAAAATGTAGGTCCAATTTGCTTTCTGAAGCAGTTGAAAGCTGTCACATGTTTGTGGAATGTAAAGAATATAATCAATTCAAAAGGAGTCTGAATTATGCAAGCAAAAATCTAATTGCTTGTGTGGAGTACTGTGCATGCATAGTTAATATGTTTCTAAACGACAAAGGTCATTTACCAGAATTGAGAAAAAATATTGTACAAAATATAATTCAAAATGTAAACTTCCAATTCCTTCAATGTGATATACATAGAGAAGACAACATAAATAAAATAGCAATAAGTGTTTTTATGATATGTGTAAAACGATTTTGTGTTTTGAAGAATAGACAATTTAGCGAAGAATCCTCTGCAACTGCACTTAAACGTAAGATGCAAATAATATTACACAAATAAGGAATGTTCAATTGGAAATCTATATTCACTAAAGCAGTTGCAGAGAATTATTTAGTAAAGTTTCTATTTCAAATTATTTTTATTTTTTTTTGCATTTACAATGCAATTTTTATTATTGAAAATGAAGTATTAACCACGAACTTTCACTGTCCGGGCGAATGCTCTAACCACTGAGCTACGGAGTCGTTATTATCAGTGGTTAGAGCATTCGCCCGGACAGTGAAAGTTCGTGGCTTCGAGTCCCATCGGAGCTAGTTGTGAGACGGGTCGTTTTTTTGTAATAAGTACTTCATTTTCAATAATAAAAATTGCATTGTAAATGCAAAAAAAGTAAAAATTTAAATAAGTTTATATTCATAAAAATCATTATATAATGCACTTAAGCTTTTGTTGTTGAAGACATGAGCTTAGACTGTACAGTGGTACAGGTGGAAATGTACTTGACAGTAAAAATTATGTGCGCCAATAAACTGTTACTAGTGGGTCGCCCGCAAAACTTCGCGTTTATTTAACAGATTTTTTAGGGATTTCGAAACCTATGACAGGTTTCTTTATTTTTCTGCATATCTACGGCTGGAGCTCTTTAAAATGAGACCATAACCGATTTTTTATGTGCAGCTAATGTCCCATAATCACTGGGACAAAAACTGGCTTACGCAATTAAAATTTTTATATTGGCGAGGTACTCATATCATTATGTAATGTGTAATGTAAGGCGTAATGTGTATATCCATGTCAAACTGCTTCCTAGTACTTGTTACCCTAGAGATAAGCCGCGGAAAGACAGTCATGGCATTGTAAAATAGTGTTATGTGTTTGTTACATAAACAATCAATCAATGTAATAGGAGCTTAAGTAAGTTATGTTAATGTGCAAATAGATTTTGCACATTAACATAACTTTTGTCTGGTTCAGTTTCAAGATATTATTATGATTTAAGTTAACAAAATGATATGCAAATATCACTTGCTTATTCATTTTTTTTATCATAAATCATTCACATGAGTTTTAATAATTGTGCTAAATTTGATTGTTTATTAAGCTATTAACATTAAATTAAAATTATGATGAAAATTTTATTTTTATTTTCAATCCCTGGTTTCTCAAAGAAGATAAAGGGACTGAAAATGATTCTATCATCTTCGTGACTTCAATTATTTTATAAGTATTTCAACACGAAGTGCTAGATTCATTTTAGTCGCCATTACGGCGCAACCAGACCGTGAGTGACCGTGAGTAGTCTCGGAGGCACTCACGAGGCTACTCTCCTGGCCTGGGTGCGCCTATCAATAAATTCAAAATCCAAGTGAATGACTATAAGGTGATTCAAATTTCCCGCCTCACACAAATCGGCTTGGGATGACTTAAGATGGCAGCACCTCCAAACTATTTTCGTTCGCGGATTTGTTGTATGAAGTTGACATTCTTCTCCTTGGAGTAATTGTGTTCTGTGCTCTTAATTGTCTCTGCGGTGGAGGCGTGTGCGTCGGGTCGTTACGTTCCCTAAAATATGGTTGAGCGAAGCGATGGCTGATTCATATGTCATGCTCGTGAACGGGTGCCGCCTGTGGAGGCTGGTCTGCTCTTGCATACTTATCTTATTTTTAGTATTATTAATTATAGTTTGACTTTGTTTTACCTAAACAATTTTTGACTTTTACTAGTGTAGTGGTGCTGTATGACATTGTGGAAATTGAAACTGTTACATAATTATCTGATGTAAATTTGTTAACTTACATTTTTTATTTTGTTTTTTTACATGTTGTGGTTGTCTTATATATATTTTTTGTGTTTATTTGTAATGGAAAGTGTTCTGCTATGATAGGGCATTTTGCAATATTTTTGACGCTGTAAGGGAGAAAAGAGCTGGGCACTTGCTGAGTTTCTTGTCGGTTCTTCTCAGTACAAGAGTAGACTTACGAACCGATGGCATAGTGACATTCACAAGAGCTACTTGTAGCCTAAACTAAATAAATGATTTTGAATTTTGAAAAAACTCTATGGCGGGCCAGGCTATTGAATTTTTTGGTGTAAATTTTCAATAAATAAATATTTTTTTGTGAAATAAAAATATTGATAAGTATGCATTTTCTGAACACACACGCACTTGAATTTTTGTTTGATGGTCGTGGGCCGGATCTCGATCATTTACGGGCCGGAGATGGCCCGCGGCCCGTAGTTTGGCCATCCCTGTTCTGTCCTATTTTAAATATGATAGTCTTTTTACCCCATTGCTTTAAAGTAATGAAGCAAAATTGTCGTATATAACATATTTATTTGATCATTTAATTTCGGCGGAATCGCAGTGGGGTGAAACGGGGTGGCTTAGGCCTCCGTTCTGCGAGCCAAATTTGAGGAATAGCCAAAGCTTACCTGGGGTGAAGACAGCCGAAAACGAAAGCCCTTCAAGGCCTAAGTTGTGATTAAGGTTAAGGGCAGTTTATACCCCGGTTCATTTTGCGAATCAGAAGGGTCACGCCGCCGATGACGCCGCTGGCTTCCACAGGTCGACGCGACCACTTGACTATTGGCGCTCATGTCTAGTCTGGAGATCCATTTGCTGTTCGAAAAAAAAAACCCGCATACCTTGTGCGACTCTCAGCCATACATTTCGCTCGCACTACTTAAAAACTGTCGAAATCAGTGCCCAACGGTACATAATCGCTTTTAGGGGCATTACGAACTGAAGGCTGTCCCCCACGTCGTGTCGCCGCCGTCAAAAATTCCTACGCTGGTTCTACGTTTGTCACCGTTCCTTTTAGTTTAGTTTAGTTATACTGGGCTGTTTCCGCATTTAGCCATTCGATTTGGCCATTGTACGTATTGTACCTTCTGCCTACTCCAACCAACCCAGATTATCCCAGGCTTCCGCGAGCGTCCTGGGTGTTTGGAGAAACCGTGCCCGTTCATCTGCCACACTCCTGCATTCCATAAGCACGTGTTGTGGCGTTTCTTCCGCCTCCATGCATCCTCTGCATAGAGAGGGCTGTCGGTCACACCTATCGTAAATAGGTGCTTGTTTAGGGGACAATGGCCAGTAATAATGCCGATGATTTTACAGAATCAGAATCAGAATCAGAATCAGAATCATTTATTGGCCATATAACAAAACGTTACATCTAGCAAGTCACATGCACATATCAAAATATAAAGGTAAATTGGAATATAGAATATAAAAATAATTGCAAAAAATGAAATGTCAATAATAAATAAATTGATTGAATATTATATTAAATTGTTGAGCGAATTAATGAATAAAAAAATATAAAAATAATTACAATAAAAATTAAATGTCATTAATAAATAAATTGAATTGAATAAAATTATTTAAACATGTACATACAACAATAGAATAATAAATGAAGTCATTGAATGAATGAACATTTATTCTGTCGTAACTGAGTGAAGTATTCCTCAAGACTATAAAATGGATTGCATTCGAAAAACAATTTTATTTTATGCTTAAAGTTCAAAGATGACAACTCTGTTATTTCTTGTGGCAAGGCGTTGTACAACGAGATTTTAATGGCTTCCCCTTGCTTTTCAGTTTTCTTTAATCTAGTTCTTGGTATTACTAATTTATTCCTATTTCTTGTGTTATAAGAGTGGACATCTCATCTCATCATTACGTATCCTGTCCCTGTTTAATCTAAGGAGGTTGCGGGCAAGCTTTTTTGATGCCACCGGAACTGCATTCTTGGTTTGCCTGCTACCTACACTGTTTCTCCATTCTGTTAGATGTTCTTCTTCGGTTAATTCCCGCAGCCATGTTTTTATCTGGGCCTGAGGTATGGGCAGCAGTGGTTCCGGTCCGTAAACTGCTGCCATCGACCCTCTTTTGGCCAGTTCGTTAGCGGCGTCATTACCCTGTGAGTTGCTGTGTCCTTTAATCCATTGCAAAGTTACTCTGTTTGCCTCTGCTATGGATTGGAGAGTGTTGTGACATTCCAGTACAAGGACAGAGGTTATGGTGTTGTTTTTTAAAGCTTGAAGTACGGATGCGCTGTCGGAGACAATTTTTATATTTAGGTCTCTGACAGCTCTGGCTGCAACCGCCTGTGCCGCCTTGGTGATACCAATACATTCTGCTTGAAAGATTGTATTTAACTTGTCTAAAGTTGTTGATATTTTTATATTTAAGTCATTCGAAAAGACTGGAGCGGGTCCAGTGGCCGTGTGCGGTTTTGGATCCGTATGTGTATATCCTAACTTCATTGATGCCAGAGCTATCAACTGGTTCTGCAGTAAGTTGGATATTGTATCTTCTATCGAAGACGTGGTGACATGGTATTCTGACCATGGGCGCTTCAAGAAACTGTATTTCTTTCAAGCTTGCCTGCAGAGTCACCGTTCCTTTAACATAAAGTACTTTTAATAAAACTATAGAGATAGGAAGGAACATAACACAAATGAAAAATCTAGTCGCCCATGGAATATAAGTGTCGGTGATAACGTGTAAAACAATTGGATAAGGTTACAAGTTGAAGTAGTAAAACGAGTGTGATTCGTATATATGCTTTTATTGCCACATCAGCATCAGTACATGTAGTATACAGTAATCATAATAATATAATAACGCAGCGCAATGACTAAGCTCGCGGCGCGCCATTTGTACCAAAACAGCCGGCCCTCGCGTACACGGTGCAAACCTACGTGGATACCTAGCGGAGCAACAATAATCAATCATAATGTACACTAAACGATAATATGCATAAGTATAGTATATCTAGGCATTGGCAAGTGTTCCGCGCCGCAGCGCTACAACAAACATAATATGACACTCCCAGCGCGGCGCCGCGACGTTTGACGTCGCATCCAATCATAATCATAATAATAATACTACAAATAACCATAATCAATAGGCGAGGGCTCGCGCGCGCCCTCTTACATCTAAATCTAATGTTTTTGGACTACATTGAGCTTAAATATATTGGCGTGGCGTCCTGTATTCGTCCAATTTCTAAAAATCTTTCGTATATCATTCGTAAAGTAAATCTATACAAAATTGTCATTTCACTCGTCACCGCACTGAGCCCGCCGTCCGACTCGGTTCTTTCGTTTCGAAGCTCCGTCCGGCAACTGCGTAGATATACTTTTTTAAAGGAACGGAGTCGAACGAGCCCCGAAGTCGTCGATCCGAACCGGACCGGACGGGCGGACCGAGTCGTTTCACATCAATAAATAGGAATGATAGGTTTCCCAGGAATGAGGTATTCCCCGAGCGAAACACGCTCGCGGCGTCGACTACACTTACTTGGCTACGTCAGTCGTGGACCTACTAAAAATCGTCTCAAAAATGTTAAAACATTAAAGCTAGTCAGTCGAGCTCCGTGTGCTCCGAGCGCGGCCCTGCGACGTGCACGTGTGTATTACATCATAGTATTGTTACGTTAAACGTTATCTTAGACGATTGGAAAGTTCTGATCGTCACACTAGAAAATGCGGCCTAGCTCTGTTCACTAATGGCCGATTCGAAGTTCGCCCAAGTCCGTAGCGCGAGACCTCACGCTGGCCGCGCTCTGACGTCACGTCCGCCGCGCGTCGGAACAGAGCTCTAGGAGAGGAATGCGTCGACAGTCTTCGCGGTTGACGAATACGCTTAATTAATTGTAAACAGTGGAATTGCTGCACATCGAGTACGTCACATATCAAAATATAGTAATTCATAATTCATCACGGTATCAGTACGTCACGTTATCTCACGTCAAGAACGAATTCGGTTCCATTTAATTTTTCGGGAGCATCGCTCGCACGGCGCCTTCGCTGTAAATAATTCTGGAACAAAAAAAATAATAATTAGCGAAGCGTTCGATACCAACTACCGGGGAACGGTCGGCCTTCATCTTTACTGATGGGAGATTGCTCAGTCGCAGAATGTACCTTTCACATAATGCACCCCATGAGCAAAACGTCCCTTTCGCAAAACGTATCTTTTTTCTCAACCCATTTACAGTGCTAGGGAATGAAAAGGCAAAGAAGTGATCGATATTTGTATTTATAATCAAATAATAAATTAAAATATTACAAAGGCTACAAAGTCGAACTAAATAATAGAGCTCATCTATCTGTCCACCAAAAACTATTTAAAAAATAATGATAAATAAAATAATAAGTAAATAAATATACAACTCGTTGATTTGCATTCACGCCATATTCATAGCAGCAGTCGTATTGCTTAAACTTATTACAAATAAAACGTGCGATTCGTATTTACAAATTTCAAAATCTGTAAATACGAATCGCACGTCTGCGTAGCACTAAAAAATAAACGCTCGTTCGCGTACGCCCGCTCACCCGACCACGCGTAGGTAGCAACAAGCTCGAGCTTCGCGGCGCGCCCGCAGCAGCAGTCCGCGCCCGCGCACGCATCAAAGCGCAACGTGTGCGCAGCGCAGAGAACCGAACGAGGGACACATTTCTTAGCCCCAGCGAATTTGGAGCGAAACGTGTTCTTAGGTGTGTTGTTTGTGTGTGTAAAAAAAGTAAAATGACGGAAAATTATTCTAACGTAGAACTTGTGGAGATGGTGCGATTATACGCAATCAGTGGGAACAGTCTACGGCGAGCCGTGGTCATGTTTGTAGAAATGTTTCCAAACAGACCGACTCCGTCGCGCGAGGTAATGCTTGCTGCCACGCAACGACTGAGGGATCATGGCCAGTTCAACGTTCCTCGACATGCGCAGGGTCGCGGCAGTGTGGGCCTCTCAGTCGATTTGCAAGAGCGAATACTCGAATACCTCGAGAGGGAACCGCGTGCCAATTCTCGTGATGCTGGCCACCACTTCAATGTCCACCACACAACAGTCTGGCGGCTTCTTAAGTCGGAGCGACAGCACCCGTTCCACTTCAGAAGAGTTCAAGAATTGAACGAGCGAGATCATGCCGCCCGGGTTACTTTTTGTCACTGGGTACTAGAACACCGAGAAGCCAGCATTCTATGGACGGACGAGTGTATGTTTACGCGCATCGGTGTTTACAACGTCCACAATGGTTCCTTATTAAGTGTACCAATTACGATCAGCTGTAAAATTATAGCGGGAATGCAAATCTGTAACCTGTATAAAAATAAAAAAGCTTGTTTTTAAAAAGTATTTTTAACTTTTTAGTATTTTTGTAGGGGGATAAGGGCTTCAGTACAACAGGGTTCGCCCTGGTACCGTGAGGCGCAACGTTAGCGATATGACATATTTATACACTCTCATACCATTCAGCCCTCGGCACGTGCTCACCTTGGCATTGGGTCATCCATCTAATCAAAGACAGAATTCACATTCATAACAAACGGAACCAACGAACTTATTTTCCCGAGTTCCTATGGCCATCTTCCAGCTCCATCATCAGACCCGGGTTACATGATATGTGTAATGATATTTTTTGGTGGACAGATAGATGAGCTCTATTATTTAGTTCAACTTTATGATATTTTGATTTATTATTTGATTATAAATACAAATATCAATCACTACTTTTGATTTTTCATTACCTACCTGTAGCACTGTAAAAGGGTTAACGTAGAAAAAAGGTGCATTTTGAGAAAGGGACGTTTTGCGCGTGGGTTGTATTATGCGAAAGGTACATTCTGCGACTGAGCCAAACAAAATCGAACGGAACGAACGGGACTAAAGGGTCCGGGCGCCGCGGCCGCCGTCGTCGCCGGGACGACCCGACGTCGACTGATAAAAACAGAAAAAACATATATTCGAGAAAAAGAAACCCCCGCTATGCGGTCGGATAACGTTTCTACTGACACTAATAAGCGAAAATGGACTTTACTAAAATTATTTAAAAAAAAAAAATTTCGAAAAAATTTCCACGAGTAGGATTTGAACCCGCACCCTTCTGACATACCGGGTCAGGTGCTCTCCCAATTGAGCTATCGTGGTTCTAACCAGCCCGCCGAAATTATTCAACACTATTTACTTTTTACTTTGAAAGCCAAAGGCGCCCATTCAATGTCAACAACTACCCTCATTAACATCTGATCATAATATTTCAGTTAAGAAGTAGGCAAGCTATTTATAAAAAGTTTATATTGAAATTTTTTCGACATTTGTGTTTTTGTAATTTGTTCGCAACAAAATTTGCGTTAAAAATTATATAAACATTTTAAAATGAGTTTACTTAAATGTAAATATATTTTGTATTTGAGCATTAAGTCGGGTTCGGTCGGACGTCGAGCGGACGCATGCCGCGGCGTGTCGCGTACCAGAACAGCAGGTCGGTGGCCAGCGTGCGTGCCTCGCTCCATGACCGCGCGTCCGCGCCGCACGGCCGCGCGTCCGCCTCCGCCCCCGCGTCCGCGTCCGCTACCGGCCCCGCGTCCGCCGCCGCCTCCGCCTCCGCCGCCGCGTGCGCGCCGTTCTCTGTAAAGGCACGGAGGCACGGTGATGAGAACGCCTCGAGTGGGCTCGTAATGCTACGCGCAATACGTTCGTCGCCGGGCACGACCCCGAGTACGTACCTATAAGATCACATCAAATGTAGCAGAGTAATTAATTCAACATCAGAACCTATCACTTCCACGATGTAAATAAACTTAATATTTTTATTAATTACGAAAGCACGTCTCTCTATTTATTAAGATACTCTAAACGAGTTATATATACGAGTGGCATCGCATCACACTAATATTATAAATGCGAAAGTTTATGTGTACGTGTGTATATTTGTCGCGTCTACGCGCCGCTGCAACGGATGAATTGTTTGGATTAAATTCGGCATACAGATAGTTTATAACCAGGATTGAAACATAGGATACTTTTGATCCCGATATTTCCACGGGAACGGGAACCGCGAGTGAAACCGAGAGCGGCAGCTACTTTATTATGCTATCCTTCGAACATTACGATGCGACCGTTTCTGACGTTTAATTAATTAATCTTCCGCATAAGTTTGGGTAAACATATGAATTACATTGAAGTACAATGACTTTTGCTGTTCCTCGTTAAGGAGTTCAGTGTTTTTGGGTTTTTACATATGATGGGCGTGCGTTTAGTGATATCGGGGCTGGCGGACCGCCGCCGTTCCAACATCCGCATGGGTTTCTCTACAACCTATTCAGGAGGCAATTGCAATTTGTATCCATAGATTTCCCACATTTATTTATGTATTGAGATACAAGCATGGCGTACAGCCATACACATAAAAGTAAGTTACAGGAAATATCGGCCGGCAAAGTTAATATATCTTATTATTTTTACTTGGCCTTCATCTTATCTGATGTTAAGTGCCAAAGGTGGAAGCGCACTTCGACCGGAATCCTCAACTAGTAAGGCCACTGGCTATCTTATCTCTAGCTGCAGAAACACAACAATGCTACAAACAAGAATGTTTTAACGACATATTTAGATAAGATGGCGGTAGCTAGCCAGGCGGGCAAACAAGCCCTACCACCAACGAAACCGAGTACGCAAACATGTACCTCCCGCTGGAAATCGAACCCGGGACCTCTGGGTCTAAACCGGTGGTCATAACCACTACACCACAGAGACAGTTAAAATGGAATTAAAGTTTTTCCTCAAAACATGGCGACCAATACGGTAACCTACCTAGGATTATATTTAAATTCGAACTGGCTTCCAAATAGAATTATGAAAAAAAGAAATGAACATACCGTTCGTTTGCTCCTTCGACTTCGTCTCTGCTCACATTGTCTGTGGCGTTCGTCCATCAATACATGTTTTGCCGGCCACTGCAGAGCTTACTATAGTACACACGGCGACAGATCAACCTACCCAAAACTGTCAAATTTCTACAATAAATTTTGAACTTTATATTTTGGTCATAAGGATCAATATTGTAAAATAAACGCAAGTAGATCCGTAAAAGTTGTTTCATTCCAATGAGTACGTCCATCAATGCCTAGTTGCGGCCAAGGCCTGTGTGTTGTGCATCACTCAGAATATGTGCGGAAATTAAAATTAAATAATAGTTACCTAATATGTACGAGTAGAACATCTATCAACTACACTAGTCGAAGGAGTAGAAGAACAATTTTCGCACCAATATATATTATTTTGTTTATTTGAATCGAGCGGTGCACATTAATCTTTTTTTTTTTTTTTTTTCATCAGCATCATCGCTTGCAGATGGACGTGCCATCTGCTAATTAAATTTTATTTACACATTAATTTCTATTAATTAAAATCTGTGTCAAGTAACGTCCGCGTAAAACTAGGCCAGCGCATGTTAGTCATGCAGATATTGAGAATAGTGTTGTTCTGTTGTTTTATTGAATATTAATTCAATAATGGATAGTCCCTTCAACCGGAGTACGAGGACTAGCAGGAGCCCACCACCATTACCGCAGAAAAGACCAACTGAAGGAGCAGAAGGACCAACAAAGATCGAAGCTGTATTGACCCACGAAATTCAGCAATGGCTCTCTTCCATTGAACAGTGCTTGAACGAAATATGCACAATTTCAGGCGAGAGTAAACTGAATACAGAGCAAAAGCTGAAAATAAGCACCGTCAGCAGAAATGTGATGGGAGGTGTATCTCAACTGGCCGTTCAGTATCAATCGCTGAAACAAAAATATATTACAGCACAAATAACAATCAAGACCTTGACCGATCAAAAAGAGACTTCTACCCAACTTGACGATCAGCTCGAAGTGATCAAAGAATGCATTCGCTCTGCTCCAAAGGCCCAGACACCCAGAATATCTTTCGCAGATGTGGTTAGAACTAGAAATAGTTCTGTAATCCGACCCCCCAGCACCAGTACCATTGCTATTTATCCAGCGAGCAAAGATAAGTCGAGCGAAGAGACTAAGAAGCTCATTCAGACCATCATCAAACCGGAAGAACTAAAATTACATGTCCGAGGGATGAGGAAGATCAAAGGTGGAGGTGTATTAATCAGCACAGAAGGAAAAGACGACCTCGAGAAGTTAAAGCGTTCTGAAAAGCTTAAAAGCTCAGGTTTGCAAGTAGAAGAGACTACAAAACGTAGGCCTAAAATTATATTGTTAGGAGTACCCGCCACCACTTCTGAGAAGGACCTATTTGAATGCTTATATGAGCAAAACATCTCGGACAAGCATCAACACCTGGGTCGCGAAAAGTTCCTTAGCTCAATAAAACTGAGCCACAAATCAGGTAAAAAAGACGCGGCACATTGTAACTTTGTACTGGAGCTAACTTCTGACCTTCGCAAAATTATCATTGATCAGGAAAGAGTCTTTATCAATTGGACTTCCTGCCCAGTAAGAGATTACACATTTGTGACTAGTTGTTACAAGTGCCAACAATATGGGCATTCGGCGAAATATTGCCGTGAGACCGAAAGTACGTGTGGGCACTGCGGCCGCGTCGGTCACTCGATAAAAGAATGCTCAAAACAGCAAGAACCCGCAAACTGTGCTACGTGCCAGCGCTTTAACAAGCCCAGCCACCACAAAACCGGGGATGAACAGTGTCCAGTAAGAAAAATGGCCGATTCACGATGCATGAGTTCAATTGACTATGAGGGCGCCTAGAGCGCCGCACATATAGTTTAACGCAGCACAAGGATGGGTAATGTAACTCATGACATTATTAAAGAACTAGACTCTTCATATGAATATGACTAATTGGTCTGTGAGCCACATACATGTTCGTCGTTTATCAGTAATATTAAGCATAGTCATAATATTTTTATACAAAATATACGTAGCATTAATTGTAACTTTGATGGTATGTTAGCGTTGCTTAGTCAAATCAATGTAGAAATTGACATAATGGTACTGACTGAGTGCTGGTTGTCCACAGCTTCTTGTATTCCTCGATTACCCGGTTATGTCTCATACACTACTAACAAAACTAATATTTTAAAAAATGATGGTGTCACATTGTACATTAAAAGTAATTTGAGCAAGGTCATTATAGATGAACCTGACCTAGTAGATGCAAACTGTCTAATTGCAAAAATAAACAATGACATCGCTATTGTAGCTATATATCGTTCTCCCTCTTATCATAATATTTCCAACTTTTTACAGTCTTTGAGTGTACTTTTAGAACAATTATCGTCATTTAGGAATGTATTTGTCATGGTCGATTAAAACATCGATATAAAACCCGGAAATATAGATCGTAATTCGTCAGAATATTTAACTCAGACAGCCTGTTTAGGTTACCTACCCACTCATTAGCATCCTACTAGAGAAAGAAACTGTTTAGATCATATTTTAGCCAAGACAAACATCCCTTTAAAAACTTTTATACTAACATCTACATCATAATTCCTTATTGTTGTGTTTGCAACAGCGCTACGATAAGTCTTACGCAAAAGTAAAACATACGACGCTGCAACATGAGTCAGTGGCACGTGACCTAGACAACCTAGACCTGTCTACTATTTACAACTCGGATGACGTTAATAAGTCAACCGAATACCTTTTATCATCTTTAACTAAAATAATTGAGTCTAATACACGCACTGTTTTGTTATCCCGTCGTTATAAAATCATGAAACCTTTGATAACTCCTGGACTTTTACGCTGCATTAAGCATCGTGATAAACTTCACAGAACACTTAATAAAAACCCCGACAATGAAATAAATAAAATTACTTATTACAGATATCGGAATTTTTGTAATAATTTGTTAAAGAAATTAAAGCGACAGTATGAAAGGAGTCAAATTCATAATGCGGGTCACGACAAGAAGAAATTATGGAGTCATTAAAAACATTACTTACACAACTAAAACCAAACCGCCTGCCCATAAACTCATTGCAAATTCTGCTACGCCTGCACATTCCCTGAACAGAGTAAACAATTTCTTTGTCAACATCGGGAAAAACCTAGCTGCAAAAGCGAAAGTCAGTAACCCCCGTATCGCACCCCCTTCCAAATTACCAGTTTTAAACTCGTTTGCCTTATTCGACACTGACGAAACCGAAATTGAACAAATTATAATGACTTTAAGAAATGACTGTGCCACTGGAATTGATAAAATATCTTGTGCTTTCATAAAAAAAATTAAAGATAAACTTACTCCCCCGCTTACATATCTTTTTAATTTATGCTTCGCGAAAGGAATCTTTCCTAATGTATTGAAGAAGGCTCTTATTCACCCTATTTATAAAAATGGAGATAATAGTTGTTTGAATAACTACCGTCCCATAGCCATACTGCCATCAATATCCAAGATCCTAGAAAGACTCATTAATAAAAGACTTGTAAAATACTTAGAAAATAACAAACTCTTAGCAGCTACTCAATACGGTTTTAGAGCAGACAGATCGACTGACGATGCAGTACATCAGCTCACTGACTATATTGTAAGGCGACTGGACCCACAAAAAAAGTGTTTAGTCATATTCCTTGATCTCGCAAAAGCATTTGACACGATTTCGGTATCTATACTTCTCGAGAAGTTATATGAACTTGGTATAAGGGGTGTTCCACATAACCTCATCAAAGATTATCTTTCTAATCGGACACAACGTGTTATGATAGATGACACTATGAGTGATGAACTGACTGTTGAATATGGTGTTCCTCAAGGGAGCATAATAGGACCCTTGCTATTTCTTACCTACATTAACGACTTATGCCTCCTTCCTCTTTCCAAAAGCGGAAAAATAATATCATATGCCGATGACACAGCTCTGCTCTTCAGCGCGGATACTTGGAACGAGGCTTACAAACTAGCTCAATCTGGATTTAATACAGTCATTCAGTGGCTTAGAAATAACTTACTGACACTTAACATAGATAAAACAAAATATATGACTTACATTATATATATATAATTCACACTAACTCACATTCAATAACAGCTCATCTGTGCAATGACTCGCCTGACACTTGCTCCTGCCCTAAGCTCAGCTGCACTGACAATATTAAATACCTAGGGGTAATAATTGATAAGTATTTGAAATTTAAACCACATATTGAAGCCCTTACATCTAGAGTTAGAAAGTTAATTTACGTCTTTAAAAATCTTCGGCACGTTGCATGCGGTAGTCTACTAAAATCAATATATCTGACACTTTGTCAGTCATTATTTGTATATTGTATAACATCATGGGGCGGTGCACACAAAACTATTATGATAAACTTAGAAATAGCGCAGAGAGCAGTTCTAAAAGTCAGCACATTCTGACCAATACTCTTCCCGACGGCAGAGCTCCTTACCAAATGCGATGTCCTATCCGTACGCCAGCTTTTCATATTACTAACAATCACTAAAAAACACTCATTAATGCCCTTTAACCCTGCGCTCGAAACCAGCCGAAGACGTGCAGATATTGTCTGTTCTACTGAGCGATTCAGAAGATCAAACACGCACAGATTCTTTTGTCATCTGAGTAGTTTTCTGTACAACAGACTAAATTTTTCTTTATGTATTTACCCCATGAACAAAGCACAATGTAAAAGAACCGTACAAGATTGGCTAAAGGGGAAAACATATGATGACACAGAGAAATTATTATTAGTAATTACATAATTTTTAAAACCATCTAGAAAATTCTAATTAAGTAGAGCAATTAATAATATTATTCAAGTACATTCCAGTTCCGCATTTAAAATAGTTAAGTCATTATTATTGTGTAAATGTTTTATTGTAGAATAAGCACTAACGTTCTGTTCTAGATAGATACCTAATACACAGGCAATATTGATTGCTTAGCATAGGTATTACGTAATACATAATATTATATACACTAACCCCAATTACTTTACTTATGTCATTTGTATCTAGGCTAAGCTTTTATACAGCAATAAATTTATCTTTATCTTTATCAATAAACATATTTGCTTTGTAGTAATAGATCATGATGAATGATAATAGAAATGAGAAGTGAGAAATGACATACCCTCCAACACCTTGAGTATTTCGGTAAAGATGTGGGGCTTTACGAAGACCTCACGCGGACTTCTTGAAAGAATTTGAAAGTGACGTTGCACTGTTTCGTTTCATTTGCCAACACTCATGCACACTCACGAACACTTTAACGGTTAATAATCCACCATTATTTCACATTAATATCGACGTAACACAAATTTTAGAAAATAAAACAAAACCGCAGACAATAACTCTTTACTTTCCCGCCCAGAAGACCTAATATTTATTTCTTTAACTAGCTGACCCGGCGGGCTTCGTACCGCTTTGACAGTTTCCATGACAACAAAACAAATTTTGTATTGGAGCATTAAATTGTCGTTTTTAGTATTTTCCGTTACTTATTATTTTTGTTTCTTACCGTTTAAACCTTCCCTGAACTTCCACAAATATTTCAAAACCAAAATTAGTCAAATAGGTCCAGCCATTCTCGAGTTTTAGCGAGACAAACGAACAGCAATTGATTTTTATATTTAATGATTTCTTTTTGTACCAAGCTAGTTCAAAATTTAAATACCTACTCAAAACATTTCCTTAGGAAACTTTTTGTTCGCCACGTTTCGGAGCAAAAACTTCGTTCCATTATTACATTTCACAATAGATATGGATTTTTATACAAACATTGCATGCCGCTGCGTGTATTCGGCCGGTACAGTCACGAGCGTCGTCATGTACGCGCTCTTTACTAGTTTTGACTGTTATTCCTTCGTATGACGAGTCACATCGTTCACATGTTAATGCTCCTACTCCTGACTTTACAGTAATTTCGATTTATCGAAGAAGGTTGTAAAATGAAATGACCTCCTTTAATTTGATGATGACATCGTGGTGGGCGGGCCTCACCTGGCTGCGCGTGCGCGTGCGCGTGCGCGTGCGCGTGCGCGTGCGCAGGCTGTCGCGTGACGCCGAGCTGGAAGGCGGCCGCCACGGTCTTGCTGGGCGTGTACCGCGCCAGCGCCGGCGACGCTGCGGGCCACATTAAACAACACTTAACAGATACTTCACTCAGTACAAAATTACCAATATCTACTGCTATAATAGCCTACTAATATATATACTATAATAACCTACCGCGCGATCCCACAGCGATCGCAGAGCTGCCTCTTCGATAAAATTAAATTAACATAAATAACTATTTGTCTATTTTATTGAGAACTGTGAATATGTTCTGACTATAGGTGGTAGTTTAAAATTGTATCGTTTATAAAATATATTTTTTTATAAATTGGTGCTGACTGTGCAATACATCAAAAGTGAACAGAGGTCAGTGTGTAGGTAAAATAAAAAAAATCCTTAAAAGTTACATGTGTTTTATTTTTATATAATTTTTATAAATTTCTTAGCCTTTCTAAATTCTCGGTTATTAAATTTTAGTGTAGAAAAAATTCTGAATCTAATAAAAAGTTTTGTTAGATATTGTTTTGGGAAACAAGGTCAGGGAGAATCAACATGTATGTCATTTAAATTTTCATAAAGAGTACTACTATACGGCCTTTGTTTCATATTTTTTTCAAAGTTATTAATAAACATAGTCTCAAGTTCTCTCACATAATTATGAAACGCATCTGTTGACACTTTTAACTTTCCGTAAAAAGACGATGTTTTGTTGAATGCTTAAAACGGATATACAATCTATTCGTAGATTAATTTCAATTGAACAACGTGCGTGCCGCAAACGGCCCGAGACCGCTCGGCCGGGCGGTAGGTAATTATAGCGCGCAAGTATATGGAGTGACGAAGGCCTGCCGGAGACCGCACAGTCACACACCGCCCGGCCGGACCCTAGGGCACAGCGAGAGCAGCGGTCGCTCTAGGCGCCAGGTGACTCAGAAGAAGCCATCAAAATTAAATTTTAATGATATCACGCTTTATTTCAATTCTCGCTCTACCCCGATCCAGGTTTAGGGCCGGCGTCGGGTACGTATCACGTGAAATGACACACTTCCTGCTCGGCCCCGACCGCTGGCGTTTTGCGGCGTGGCGAGCGTAATCTTCGTTCATTCGTCCTTGCTATTTCCGTGGATTATTTAAGGCTCTTTTAATTTTAACGCGCCACCTATAAATTCGCTCGCCGCTTCGCAAGACGATCCCGTTCGAGGCCGAGGCCTCGGCGTGGACCGATTCGTGTTTATTTTATATCTGACTGGCTAATCCCCTAAACTTTTATCGCGGGACCCGCCGCTCCGTCTCTAGAACGACGCACTGCGCCTCGATCTCTCGAAGAAAGAGCGGAGCGGAGGCTACGTTCTCCTCGGGTCGGATGCTACGTAGAGGCACGCGATAAAAGTTTCAGGGTGAACGTGAGGGGTGCCTGTGACAAAGAATACGAACAACACAAATGCAATCGGTCATCAGCGACACGTTTCGGTTGGAGAAGACTAGCAGACAGAACAGCTGGGTAGGGTGCGTCTAGAAGCACGGGCGGGGCTGAATACGCGAGCTAACACTCTAACCCGGAACGTCACCATCATCTGTAGCGGCGGGGCGCGGGGGGCGGCGGGGGGCGCAGGCGCCGCCTCGCCACTGCGCACGCGTCACGCGGTTCGCGGGAAAAGACCGATGAACAATTGACAGGTAGAAGCACAACGCCAGTTCCTTTTGACACCGTCAGACCTAGCGAGTTGCCTGAGCTCGGTCGCTTCGCTATTAACCTTTTCACCGCCAAACTATCCTACACGCGATGTCCCGCTGTACGCCAACGTATAAATGTATAACAGATTCTAAAGTACGAAAGCAAGGATGGCGGTAACGTCATATCGATAATAAAAAAATAGATGTGTCAATTTAAGTTTGTATTTAAATTTTTAGTAAGAAAAATGAGTATTCATTATCAGAGACAAAAAGAAATGCATATACTTGCTAGATATATATTATAATAGGCACTTCACTAATTCATTTCATAACATCGTCCGGCGACTTCATATCAAGTCTTTGGCGCTCGTAGCACGATAAATTTCTTAAGGAAAAGGGTTGTCTATACTTTTTTTTCATTACAGAGTTTTGTTGGTCTAAACTTAGAATAACCTACCGAAGTTCAGTTTTAATGTTGATAGGCATACAGCGTATTTTGGTTAAGTGGCTGGCTTACAGCTTTTAACTTTCGCCGAGTTACCGAGTGTACGTTTGAGTACGTTTTGTTTTACAATAAACATTTGAATAGTGTTTTAGTAGCCGCTTTCTTGTTTATACACGCACGAACGAGAATGGAGTAATTACCTTTTCTTTGTACGTCATAAATAAATATATTTACCTACTAAAATAAGAAGACAGAAACAAATAGATGGACGCTTGGAATTGCGCACAGGTACAAAGTATAGTAATTACATTCAGTCAGTCATCAAAAGCGTTTCTTAATCAGGGGCCCGACCGCCTAACCGATCGATTTGACTTCGTGTGTGGTTTACGACGTCATCTTGTCGTTTCGTGCCGCCTATGAAAGCAATATCGAAATCGATAGCCTTTAGCTTTTGATATTGCTTTCATAGGCGGTGCGAGGTGGCAAGATGACGTCATCAACTATACGAGTAGTCAAAGCGATCGGTTAGGCGGTCGGCTGGCAGGTCCCACACCTTGTAAAATCCGAAACAACTCATCAGAATAACATTCACTCATTATGCACTGTTTAGGTTTTACCCGAACCGGGAAAGAAACACACGTGCGCACGTTTGTTTCGTTCGTAGCGCCCGGCACTATGACACGATGACCTTGACCCCTGTGCGCTTACGACGTCACGGGTTAACATGAAATGGAGTCGGTGGCGCTGTTAGCACTGACATCTTGCCATTACGTAGAGATGGGTGTTGCAATATCGAAAGTCCTCAGTAAACTTAATTAATTTTAATGAAGTGATGTGATACGTACCTACATAGTCATATTTACTGATCGGAATTTATTTTAAATCATAGAATTTATGAACATTTGGATGGAATAAATAAAAATAAAACAAAGTAAATATAGAGGATTGTAATAATGCAACTTTTGCGTCTCATCACTAGCCTACTTGATATGAAGTCGTTGGCGTGCGGGACATAAAAATATTTGAGACGTTTTTGTTTTTATTTATTTTAAAACACAAAAAAGCCTGTTTTGCATGGGAAAATAAAAAATAGGGCTTCAGTTGTGTTCATCTTACAAAATTACAAAGAAACAAATATTTTATGTATCGTAAATGAAGTGCTGGCGTAGGCGGCACGAAAATCTCGAACTTCTATAGAAGTTGTTGGCGGTGAAAGGTTAAACGAGTCAAACATAATAGAAGTTCCATTTAACTAATGCTTCAGCTAAGTTTTGAGTGTAATGTATCATTTGAAAACAAAATGAAGACATTCCTGACGAAACCGCGACACAAATGTACGGCTATATCAGGCGGCGTTCGCCCGCGCCGGCTGCAGCGGTCGGGACCGGCTCCCGATCGCTCTGGGCCGTTGTGTCCAGTTAACGTAACTTCAACATTACTAAATGGGGCAGACGAGATCCTACATTTTGGATGTTTATTTGTTTTGCATCTCGGTCAAATAGAGGAAATATAGCTTACGACTATCCTACTGCCGGGCAAAGGCCTCCATGATTAAAATCAACTCATCACGTAAATTGATGGCCCACCGTGGTGATCAATCACCACGCTTGCCAAATGCATCTCTGTAAAACTTTAAATAAAATAAATTGAAGAACCGACTAACTACGAGACTCGTTCACATTTTTTGAAATGTTTCTTATTCTCTTATTCTTATATTGAGTTATATCCTTTAACAGGTTCTGTGATTTCAAGGTAAACTCTTTTTGTTGAGCCATGAATGCTGCCAGCTACACCATATTTTGCAGACATCGTTTTTTTACTTTCATACGACATGTTTCTAAATATATTTTTTTTTTAAATTTTCGTCTCAAGAAATATAAGAAAATAAGGAAGCATTAACAGATACATACATATATGTGTGTTGGCGATGAGCGCAGCGTTGTGCGCCTGGTGCAAGGGGGCGGCGGCGGGAGCGGTGGCGGGGGCGAGCGCGGGGGCGGGGGCGGGGGCGTCGGGGGCGTCCTCGCTCAGTGACGTCTCCGACGGGTACTCGAACGTGCGCGTCAGCGAGTCGTCGAACTGCAGCTTTAACTGAAAGCACACACACGAAATTATATTACTATACTGATTTTAGAGCTGGCTCTAAGATGCAAAAAACTTGTTTTTGTAATTATATGGTATCATTTGTGATATATATGGCAGTAGCTAGGCAGACGGACCGGCCGCAAGTCGTTGTACCGATCCAATCATTCTTTTTGGAGTTTGCTGTTGGCTATTTTGTGGACGACGAGAAACTTAAAGGGTTTCTCAAGCTTTGCAATCAAAATCATCACACAACAAGCATGTCCCCGTCCCCTACTAGATGGTCCGAAGCGATCGGATCGGACCAACCGACACCGGTCCTACCACTAGACCTTATCTTTAGACATTTGACCTTGGCGGCGCGCGCGCGCTTGGGCAGGGCGGGCATGCAGGAGCGGCCGTTGATGAGCACGTTGTCGTTGACGAACCGCACGGCGCACGGCGACGGCGGGCCCTCCTCCTCCGACGACGCCTCCGCCTCCGTCGCGCCGCCGCCCTGCAACAGACACACACACACACCATCAGGCACCACTGACAAACAAAACTTATTTGCGATACTACATTCTTGTTACAAAGCGGCGAGTGAGCAGATAGCCCGATTATTATCATTTAATTCGGAAAGTGTCGATAAATCTCTTCCCGAAGCGAGACAAAAACATTTTTAGGCAACAAAACTTGCGTAATGTTTATATGGTAATTATTTGTTTAGGTATTTTAGTGTGGAATAGAAACTGGAATAGTTTCTTAACATCCCAGTTTGCATTTCTGTGATAAGTGAAAGCATGTAGATAAGTGTTGAAGCGCCTTCGCGTCCCGGAAGCGCAGCCAGGAAAATCAATACTTGTGGTTCATATAATGTTATATTCGCAACTTTACAAATATCTAGAAACATTTAATATTTTATGCCATGAACAAAAAGGGTTTCGTCAAAATATAACTATTAATATGGCCATATATGAATTGATTGATAATATTATAGGTGACATGGATAAAAATAATCCTATTGTGCCATATACACTGATATGATCAAAGCATTTGATTGTGTAATAAACCATACATATCTGCTAGACAAGTTGAGCGCTTATGGTATCAGAGGTCTTACTTAAACTTTTAGAATGTTATCTTACAAATCGCAAACAGGTTACTGAAATATGTAGGATCTCTTCAAATAAACGAATAGAAAAAAAAATGTGTCAAACGCTACATAATTAAGTTTGGAGTATCACAAATTCACAAGGCAGTGTGCTAGGGCCATTTTTATTTTTAATTTACATTAATGACTAAATATAACTAACTAAATATATCAAAAACAAAACGCCATCTATCGCATCGTAGATTCAACTCAACCGAGTCGAACCGTGTTGCAAACCGAGTCGGAATTGATTTCAACTCGGTTAACTCGAGTTGAAAAACATGCGACTCGGCCCATCGCTAATGCCAAAAGAATCGAATGATTTTATTTGCTGATGACAGTACCACTATTATAAAACATTAAACGACAAAAAAATATGTAAAGGACATTAATGAAACTTTAGAGGACAAAATAAATTGGCTAAATGATTATAATTTAATGATTAATGTAAGTAAAACAAAAATTATGCATTTCGCCCAAAGACCGAGAAACTCACACAATATTAATATAGTTTACCGTAACGAAAGTTTAGAACAGACAGAAGTTACAAAGTTCCTAGGTATTTACATAGTACAGTACACTGACATGGCAAAAACAGTCAGAAGAGTTATGCAAAAAACTTAATAAATCAGCATATGCTTTGCATACTCTATCCAAAAAAGTAAAAAGAGAAGCAATTTTGTCAACATATCATGGATTGGTAGGATCGGTATTAAGATATGGAGTATTTTTTTGGGGTCATTGTAGTAATCGTGAGCAAATATTTAGAGCGCCAAAACGATGTGTTAGGGCAATAGGTGGCGTCGGACCTAGAGAAAGCTGTATACCGCTCTTTAAATCCTTAAAACTTCTGACACTTCCTTGTATTTATATTTTGGAGATGGCTTTATGTGTTAAAGATAATAAATCTCTCTACAGGAATTTGTCAGACTCACGTAGAAACCCCACACGAGCTCAATATAAGAACAAATTAGTTGTACCTTCAGGCAAACCAGCTCTCTTTCAGAAAAGCGTACTGCATTTAGCGCCTCTTGTTTATAATAAAATGCCAGACAGTATCAAGCAACTTAGCAAACTGCATTTCATGAATAAAGTCACCGAATTATTAGTTGATAAATGTTATTACTCCACGCAGGATTTCTTTAATGATATCCGATAAAATCAAATACTTATTACGTAAAATTGTTTTTAATCTGATTTATTATTATACTCTTTATTTATTTTCTTTCTTAAAACTAGATTTTTACATTTTTTTAAATTATTATTGTATTTTAATTATTTTTTTGGTTTTATTATTATTTGAATTTGATACTTTGATTTATATTACTTACATTTAATTAATTTTTAGTTTGACATTCAATGTTATGATTGTTTTTCCATTTTAATTTATTTCTAATAATTTTTTTTAATTATGTATTTGCACATCCAATGAGGGTAAAATGTGAATGGACCTGTACCCTTTATATATTATTTTATTATACTCACATAACGCAAATAAAGAATCTGAATCTGTAATTGTACAACAAAAGATTTTTTGAATATAAAATGTATGTGACATGTTGACAATGCATTAAACTTTAATACAATTATTTTATTTATTTGACATTATTCAAATTTTATTATTCTGTGGCACTGTGTAATCAATTAATTTCAATGTTAAGCAGGCAGAATATGCCGCTCTTTTTAATATTATGACACCCTAATTAATGTACACCGTATTCTTGGAGATAACGAATTATTATAATTATATTATACAAGTACAATAAATATTAAACCTACGCATTCATGGGGATTCAATCTGTCAAGTTTACATAAAAACATATAATATAAACAGATTTCAAGTAGGTACCTAGTTAACAGAGGATGAACAGTTCCCAAGCCTTCACGGCGTGCGACGAACCTAAGAGCGCCGCTAATTAAATAAACATAATGTCACCCGGCACCGTTGAACGTGTTCAATACATTTTCTTTTATTACTGAGTCGGTATATACAGGGTGTTTGGTGCATCGTGTGCCAAATCGAATGGGGTGATTGGAGGGGTCTTTGGCTACCTCTTCAGCCCCCATAAAAAAATCTTGGTCCAACTTAATTTTTTACACTGATTTTAATTTTTTTTTGGGTGAATATTTATAAAAGTCTACATTAAAATTTTAATACAAAAAAAATTGTTAGGTCTAGTCTAACGTACGAAATTTTAAATAATTACCTGCCTTATGAGTGTTATTAACGCAAAAACTTGTTTTTATTACACCTATTGAATATTCAAAAATTGCGACTAAGTACAGAAAATTTGCAAATATGAGATGTTACTAATTAATTTTCATGGCATATTGCACACCATTAGAAAGGTGACAGTCCAGAGATGTTTTAAAAAAATTGGAAGAACTAGATCACTTTTAGTTTTTTTTTAATTGATATCGAAAGTTGGCGTTCAAGTTTATTTTTTTTACTTAGAAAACTTTGCGGGGCTGTAAAAAAAAAACTAGATGTTGCTGGCGAGTCATTTTGGTATCGGTAGAAGCGTACAACGTTACAAAATAAAGATAAAACAAAAAATTGACCATAGTTATTTAAGCAGTGGAGAAGAAGATAGTGAAGGGAAGTTTTCATTGTGGTTGTTACGGGTTTTCTCTAAATTCTGCGTGGAACGGATAACATCCAACATTTCGTATTATGTTGGCAGCACCGAAAACGAACGATTCAAAAATACGAAAAATCGACGTTATGCGACTTGGAAGACGAGTGTCACATAAGAGGGTTCCGCAACGGACGCAAAACTGCGAGTTTAGGCATATAGCTAGCGATCGGCGCGTGGATGAATGTGATTGCTTGATTGGTGATGAATTGAAACATGAATGCGCACGCACACTAATAATAACTGTACAGAGTAGGCTGGTGATTTAATTGGAGCAATGTTTACTTTCGTAAAATCATAGGCGTTTGGGTAAAAAATAATAAAAGTCTTAATATTTTCATATTCATATTTTCTTAAATGAAAAATTAGACAACAGTGGCCTGCGGAATATCAATACAAACATTTTGATGTCGGATTATTGTTTCATGTGCTATATTTGCAAACTGAAGAAATAAGTTTTTAGATATCATTACTTTTACGTATTGTTCATGCAGTTTGTGGGTATTTGTTTCAAATCCCAAGACAACCATGGCCTTGTGAAAGGATCAAGCTAACCTACACTAGTCCTTTTAATGTATATGACCTATTCAGCGCCTAGCACCAGTCACTAAAAACACGTAAATTTTCGAAATCCCGCGAGGCACCCCTTTAAGTCGCATGGGACAACACAATGTCATACGCGCGATTCAAAATACCCCGATCCTAGATCCCCTGGGGCCTTCTTTTCCTTTTCAAATTGAAAGAAATTTGAAGGATTGCTGGAACGTCTTCTTTTTGTTTTAGCGATACCGCGAACCGTGCAACCAAACGTGAAGAACGAAACAACGAAAAGCGTTCGCGGACATTTTTTTACAAAGAACCTGTCCCAAAACTACAAAGAACCTATCCCAGGCAGGCCAAGCTGTTGGATCTAAAACCAATGCTTTCGTTCCATTGTATTATAATTTGCATTCCGGGCGACTGCTGCAGTTAGCAGTCGCCCTGCTGCTGCTATAATACGAGTAAGTATAGGTGCGAAACATTTCATTTTAAATAATGAAGTTGCTTCGACATTAATGCAACAACGCCGAACAGCCCAGGCGCCGCAAGCACTCTACAAACTCGGCCGCTCGGTCGGACAGCACTCGCAAGGTGCTATTTGTGGCTGATAATAAAAACGATATCATATCTTATAACGATTATTCTAAAACGATTTCAGAATAATACGTCACAGTGTGTTTTATATTTATCCTTCAATTTATTAGAAATTGTAGCATTTGTACACACAAAGATAATGTAATAATACGATGTTTAGGATCCTGTGACCTTGGATAATGAGAATAAGTTAGGTGTTAAGGAGCTACTTACGAGTTCATCCACATAAGCTCGTAAGTAGTTCCTCTGTACGAGTGCATAACAGAGGCAAGAATTTTACGCAACACTAACATCAGCGGCTGCACGTGCGCCGATAAGAGACGCGGCGGCGGACGCCCCGGTCACACGGGCCGCACGAGGCGACGGGCTCACAGTCAGACTACTGAAACTCGGTCGCAGATGAACACTGGGCGCGAACCATATCAAGAGGGTCTGATTATTCTATATTCTATATAATAAATCTTCTTCTTAGTACAAGATCTCCCGCCCAGAGTACACTTACGAACCGATGGCATAATGACGTTCATAAGAGCTATTTGTAGCCTAAACTGAATAAATGATTTTGACTTTTGAGTGTGGGTACTCAATAATTAACTTCATTGCAAAATCCAACAGGCTAACTTAAGCATTTTTACCAGTTTTGAATGTTTATTCACTTATTTAATGTATGTTGCGTTACCTACCTACATACATAAATATATATATACTCAAACGTTATAATGGGTCATGTTTGTACTCATAACATAGGTAGTATTTCTTTGAAGCTTTAAACGAAATTTCTAGGTTCTAAATTTTATTTAATTCACATTAAACTTTGTATTACTGCGTGTAGCTGTAGGCCAGTTGAGGATGTACATACATAATATCTAGCACTCAGTATCGGCTACACCGCACGAGGAAGGAAGGACATCGCATACGATGCACCTACTTATTTATGTTTCTGTCAATATTAGTCAAAACTAACTATGTTGGCGGAATGCTACTCACAAGTTCTGTTTATAGTCACAATAACAATGCGTTCAAAGTACATTCGATAGTACTATATTAAGATTATCATTGGAAGTGGCTGGCGGGGCAGGGTGGGAGGCGGAGTACCTTTTAGAAACTACTCGAAATCATTATCACTACGACACTCACGCAGCTGACCTCGAAATAGATACAATGCCAATTCACACATTATGCAACAGGAAATAAGTAATTCTATAACCAAATAGCGAGCAGGTACTCGTTTATATTAAATTTAATAAATTCCAAAAATAGCGTGATTAATCGTTTCCTATGTGTAAATTGATGTTCTAGCTAGCTCGCTAGCTGCTATACGATAGGAGAACGAATGACAAATAAAACTAGGTATAAACCAGTATTGTATTGATAGCAACCGCCTGGCAGTAATTGGATCTCGGTCGCGGCCGCAGACACCCGAGCCGGCCGGCGGCGGCGCAGGCGCAGGTTCATCTTTGCACTGTTTACATTACATTAATTACTTTGTCGTACTCATAATTTACGATAATCTCTTGATCGTACAAAACTGTTTTATTAGGACTTTTGTATTACAAATATCCTATAATAATATATATAATAGGAATATTCCTAAAACACCAGGTTTCGTGCAGTCCTATTCAAAGCTTTAATAAAAGAAGAAAGAAATGAGTTTCATAGGTTACTGCCGCAAGCTCCGCGCTCGCGGTTATTATAGCGTTGCGATGAGTGTAAATACGAGCAGTGTCTCGCTCGGTGGAACGCGCGCGCGTGGAGGCGTGGAGGCGTGGCAGCCCTCGCATCTCACATTGTGTTCGGTTTCGATTCTGCTATATTAAAACATGCATAATTGTTTCTCAGCGCTTTCGTTTTGACAACTGAACTATGGGGAAATAGTCACGACTGCTAAACTTGATTGTAGAGTTTTAAATAGCAGAATCGGGGCTCTGAGCCGTGCGTGTGCGCCGGCCGTGACCGCCGCAACCGGTTCGTGCGCTGCATCTGTTGCACGCGAACGTATCAGCCCGCGTTCCAGCTCTCGATAGAGGCCCTGAACTTCAAAAGTTACTTCAATTCCGCGGTTGCAGCAGCTATACTGAAATCTCTTTAAATAATAAATATCTTATTTAATCTCCCACCGAATACTTTGATGTAAAGGAGTATTTATTCTTAAATGCATAATTGAATACCGACAATACTTTTGATTATTATTCACTTTTCTCTCTTATCGCAAAATTTGTTAACTTTTCAATAAACAAAAAAAAAATATCAAGGCAAAAAAACTGTCGGACAACGAGAGGACGTGGGAGGCCATGGCTTCCTTCAGTAAACCATTTTTCAAACTGAAAAACAATAAACCTCTCGGCGGCGGCAAGGATCCACGCGGAACCGATTTGTCGCACACGATGTGGGAGGAGGCGGCAATATGCATCCTAATTCTTTCGAAATGACCACAAACACAAAATTATTTGGGACCAAAAACACAAATGTTGAAAAAATTTCCACGAGCAGGGTTTGAACCTGCACCCTTCTGACATACCGGGTCAGGTGCTCTTCCAATTGAGCTATCGTGGTTCTAACCAGCCCGCCGAAATTATTCAACACTGTTTACTTTTTACTTTGAAAGCCAAAGGCGCCCATTCAATGTTAACAACTACCGTCATTAACATCCGATCATAATATTTTTACAAATACTAAAGATCAGTTAAGAAGTAGGCAAGCTATTTATAAATGTTTATATAACCACGATATAACCAACGAATAGAACCACGATAGCTCAATTGGAAGAGCACCTGACCCGGTATGTCAGAAGGGTGCAGGTTCAAACCCTGATCGTGGAAAAATTTTTTTCAACATTTGTTTTTGTAATTTGTTCGCAACAAAATTTGCGTTAAAAATTATATAAACATTTATTTGGGACCGTTATCAAAACGGTTCCGGATTATGCTGGCGACACAGAGAAGTGCAGGAGTTATTACTCCTTCCCCCTTGAGGGGATAGAGGGAGAGTCCCGCATAATCATCTGCGTCTCCCCCGGGCGCAGTGCGTAAAATAATTTTTTCATGTATAAAAAAGGAAGCATCGCCGTAATAGCGGAAGCAGTCAGATGCGGTCGGGGCTCGTGTCGCTGCTGCGGCCGCGTGCCCGTGCTCTGCTCGCTCTCGACATTCCAACACAGGCGTGAGTTCACGTGAACCGTATACGATACAAATAAAAATAGTTGTATATGTGAACATTAGGATGTTATCTACAATGACAAATGCGATGATTACTTTTATAATCACGTGGATAATAAAAGATATTCCAATATCTAAGCCAAAACCCGCTTACATTCTTAACTGATTAGTTTTTTTACATTATCATAATTATGATATTCTGTTACACAATATATTTTACATGTTTATGTAAAAATTGTTGCGTAGATTTGAAAGTAGTATCCAAGCAGATACCGAATAATTTAAGAGCATATTAAACTGACGTTAAAGTGATTTTAAATAAACAAGGAAACAGATATTTGTGAAGATAGCTTGCCAGCTGCCGCTCGCTGGTGTGAATTCAATTACAGGGTACTTGATGAATTCTGCTGGGCGGGGATGGCCTGTCCAATCACACTCGCCAGAGTGGCGCTACCGCCAATCACATTACACATCGGTCGGGTCGGTACCATTATTCAAAGGCAACGCTATACGAAGCCATCCGAAAGGGGGAGAAAGTGATTCAAACGCTGTTACAGAAGAGATATACGCGTGTTTGTCGCTAAATGGACGCCGCAGCTCATTTAATAATTAAAATAATAATCCATGCAGACTTTCTAGAAGAGCGGAGGATTCGTATCCTTTGAGAGGGTAGTTCCTCCGCGTTCTATAAAGTCAATGCCGGAGTACTGCAGGGTTCTGTGCCTACTCTATTTCTTCTGCATATCAATGACATGTTGTCCTTGGGCAAGATTCATTCAAGAACTGGTTGCCAAACTGAACCTGACTCTCGATCGTGTCTCTAAGTGGGGATCTGAAAACCTGGTCGAGTTTAATGCCAGCAAAACCCAGGTTTGTGCATTCTCGTCCAAGGTAACACCCTTCCATCTCCTCCCTCGCTTCAGAACTCTCCGTTACCCATTTCGATGGACCTCAGCATTCTTGGTATGGACATTGGCCAGGAACTAAATGCTACATCGAGAGTGTTATTTTAACTGCCTCCCGTAAGTTAGGTATTCTCAATAAGGTGAGGCGGTTTTTCACTCCCGAGCAGCGCTGTTTGCTGTACAAGACTCAGGTGCGATCGAGTATGGAGTATTGTTCCCATCTATGAGACGACTCCGCTAAATACCTCATCGATGCGCTTGATAGACTGCAAAGGCGAGCGGTACGCATTATTGGAAATGCTGCTGAAGTTATAGCCTCTCTTGAGGACCTCCGGCTGCGTAGAGACATTGCTTCTCTCAGTGTCATCTACCGGAATTACTACGGAGAGTGTTCTGAAGAACTTTTTGATCTAAACCCGCCCTCTCCTTTCCTCTCCCGAACTACACGTGCTGGTCTTAGGAACCACCATCATACTGTACAGACAATCAGTACTCGTACCAAAAAAATTTGGCAAGTCGTTCCTCTGTAAGACCATTCGGCTTTGGAATTCTTTGCCGGCGCATGTGTTTCCCAGTTCCTATAGTTCCCGGGTCTTATAAGCGGGGCGTGAAACGACATTTATGCAGGCCGTCATGAATGGGTGCGCTTGTTACCGTGCTTGTTCCACGGTGAGGAGCGCTCTCATTATCTTGAACTGCATCGGCTGCTTACCATAAGGCAGGATGTGGTCACTATGACGTGCCAATATTTAAAAAAAACCATTTAATGACCATTTAACCATGATCCATAAAATAAAATAGGAATAAATTTACAATTACAAATAGAAAAAATAAACATTTTGCATTATAAAATACATATTCATAAACGTCGTTAATGCATTTCCTATTTTCACATTTGATTGGGGTTAGATGCTCTGTGTCGTTATGTTACATATACGAGTATAACAAGTCGCACACAGCATTGGGCGTGGATTTGAATATTGTAATGAGCTGTGCGGTTGCGCAACAGTGGCCCAGTTAGCGCTGCACACCGCCATACCTATTAATTGACATGAATTGATCCAAGCAATCTGCTACATCAGCGCTGGCTGTAATACGTATAGTTTGCATTGTCCAATACTGAAAAAGAAACAACTGGAGTTTACTACCTACTACAATGTAGTTTTTAGACACATTCAGGTACGTAGACAAAAATATGATTAGATGGTGGTGGAGGCTTCACATATCGTAGGCGCGGCTAGGACGGCCCACCACTCTATATAAAAAATGAGCATTTTCTTAAATGACGAATCGATACTGGTTTTATGGGCAATAAAAACCTTATCAAAGAATTGTTACTTAAACCGCTGATAACACAAACGACTTTCGGTTGCCCGCCAAACAGTTGGAACAAATAACAGAGCTTATTAATGAATAACTTCGACGAGCGCCGCCCCGCGCCGCCCCGCGCCGCCCGTACGTGCCATTTGATCCGCGGCGACGTTTATTAAACATTTCGTGACAAATGGTCGCTCGCGGAATCGGCATTGTGCGTCATCCGTCCGTGCATCGCACATTTACTGTTTCAGAAACAAACAGGAAACATGCTAGTTGTACCGGTCACTTTCCTAACTTATTATGACCAGATCATCATTGTCACAATATTCTTACACGATACTACATTGACAATTTGAATTGTGCACATTGTAGGTATCTAGTCAGCAACAATGAACTGCTGGGTGACGGACGGTAGACCGTGGGGGCCCAAAAGATTGACGAGATCGCCGGGCCGCCCACACAGATGACGGGATATCTTTGGATGTGACTGGCGCAGGACCGTGAAAGTTGGCGCTATGGAGAAGAGGCTGTTCCCAGCAGTAGGTTGATGTGGACTGAGGGTGAGAGAACGAGCAACAACGTCATTTCAACGAATGAAAGTGAAATCACACCATGTCGGCGGGCGACAGCGCGGCGGCGCGGCGCGGGCGCAGGACTGTCGCCAGCACCCGCCGACGCCGACAATGTTACTGCGGGAATACCGCTGAGTGATAGCAATTGATTCATATGGAATCTTGTTTATATAGTAAGAGCTTAACGCAAAAGTGTTGAATTCTTGATATGCAGGTAGTTAACAAAGGATGTGATCCCACTTGACAGATGTAAATAAATCGTGTCATCGTCCGGTGGGTCATTCGGTCTGCGTCTTTCCACATTATGTGTAAGTGATGTTTGGCGACAGCCCGCACGGCGTCCGCGCCGCACCGTTACTGCACTGAGTCAACACAGTTTTTTGAACCCCGACAACTCACATGGAACTAGACTTTCGACTTCCTAGCGCTCAATATCAGTGTAGCGAAACTTTTGACTTGGTTTTGACGCAATTATATTTTAATAAAGATACTTTAACGGAAACGCTATGGCCATGCAGAATCCCACTAGCCGTTAGTATGATTCTCCACCGGCACCGGCAATATAGACGCCCGAGTCCTGTACTTTCAAAGCAACATAATTAAATAACTGCAATTCGCATGGCCAGATTGCGTGACCACGCAGTCTCGTCTGTTGCCCCGCGGCCGTGCCGTCGTCTAGGAAGAGAGATAATAAGCAAATGGCGATAAAGATACAGATTACATTGTACAAAATAAGTGCATTGTTTACGTGCGGTCACGGCGGCGCGGCTGGCTCGAGGTGGTTATGACAACATCGCCTCTTCGCTGCCGGTAGCGACTCGCGTTCTTCCAAGGAGTGAAGGGTGACGCGAGACATTTGGGTAAATCAAATGACAATTTTGCTTAAGGCGACGCATCGCTAAACAATTAATCTAATACGAAGCGTTTGCGCTCCGTACCATAAGAAAAACTGTTTTCCCTTCAAATTAAAACTACAAATTATTTAAAAAAAATGAACTAGCATATTGAAGTGTGTGTTATGACTAATCTACTAAGAAAATTTAGATGCTTAAATCGGTCTGGTTTGTCTGTAAAATGCAAATCTATGTTTTAAAAGAGGTTACTTTGATATTTTTTTCTCTGTTATAAAAGTTGACAAATCGTGTTTCTGTAACTAGCAAAATGAAGTCAATTAAATGAAAAATGATGTCATCAAATATCACTTTCATATGTTTTTTAATTGTTGGGAAAAATCAAGATCCCGCCATGTAAATTTCCAATGCGTCGCCTTAACGGCCAAGAACATGTTCCTACCTATCTACCTATACCGAATGTAATGAAACGTACCTAAACTGTGCATTGATAAGCGGTTCGCGCTGGGGTCGCGGGGTCGCGGGGTCGCGGGGTCGCGGGTCGCAGCGGGGCCTCGCTAATTGGTGTGAGTGGTGGTGGTGGCCGCGTGGGTCGCCGCGCTGGATGAGCGTTCATTCGTCAGCTGGCGCAACAGCCCAATACATCACTACAATTTCAATCAGCCTGTTTACTCATAAGTGGAGATGCGCCGAATGGTGCTCTTTGCCGAATAACGAATTCCGAATTCTATCTGGTGTGACTATGACGGAACCGAATATTCGGCCGAACTATTCAGTTCCACGATTGGTTAACGAAAACCAAAATATGTATGGCATTGAAGCAGCCAAGCAGCGTTTTCTGGTGGACAACGAGGCAAGTTAAAAGTGTGCCATACAAATTAACGTTTTCGCTAACGAGCTCAAATGGCGTGCGCAAATGAAACTCGCACTACCTAGTGCCACCATCATCATCAATGGCCATGGTTTGTAACCGAAACAAGAGCGAAGCGTTGCAGTTGCAGCTCGCACTAGCTTGTACTGTTCATCACTATTGCTTTTTTAAATTATAACCGTAAATTATAATAGTAAACGGTAAAAGTTTTGTTTTTTGGAAAGGAATCGAGCCGAATAGGTATATGCGTGAAAATAACCGAATATTCAGCCAAATACGAATAGCCCATAATTTGCTGAATGTGCCGAATACCTACCGAATGTTCGGTACATCTCTACTCACAAGCAATATCGTTGATGTTTCTAAATATGTATTATCATAATATTATGTAGAAACATGTTACGATGGTTAAAAGAAGATGGCAGTAGAAAATAATTTAGTGGTAATAATCAATTTTATACTTGGATGAATTAATCATATCTAAGAGTGTATCATTTCACGCTAATCAAACAGCGCTACATTGTTTTTTTTTCAGTTCAGTTCGTTGTTAGTGCAAGGTAGGTACTCATTAGCCAACCTACAATGCGTTAGTACCTAACTACAATTGCATCTTTAGGTCAGCAATACTTGTAAATATACTTTTTATTAACAAATTGACCATTTGAAGTACTTATCAGGTCTAAGCGCACAATCAATCGCTGTGAGATTAAAAGATAATGCATTATTTGTATAATTCCACCGGCAGCATTGTTGTCGATTGATCAGAGTTGGAACAATAGGATCACGTCTGGGGTAAAAACAGCGCAGCGCACCGCCACCCACCGCCGATGCCGCCACACTCTAACCGATTTCCGAGTCTCATTGCCTCTGGCCCGTGACGAATCAGCTGTTGCTTGCCCGACCGTCATCTCAATATAATGCGAATGTTATATTCTGGTATTATACGACAGGAAGGGAAGTTCAATGACACACCGACATTGTTGTTTTACTGTTATTTTACTGCTAAGCTGAACGAAAGCCCAAAATTCAGTTTGGCCAATTTCTTCAAGCTCATCTAATTAGGTAATCAGCTACCATCAAGCGAGATTCCTGACTTACTAAAATAAAGTAGAAAAATATTTGATTTATATTTGAACAGATATAACTCAATTGAGACTGGAGATTTACATTTGATCGTTATGTTGTTTCGTGTAATATGTCAATATATTATCGACCACCGCTCAAAACAAAATGGCTACAAAGACTGTTTGGTATTACTTTGTTAGAAATAAAAAAACTCTTTGTTTTTAATAATGTCAAGTTTAAAGTGGTTTAAAGCGCGAGTGACGTCAGAGCTGGGCCACAAACCACCTCAGCTGGGACCTCCGCGGGGCGGCCGCGCGAGTGGACATCGCCATCGCAACTCAACACTCACTCGGCGGCTTGGTCACGAGCAGGTACATTATTGGTCACGAGCAGGTACATTATTGGTCACGAGCAGGTACATTATTGGTCACGAGCAGGTACATTATTGGTCACGAGCAGGTACATTATTGGTCACGAGCAGGTACATTATCGACCTACAAAATGTAACTTTCCATAAACTCCAATTCACCAATGAATAAAACATGTTCGTCATCATTATTAAAATGCCAAATGGCTTATCTGAGGCTTAAGTAATTTTAAACTTTCTTTCTGTCGGTATCAAACAACTTGTGTCGACCTTGCGCCACGCGCGGCGGCGGCGTGCCCGCGAGCGCGTCTGTCGCTGCGTCACACCGCACGTCCGCACGGTCACACCGCACGGTCACACCGCACGGTCACACCGCTCGTCCGCACGATCACACCGCACGGTCACACTCGCACGATCACATCTTTGCCATGCGTCCATGACTATAACTGTCACGAATTGTTCCGCGTACAATCGCAGTGAAATCGAATATGGCTAACAATGGCATACGTTAAGGGATACCACCAGCTCAGTGAATACTAATATGAAGTCCTGGGTGGCGGGCGCCATAGCAATGCGCCGACGAGCCATCGGCCATCGGCCGGCGGCGGGACGGTGCTGCCGATCGGCGCGCGGCGATAACAGCCCGATAGCTTATCAGCTCCAGGTACGGCTAAATAATCCACTCGATATACTGACGAGGGCACATCGCCGCCTAATTACTGTAGCGGCCATCGGGGCTGACCGGCACCAGCCCGCCAAACATACGAATTGGCAACGCCTTGACTGCAATTAAAAACTAAGTATAATAGGTAGTTTACTAAAAAAACATACATAATTTCAAGATCGAGAGCCCGGCCTCGCTAGTGCGTTGAACCTAACCAGTACAGGTCACATGCCCGCTGTACAGCTTACGAGTTCAATCGCAAGGAATGTTCTGTTCATGAGAAGCCTTCGACAACCACTTTGGTTTCGGATAATTTGCAGCGATCCAAAAAAGGATTAGGATTTCAGTAATATAAAAGTTCTTCCTAGAATTGTTCAATTACTAATGGTGTGTCAACAATAATGATACGAACAGATAACCATGATTCATATGTTGCTGATATTGCTTTTAGTTGATTACAATATTTGCAGCCAAATAATCGAAATAATGATAATAAGTTAACGTAGTTTAGACATATCATTGTCATGGGCAAGATCAAGATAGTTCCATGTTGTAACATGGGGTGGAGAGAAACTGTTAGTTACGTTGGCTCTGCATGGTGCTACCACTGCGTGACGGGTAAACGGAGATTTTTTTATTTTTATTATTTCTTGTTCCCCTGATAGGTAATTTAGGGGCCTTTTTAATCTTTATTTACTAAGATAGGAGAAAGTATAATAAAAACATCAAGTTAGTGAGCGTGCCGGAGCGGCAGGAGCTCGGGGCTCGACACCCGATACAGCATATTGTAGCTGCACACAAACAATGACGGGTCGAGCTACTAGAACTTGACGTATGGTATGCCGGAACGTGGATCCACGGCGCCAAACAATCAAAAATCTATTGTCTGGTATTTACGGCAGCCGACACCTTAAATATTGATCCCAATAGACGATGTAAAATGCATAATTCATTGATGTACCGTTGAGTATACCCCGTGCCAGGATTGACCCGACCCGAGGTCCGGGTGTACGGACTCGATCCGGGAATAGACGAGTTGCTAAAATTTGTTTTAATCCCATCAGCTCTTACTTAACATTAATCGTTGTCATCATGAATGCCGGTCTGAACAAAGCATCAATGAAGAAAAGGCAGTCGACGGTCACTCAACGTCTTGCGAGAACTAATTACGAGGATGGAAAGCCAAAAAAAGGGACAAAGCTGATGAACTATCAATAGAGGCTTAGGCGGCAAATCAGCCACAAAAATACTGAACCTTGAACAATTTCCCCTTTTAAAATTTAGACGTAGGCTTTTCGGGCAATATTGCTGGGCGCGTAGCCGAGTTTACTACACACAATAATTGATGTAGTAAATTCGGCCAAAATTCTGGTGTACTAGAATTATGCAATATTTGTTGGAGAAAATTGATTGAAATTTTGATATTTATTTACATCATATTTACAACTGAAACAAGAATAGGTACACTATAAAATTTTAATTATTTGTAATGAAATATTTATAAAATAAAGTACAAAAAATTAAATGCCTACCTGACCCAGCCAGGAATCGAACCTGGATCTTCCGCAATCCGGGCGGCTGCACTGACCATTATGCTACCGGGAAGTTTTTTTTTTCACTGTATTTTATAAATATTTTAAAATTACTAAGAACTCTCAAAATAGATTCCGACTATTACCAAACGTTTTGGAGAAAAAACAGTTACATAATATCTAAAAGAACCAATGATTCTATGATACGCCAAAAATAGTAGCTATTCAGTTTTATGTGAATTGTCTGATAATGAAATATCGATAGTATAATTGCATTAACAAATTAGCACTTTGTCTAAGTTAAAAACATTATGATGTTATAGATAGGTTGAAATAATTAGTAGTATTTATTACTAAATACTATGAGAGTAAAACGAATAATGCCTTAGAAACGTAGAACTTATGCACAAATATACAAGGTGTTCGGCAGATCGTTGAACATACGAAAATGGGGGGTAGGTGAGGTCATTTGAATTTTAAAAGGGGAAATTCGGGCAAGGTTTATTATTTTTGTGGCCGATTTGCCGCCTAAGCTCAATACTTAGATATACAAAAATCGGGCGGCGCGCTTTCACAAAGTACCTACAATGCGGTAATACTAATTCGGTAATATCGGAAGCCACCCAATTTGGAAGGCTTCAGCGCGGATTAAGCGAATAGCAGCAGTTCATGGAATCGCGTTGCTGTCACACGACAATGTGTCAGCAATCCCAAGCTCGTGACAAAGCTGAAAGCATCGCAGCGAGCAATTGCCTTTAAACTATAGTTAACAGTACTGCCGTCGACGCAAAGACTAATGAACGACAAAGAATGGCGGGATTTTAAGAATGTAATCGTCTCACAATAATATAATTAAACAAAGAGGTGCGCTGCATTAAAAGTTTGGATAAGTGTAACCTGCACGCGACAGCGGGCTCGGGCGCAGGCGGCCCGGCATCGGCAGGGGGCAATTATTACGGTAACAGTATGTAAACACGGCGCTCTCTCGCGCGGCGAGTGGTGGAGGTGGGAACTGCGTTTTTTGGCGCTGCCATTGTTCGCGTAGAAAGCCGACGGAACCACTTTTGCGACACACGTCATTCATCTCCAATTAAAACGCACTTGATTACGAAAAAAGTGCGTATCGGATACACCGTGGTTTCCGTAACTGTTGAGTAATCGATGCATGTGCGCCATTCTCCGATGTGGATTATTGTTTCTTTGTCATATCATATTTAGACTTTACTGAAACTATGAGTGCCGGCTTTTTATCAGCTTCTACGCAATAAAACAATTTAATACAATGATTAATGTTTTAAACGGGATGAGATAATAAAATAAATATTATTTATGTATAGTCAGAAATAACTGTCAACGTTTTATCTGCTTCCTGTACGGTTTATTTGAAACGACTCTATTGCTACTCCACATGCTATTGCGCAAAAAACAAGATACAACTTATTGTTTGACGCCCGAGGCTGCCGCGCTCCACATTCCTAATCCTCAATTACGTACAATTTTATTTCTGCGGCTTTGCCCGCGTGGAACTGAGTACGTCTAACTATTGCTTAACCTGTGACTAAGTCTATGCAAAATGTCACCCCACAGATGGCTTCGGTACGTTTTAACGTGAAAAAGGGCGGTGAAATAAGATATAAAGATTCCTCAAAGGAAACGTACTTTATACAAATAAGCATAGCACAAGAGTTGTTTAATAAAACATCTGTGAATTGCAACCAGCGCATCGGTCCGGAAATGCGTCACGCGCCGAGGCGGCCACCCAACACCGTTGACTGGTAAAGTCAATAGAGACACTTTTTACTAATTGTCAAAACTATTTTTTATTATGTTGTATGGGAATGGAAACTATGACTTTGACTATTTTGTTACGTCAATTGACTGTTTATTAATAACTTTTAAGGTTAAATAAAGTAATGCTTAGGTCAAATAAAACGTTGCTTCAACTAAGATGGTCGACACTACTCATAACACTACTGGACACTGAGCGAGCAACTCATGGTTGAAGACATGCCAAACATGTTATTCTGGCTCTAGGCAATGTTCTAATTAATTAATGTAAAAACAAACTACTTATATATTAATATTTATTGTTGAAGCCGTTTATGAATCACTCGCTTTTATTATACACACACATTGAATATTGTTCCGGACCCTGGTAAGTCGGGATAAAATAAAAATATCCATGTGAAGATAAGCGCGTGTTATGTATAAGAAAGCTATGACGTCAGAAGAAGAAAAGCTGTCGCCGCACTATCATAGAGCTGTACGGCGGCGTCACTGAAATGCAAACATCAAGAGTTCAAGACAGATAGGAACAGGCACTCACAAAGCTTGGTCGCATTTTTATTATTTCGATTATATAAATAAATGTACTTTAAAATTGTAATATTAAATATTATTTTTAAAAAGAGCTTTATTCATTTAAAAAGTTTAATTCGCGAGTAGATTTGGTTTTGTAAGTTATTTCAGTTCGACAATAGCAATAATTTGATATCGATTACTTTGGAAATTAAACAAAACGACGAGCTGACCAAATGTTTGTGTCAGTCGAGTGTCCGTGGAGCACGGACTCACACACAACTCCTCAGGAGTTGCTGTAAGCAAAGCGCATTACTCACCAAAGGAAACATTCGCATACATAACCCACTTGCAGGCGAGATAATTAGCTTGTACTCGGCTGTCGCTACCGAACGCGATAAATTAATTAATTAAATAGTTTGTATCGCAAACAACATTACTCACCATTATGATGCCGTTACGCGAATGTTTACATATCGTTTGCCGTGATTGGGCGACCTAGTAACATCATCATCCTTAGCCTGCAGAGGTCCACCGTCCACGGCTGAACACTCATACTAGTAAGTAGCATATTACAGATAAATCACAGCCGACTGAGTCTGTAAATAACAGCTTCGGATAACTGTTACTTTCCAAGTTAAGTATTCTGAATGATAATTACCGTTTTATGTAATTAAATGATCGAAAACATAGTTCAACTCGCTGTAGGAATATGGTGTCATTCAATGAGAAAGTAATAAAAAACTTAAGGGGGCGCGGGGGCGGCGTGCGGCGCCGGCCATACTCCACGGGACGGGACGAGCCGAGTGCGATGTCTAAACAAATACCGATATACCAACGCCAGTGACCGCATTTAAAAAACTTAATATAATAACTAGTAAGTAAACGTTTTCATTGTTTTTGTTTTATATTATTTCCTGCAGTTAGTTAAATCTAGTTGTGAAGTCTATTGGAGTGCGTGCGCATTTAAAAGGAAATAGATAGTGCCGACATTGCGCAGCCTTGGCATTAAAATATAATGATTGCAAGTTCTGTCCGCAAATTGCTTCTGGTCCGGCGCGGGCGGCGCGACGAGGCGCGGGGCAATTAGCTTAGTAAAAAACGTACCTACACACTGCACTGTACATTTCTAATGCAGCACAACGTAAAAATAAATGAATAATTAATGCGTTATCAAAAGTTCTGTTATCTATCACCTATTCAATAATGATAGACATTATTATTATTACCGTGCACAAATTAATGTTAAAACGAGCGACCCAACAGACGGATCCAATTTTAAATAAACGAGAGTAGACGTATGAAGGTATGTGTCGTTAACATAAACTGAAAACTGTGTGTCATATTCAAATAATAACTGAGATAAACAAATAAGAACGAATGCAGTCGAAGTCTCCGACCAGAAGTTACGAAACGGACGATCGTCGATCGGTATGAAAGCATGGTGAATCTGATAAGCCGCGATTCGGTTCAACGAACAACTCGGAATCCGGTTGCGTGGCGCGGCTGCCACGCCAAGATGGATGTCCTCAAGCCGCCGCCGGCCGTCTCCCGCATTTGCATTACAATGTATCAATATCGATGAACAGCTTGAATGTAGCGTCGCCTATCACGTGACATCACGCTACGGCTTTTGATACAATCATATGTTATGAAAAAATTACCGACACGCTGAAATTAAATTAATTACGTTCGAGTGCGCAATAAATGTGGTGCGCGGGTCGGGTAGGGAAGGGGGGGGGGGGGGGTTTGCCTTTGCGTGATTAATGAGCTGTCGAACGATGTGCCACATCACCGCCTTAAGATCTCTTCCCGTCAACACCAATATTCGGTTACAAGGGAGGTTTTTTTTTCATCTATCCTATTTTTGTGAAATATGAACAAGATAGACGATTCACGAATTATTAAGATTTCTCACATAAGTATCTACTCAGATAACCGTAAAGGGTTTATAATCTAATCAATAATTTGAGTTGAGACTTAAAACAATAACATTTGGTATTGAAAAAGTGCCACTACGTAAATCACTGTAATCTCTAGCAGCGACCAGGCGTGAAGTGCTCTTTTTCGAGCGAATACATTCTAGCTCTCGTATAAAAAACAACGTTACACACATTCGGTGACCTCTCGAGCGCACTTTTTAGACAGGGGACACATTAGGGAGATCACACCGGGAGTTCAATACTTGAGAGATAATTTAAATTAATTTAATCATCAATACAATATTTCAAAGGGATTACCCGTGATCTCGCTCTTAGAAGTAAAGGATGGTTTTCAAGGTGCAATTGTGTTTAGTGATTGTATGGTTCGCGGGTGGCGATGGCGCGGCGTGAGTCGACGGCAGGTGGCTGCCGAAACCGAGAGTGTCGGGTCGGCTGATTGGGTCGCCGCCCGCCCCCGCCCCCGCCCCCGCCCCCGCCCCCCGCAGCCCCGCCGCGCGTACGCATCACTTTCTCCGTTGTAGAAAATTGTTTTATAGGTATTTGCATATTCACGGTTACACAATCGATGATTTCACGAATGGATTCCCGCGGCAGGTGACGGACGATAGTATTATTATTGTGGCTGCGGTTAGGTACATCCGATAAAATGCGTCTTTGTGATGGAAGCTCCAGGGTAATTGATGCAATCGGCTTAGTTAGAGAGAAGTGTCACAAAACAGACTCGAAATCACTGGAGTTGAAAATGATAGCAATAGAGTTCAACTTTCTCACAAACAAGTGCTCCAAGCGTCTTATATTGAAATTGTTTCATTGTCGACTGTTACTTAATGCCATAATCCAACTAGTTACATAAGTCCGTGTCTGATGGATGACTTAAAGTAATTAAAGAGTGACGTTCAATTGGTTTGTATGTTATTTAGTTTGTCGTATTATACAGGTTGACTTTTTTATCACCGCCAAAACCTTCTGAGATGACTCTCGTGATACAAACGAACAACTCTTACTATTGGACCAATTGTCCCACACAAAACATCAATATTCATTCGACCAAAATGTATGGAACAGCTGAATTTTATTTTCGAGTTAGGGAGTTGGTCCAATAGTAAGAGTTGTTCGTTTGTGTCACGGGAGTCATCTCAGAAGGTTTGGACGGTGATAAAAAAGTCAACCTGTATATATTTAAATTTTTAGCAAAAAAATGACAATGTGTTTAGAAAATAAGTAGGTATATAATTGTTAAGGTATTTCCGTCACCATTAGCACACGGACTTAGCAAAACCGATTGTATCGTGTGGTTGTTCAAAATATTGGAAGGTTGGAAACTGTCCTACACACACTTTTTGAAGTTTTTAATTGGAAAGTATAAATGATAATAATTATTAAACAAAGTTAACCAAAAAAATTTGGGTGGCTCGAGGATGGGGCGCATAACCGGCCCGCGGCGAACCGCGACGAGCCGGCGCCGGCGGCGGCGGTGCGAGCGATAAGGTGCATGGCCAGCGCCCACATTATTACATGCAACACATTTGTATACCTACGCAAAAGACACAGCACTTGTTGCAATGTAAAATGTGGCATGTGCTCTGGACAAATACAAAAATAGAGTAGTAATAGTAAATAAACGAGCGACTCACCTTTAGCTTAGTGCGCCGGCTGCCGCGCAGTATGATGCCGTCGTTCTCGATGTAGTCCGGCACCTCCTTGCGGTCCGAGAAGTTGAATACGATGGAGGTGGCGGGGGGCGGCGCCCGCCCACGCCGCGCGCCCGGCGGCGACCCGCCCGCCCACGGCGCGCGGGCCTCCGCCGGCGTCTTCTTCTCCCGGGGCTCCACCGCGGCCTTGCGCTCGCCGGTGCCGTTCCAGGCGCGCTCGATGTCGGCGCCCCCGAGCCGGGACACCGTGCTCTCGACGCCCGGCCTCGGCTCGGTGTATCCGTTGACGAGAGGCTTTTCTACTTTCGGTCTCACATCGATCGGTTCCGGGTCCAGTTCCCGGGTTTCCAGCAGCGGGGATTCCGCCATCCGACTTTCAGGTGGCGAACGCGGGATGGGCTCGACGAGCGCCGCCGGCGGTGGGTCCTTGCGCTCGAGGCGCGGGGGGCTCGGTTCCGGGTCCGCCGGGGCGGGGGACATCAGGCGCGGGATGGGTTGCGTCGGCGGCGGCGGCGGCGGCGGCGTCGGCGGCGGCGACGCCAGCTTGCGGTCGAGTGTGGACGGCGGCTCGGGCGAGCGCGGCGGTGGCGCGGGCATCGGCCGGATGGTGGCGACGCGGCGCGCGCGGCTCAGCAGCACCGGGTTGGCGGCGGCCAGCGGCGGCAGGTGCGAGCCCGGCCGCGGCGCCTCGAACGCGAACCGCATCGACGACCCGGCGCGGGCGATGCCCTCCAGCGCGGCGCGGGACACGGGCCGCGCCGCCGCCGACGCCCCGCCGCCGTCCCGCTCGTCGGCCGCGCCCGCCGCGAGCTCCGGCGGCGGCAGCGGCGGCGGCGGCGGTGGCGCGTCCCGCGGCTCCGGCGTGGACGTGCGCGCCGGGCCCTCGAGCCCGCGCAGCACGGCCGACACGCGCGCGGCCGGCGCCGTCCTGCGAATCGGCGCACTTTCGAACTTCCGAAGCGTGGATCGGACCACGTCGGGCGGGGGCCTCTCCGTCTCCCGCAAGAGAGGCGTGGGCCGGCGAGGAGGGCGCGCGTTGCGGGCGGGCGGCGGGCGAGGCGCCGGTGCCGGAGGTGGCGGCGGCGGGGCTCGGGGCGGGGACGCCGGCGGCGGGGACGGGGGCATCTGCGGCGGTGGCGACGGCGGCGCGGGCGCGTGCGGCAGCAGCGGCGGCGGCGGCGGCGAAGGTGACGGCGGGTGAGGTTCCTCGCGAGTGTCGAGTCTGCTGAGGGCGTCGACGGAGCGAGCGCGCTTGACTATGTCGCGGCGGAGCGCGAGGGCGGGCGGCGCGGCGACGGAGGCGGGTCGGGGCGCGCGCGCGGTGACGGGCGGGCGGGGCGCGGGCGGCGGGCGCTCGTCCAGCAGGTGCTCGAGTGAGGCGGCGCGGCGCAGCACGGAGGGTCGGCGGCGCGGCGCGTCCCGTAGCGCGAGGCTGAGGTACCGCGACTTGAGCCGCTTGACGATGCCGGGCCCGTAGCGCAGCTCCTCGTCGTCGTCGGGCGCGGCGGGCGGCGGCGCGGGCGGCGGCGCGGCTCGCGACCGCGCGGCGCGTCGCTGCAGCAGCTCGCGCTTCCATTGCGGGAGTGCGCCGTTGGACATGCCTACATGCACATACTTCATTGTCGTAGGTATACAAGAAGGGCTACCTTATCACTTTCGACAAAAATGCGTCATCATAATGGAATATATAACATAATGAATCGTCGTCTGCCCTGGTTTATGTACTGTGATCAGAAACAGAAACTGCCATTGAATGGTTCATGGTAATTGCAAAAATCCAACATTGACATAGATTTGTATTTAGATTGACACCTCAGTTGTAAAGAGAAACCTATGTAACGGAATTAACATTTTCTTATTGCATGTATGTGAAAATTTACCAATGTGAAATACAGTTGCCAATAAACAGCAAGGCAAATTCACGTTTCATATATTTATGTGAACATTTTCTACTGTCTTGAGTCTCTTATTGGCTATATTATTATATATGCTTGACATATGTATAGGCTCTTTTCAGAATCAGGCCTATAACACTCTGGTGAGTCAAGAGAGGTAGTCTCATGCCCATGCACTTGCTACACTCATCACTAACACAATTCATAAACCTCTCCTGAAGACATTTCTAACAGGAACTAAATTTGCATGCAAATAGAGATTGCAAGAAGTATTGATACCAAAATATTATTGATTCCTACTTTTACTTACTTTTGTTCTGCTAACTTATTACTTGTATAATTCAAGTCAACAGTGGGGGTATGGGGTGATAGATTCTTTATGACTGCATGCCTGACCAGGTAACATATATGTTAGTCCCTATCTAATTAAGAGTACTAGCAGTATTACTAAATACTGAACCAAGAATGATTACTTGATGAATTACCTAGTAATAGCAATGTGAATTGTATACCGTAACACTCACCAAAGTCCTGTGAGGACTCTAGCATGGTTTCCACCATCATCTTGGGACTGCTCCCGCGTGGTGAAGCAACTAAGGTAGAACAAGCAAAACATAAAATATCATATACTTTACATATAATAAGTTTAAATTAAATAAAAAATATAGAAAACAATAATAATGTCAAAACCAATTGAAAGCAAAAATATAAGGTTAAACTTAAAGGTTTTATTAAAGCCTTTAATAATGACAGAATATAGGTAGTCTGTGTTCTAAAAATACTCAAACGTTTCAATTCAGGTAAAGTTTATTCAGTTTTAACAGTTATCAATGTTACCCATATCATTATGTTTTAAACAAGCACTGGGTATGCTTTAGCTGTGGTCCTATAGCAATAGCAACCTCAGAACATTTTTAATTAAGTTCATCTCTACATTTTGTAGCCATCTTTATGATAAATTACATTTAGTTTTGCGGCTTCTGCACAGCGCAGGGAAATTTGCACAATATGGTGTTTGCCGCCTGGTAACCTGAATCTGTCCCCTGAATTGTCAAAGAATTCCTTTACAAATTGCTGCACTTTTGCGAGAATGAACTGCTCAGTAAATACAATTAATCAAAAACACATTAATAATAATTGTAGATTAATTATCATATAGTAATGACATTCAGTCAAGTAATTATGTAACTGATAATACTAGTAAATAATTATGTTAAGACCAATATGTTTTAATATTAATTTATTTACTCTTGGTATATATTTATATAAAGCCATATGTCACAAAAACACAAACACTAATAAAAAACATACCGGACAGATTCACTGAATGAATTTGTATGATAATAAAATAAGTAATTATATACCTACTATGTAAGTACATATGTAACAATAAGTATTGTTAAATCGATATTATGTCTATAAACTATAATTATTAAAGGCAGTTATTCAATCAAAAAAGTTACCATATGTAGCTAGTTGCTTGCTAGATTAGTTAATTACTATTAGTGATCATTAGGTATCATTGCAATGAGTGCAGTTTAGAGTGATAGCAGAAAGCTGGAATGCGCCGTTCCCGAGCGCGGCGGCAGCGGCGACGGCGTCGTTGACCCCGCGAGCCGTAACTGTTCGCAGCCTCCTTAGTATCTGCACCGTACCGAGGTTTAGCACCTAACACTAACTACGAAATAAAACGTATCTACACGCACGGCCGCCATCACACTTCACACACGGGTGCATGCATTCTATTTGCTTGTACATAGTGCATTTCAAACAAACCTACCTGTTAGCAATCCATCGAAGACGATAACAAGATAAGTTGCAACTTATACCTTGCAAGGTATTTGGTCCCACACCGAACGAATTTCACTGCAGTGCCATGCCCGGAAAATGAAAGTATTGACACCGATTTGTCGATCACATTAATGAATACGCACTACGGTTATAAATCACTGTAAATAATTAGATACCGTTCTTCAAATTAACCCGGATCACCCACTACACGGCCGATCACTTTTATCGATTTGTTTCACATGTCTCACCGAACGTACGTTGTCAAAACATTAACACCTTTTCAATATAATATAGGTAGTTTGAATAGTTTCAATGTAATTATTCCGTCAAGTTAATTTAATGTAACGAGATTTTAGACAAAATTATGTTGCAAAAATATTACACCAAGCGCAACCACACGTTGACAGATTTTGGTTGACTGCTGACTGACTGAATTGAATGAAGAAAAAAAAAAAAGAACGTATGAATGAATGAACCGAGCTAGTGAGTGAGAGCCGACACGGAAAGACGAGACCAACTAACCACAGACGTCAACTAACTGAGGCGAGCGAGCGAGCGGCTATGAATCCTTAAAAATAACGAATTTATCCAAAAATATTAGATACTTTAAGTTCTTATGTAACTAAACACTAATTTAATTCCAAATTCAGTAATTAATTAACATATTCTGATTTTTTAAATAAAAGTTTATTTATTGTGTGAAACGAAACGTTATCCAATTTTTATACTGCTAGCGCCATCTGTGGATGGATAGTATGTTCAGACTGTGCTCTAGCTAAACTGTGGTAGATAGCAATAGTTGTTTGCAGATTTTCGTATTATTAGGTATCTCGTTAAGCACAGCTTTTTTCTGTAGTTCGTTATGTCGGTAAAGGAGCAAACACTCACAAAGTTCCCGGCTCCAAACACAGATGTCGCTACTTTACGTAAATATGGCAAACATGACGACATCCAAAACTGACATTTGAGGGAACAAAACACGAGGTCGCCGGTTAGTGTAAAACAAGAAACATGTATTTAAGAAGTATAATAAGTATATTGTTTAATTAGAGAATGAATCAGTGAAATAATAATAAATACATGTTTACTGTATTTTATTATATTCAAATTAATAAAAAATATGATTTAAGTAACTTTTTTATTATTTTTTAAGTGCTAATTGCTGCACTGAAGCTAAATTAAATATTTATAAAATATAGTAAAAAAATTAAACGCCCACCGGACCCAGTCAGGAATTGAACCTGGGTGTTCCGCAATTCCGCAATGCACTGTATTATGCACTAAGTATGTTTACTTTCATTATGTTGTGTTGTATTGTTCATTCACCAAACATTTAATGAAAAACAAAAAAATAAACAAATACTTAACTAAAACCTTAGATGAATGATAGGTCTCGCTGCACTGCGAGACCTATCATTGTTACAATATAAGTAAGTAAGTATCATAACAATTTTAATATCATAAAACCTTTAAAGAATGAATTTTGTACCTACTTCTTGATTACAGAAAAATTGTTTTTACCATTCTTCTATCGCATAAGACGGTGGCTACCTCTGGTATCAGAGTGGAAAAAATGTTATTTGCAGGGTACGACTGTATTAGAGGCACGGACTTCAGATTTTTTTTTAATAAGAAGTAACTTCTTTCTGTGTCCTGTAATCTACCTCTAAAAATCTACCTACCTAATAAGATGCCACGAAGAAGATCAAATTTATCGCAAGTATGTAACATAAAATATTATACTGTATTACATAATAGACAATAATATAATTTATTACAGTTCTCAATTTACTGATATTTTGTATCTACGAATAAGAACATACTTAGTAAGTAAATAGTTTTTTGTGCCTTCTGGCCGACAACCAATAATCCTGGACCGCTACCTATGCTAATCGATTTCCAGTTTCGGTGGACAAGGCAAAAAAATTTTGAAGTCCGTGGTTGGACAGTAAAACAGTAGACACATCTTAGCTAAGATACACATGTGCCTCGGACGACTCCGTACGAGTACCTGTGCTGTAAAATACCAATTTTATTACATATAATTGAGCGTCAGTAAACCCATTTCAGGTTTGTATGACGTAGCAAATACGCGCAACCCACCGAGAAACGGTGTTGTATACTGAATGTATGTGGAGGGATATTTGAAACGGGAAACTGAGTGAGAATCTGTATGAACAGGACGATTCTGTGCTTCAAACTGAATATATGTATGTACATGACAGAGATGATAGTCGAAAGAATAAGAGACAATGTATGAAAATAATGATGGACGTAAAGGAGGCACAGGAAGTATGCCAGAATCACACTAAATGGAGATCGATTGTCTTTGTCTATCTCAGCATTCCGAGTAGATGTACGTATGTCGGTAAATACAATAATTAAAAATGACAATTGAACTGAATCGGGGACGGTTTGTCGGGGACGGTGGTTGTCTCACGCTAATGTTGAGTCTTCGGCACAATATTTTTGGATTATTTTATGTGGGTTACCTACTTGAGTGCGAAAGTCGTATCATCCAATTTTGTTTCTTCGTATACCTTTCAACGACATCTCTATACTGCGACGCCCTGTTAAATCTACGTCTTGTTACTGCGATGTCTCGAAAAACTGTACTGCAAAGAATTTCACTGCGAACATATCAAATTCCACACGTTGAAAAAAAGGTTGGTGCATGTATAAGGTCTCAATTCTGCTACTTGAAAACATTTACTATCGTTTTTGAGAGAGTTTGCAGGGTGCTAAGTGCGAGTTTCATTCGCAATTCGATCACGTTAACGAGACAATTTCTATGGCAAAATGTTAACTCCTCTCGTATGCCGCCAGGAGGCGCTGCTTCAATGCCATACTAATTTTCGTTTTCGTAAACGTAATCGAATTAATACGGATAGTAAACACAATTCACAGTAGGCACCCTGATTGCACCAGGCGGCATTTTCAGCAACACAGCGACTTTTTTGGGGGCAGCGAGAAACTTAAAGGGTTCCTCAAGCCGTGTGATCGAAACATCGTCAGAGGTTTTCTGTAGGGAACGCATCACGCACTAGCGCCCAGGTACACGTCTGCATCTTGAACCTGTAGAGCGCGTTGTGAACCGGCTCGTCCGTCGTACCCTTGTTCTACGAGTACGGTGTTTTGGGCCTGTCTGAGGGTCGAGCGGTTGGAGTCCCGCCACAATGTGAATTTTAATTCATTTGTGGTGAGAGTACCGACCGACCATCTGTCGACCTTCATGAAAGAGAAATATTGGCCGAAAGGTGTCATGTTCCGGCGGTTCCGAGGCCGGCTACCGGACACCACGCTGCGTCGCACGTCGCCGTCTTTACGTGTAGCATAGTTTTCAATTTATATAAGTATGTTATTTGTATGTATGTTAGTCTGTTAGGTATCTATTCTATGGGCCTCTTTGTATTTTACCATCTTCTAAGTACACTGTTTTGTTGCCTGAAATAAATAAATCTATTCTATTCTATTCTATGCGAATGTGCATGTGTACCATGTGAAAGTGTAGTGGCATTTTGAGGGTTAACATACTAAATGACGTTGTTGAATTCTAATTCTAAGTCTTCTAAGACTTTTGGCCTACTTATATTATTGCGAGGTCAACGGATTCGATTTGACTAGGGAGTTCGTTTTAAGATAATCTAAAGCACAAATCAAGTAATAGTTACTATCTAAGGATTCAGTCTTGTTTTCAAATCGAAAACAGGCCAAGGCTCTCAGAACAAACTTTCTGTTTGTCGTCGTCTACGTTCATTTAAACATTTGATCTGTGTAAGTACAGGATAAATATAATGATGTCTGAGCATTCTGTAATCCCTAATCAATTGGAACCTTTTTGTTTAATTAACTTTAATATTTAACGTTCCATGCTTGCTTTGTGCGGAAGTTACGACCCTCCTTTGAGGATAAGAAGTAGTAACCAAAAGTAATTCGTCTAAAAAGCAGCTCACAGGCATCACGGAACACTAACTATTTAGGTTGAAGTACAAAATTATACTCTTCGAACTAGCTTTAGAAATGAGTTTTAAATAAACAAAAATTTTAACAAAACAAAAAAACCGGTGTACTATTAAGATTATAATATATAGTATGTCGTTAAATGTTTATGTTAAAGTTACCTTGGCTGACATCGACTCCAAAAATAACAATAATTGTACCTATATATTTTCCTAATACAATTATTGTCTATATAAGTCTAACGCTTATTTGTTACTTTTTAGTACAATATTATCATATCAGTCAAATTTTTTGGAGTCAGTTTTTTTTTGTTAAATATTTTGTTTATTTCTCGCTTTTTAGTGATTCGTTTCGATCCATTTATCAAAAGCGATTATGGGTAGACCTACTAAACGCGCTGCTCGTATGAGACAGCACAGCGCCGTTTAAATGAAGAATGAACAAGCGAAGAAAACGAGAAACGCCTATCCCAAAGTATCAAAAAAAAATATACAGTCGAATTGATAACCTCCTCCTTTTTTTTGAATTCGGTTAAAACTGAGTTCCAGTGTCTGCCTTCTTTTGTTTCGTCATAGTCGCTTAAGGGTGGGCCGACCAAAAAATGCCAAAAATGCAGTTACGGTTAAGTAAATATAATTGAAAATACTATCGTATTAAATGAACAAAATATATATTTACTATCATAGGGAATGTGTTTACAATTTGTCAGAACCATAAATTCATAACACGCTATAGTTTTTTCTACAATATCATTTAAAGTTGGGCAAGATCATGAAAACGAGTGGCGGCGTTTAGTAGATTTCTTATAGTTTATCTAAATTATTGTACCTCTGATTTTGTCTAAACAATCATCAATGGATAAACTACAAATTGCTAGACTACATTTTTGATTCGTCAAGTGGTTATTTAAATAATATTTTTTTATTAAGCACCTTAAATTCCCCATACAAAATTAGTATGGCCGCGCGGCATCAAATAAATATGGACGACGACATTTCAAATAAAACATATGACACTTGTCACTTACGGACGGCGTACCCTTAACTATCTTAAAGCGACGCACCGCTATTAAATCTCATACGGAGCGTTTGCGCCCCGTACCCTAAGAAAAACAGTTTTTTTTCCTTCAAATTAAAACTACAAATTATTTAAAAAAAGTAACTACAATATTCAAGTGTGTGTGTTAAGACTAATCTACTAAGAAAATTTAGATGCTTAAATCGGTCTGGTTAGCCTGTAAAATGCAAATCTATGTTTTAAAAGAGGTTACTTTGATATTTTTTTTTCTGTTATAAAAGTTAACAAATCGTGTTTCTGCAACTATCAAAATTAAGTCAATTAAATGAAAAATCATGTCATCAAATATCACTTTCATATGTTTTGTAATTGTTGGGAAAAATCAAGATCCCCGCCACGTAAATTTCCAATGCGTCGCCTTAATCGAGGTATTTTATCGCCACCTGTGAAATACTTATCATTGAGGAGTTCCGATAGCAACCTGTGGCCTTTTTCATCAGTTACACTTCATCAAATGATACTTTCTGAATGCAAATGCTTGACTAATTTCTATAAATACCAAAATTACTATAGGTATGCCTACAATATTTGAAGAGTTCCCTCAATTCCTTGAGGATTCCATCATCAGAACTGGACCAAATTAAAATGGGCTTCCCGTGAAGCACCAGCTTTCAAATAAAAAAAGAATCATCAAAATCGGTTTATCCAGTCGAAAGTTCAGAGGTAACAAACTTAAAAAAAATACAGTCGGATTGAGAACCCTCTCCTTTTTATGAAGTCGGTTAAAAAAATGGCCTTTATACCTAACTTTTAAATATTTTTAAAACTCTTTTGAGCTTCAACTTAGGAAATGAAAAAGCAGACCCTAAGCTGTTTTAAAATACTATGGTATAAAATACTATGGTTCAAGACCGGATGAGCGCGAAGGTGGCTGGGTAATCACTACCTATATAATATCAAATAGAAATAGTAAAATGAAAGTGACATAAAATACAATAAATTTGCATTATTTACAACTTTATTATTGAGATATAGATTAGACATACCGTTTGATAATTTTCGGTGTCAAAAATAAGCTACCATTGACTTGACCATTGAATAAAGCCATAAATAAAAGAAGAAGAAGGCTTTGAATGAAGAAAAAGGAGCTCTCGTAAGTCGTCATCGCGTGAGAATTAGTTACCGGTTTAAAAATGCCCCCCCCTTCTACCTGGACTTACATTTTTCTGTAGGCGTGTAAACTTTTCTTTCCGGACGTCACTTCTCCGGTCATGCTGTACCTACAACAAATTTAAAATCAACTTTATAAGAGTCGATTAAATCAATATCTATCTCCTTGGACACTTGAATTCCAAACGAAACTCATTTTTTAAAATTTAACGTCAAGAGATTATTGGTGTGTTAGCTTTTGTTTCGTTTAATTAGTAGTTTGAAATGCTTCAATGAACTGCTTATTTTGTTGCCTTTATCCTGTACTACGCTCTTCCCAACACATGTCAATTAAATTCTTGAAGCGGCACGTTCGGCGTGGAACAGCAAGCCTCCAACTTAATTGAATCCCTCTCGACGTAGGCACTGTGGCGGCGCACAGTGGTCCGCCCTCATACAAGCGGCCGGTCATAGCATGTTTGAAAGATCGAATACCATATTTTAGAAAACAAAAAATGTCACTGTGTTCTATTATTTGAGAGAAAAAAATAAATTCTACTGCAATACTATAGTTGTTAGTTATGTTATAGTTTTAGTTTAGTTGGAGCTATAGTTTCCTAGTAATTATATAAACATATGTAGTTCCTTTTGTATGGAAAAAACACTAAAAAATTGTAACTCTCGATTCCCTCCTTGTTAATAACTGTTTTCTTAATCAATTAGCGGCAAGATGTTTTTGTATTTAAAGAGTTTTTTTTTTCTATTTTAAATGAATCAGTTCTAATTTCAATCTCGTCTGAGACTTGTCATTATGGCTTTCCGTGGTTTTGTTACATACGTCGATCTTTATGTTGCTCTACGTAACAACGATAATGTTTCTTTCTTTACTTTCCATAATGTTGTACCGATTTGTGTTACAATTATTATCTTTTTATAATTTTTCATCATAACTCCAAAGGGGCGCGTGAGGGGTACCATGTGTGAATGAATGAAAATTTACAAATAATACGTAAATACCAATTTTAAAAACCACTAACTGAAACAAGGAGGGAATCGAGAGTTAAAGTTTTGTCAGTGTTGCCTTCCATACAAAAGGAACTTTTTTTATTTAATTACTTGGAAACTAGGTATGACTCCAATTAAAATATTGCAGTTTATTTTGAGTTTATTTTTTCTCTCAAATAATAGAACACAGTGTAATTTTTTGTTTTCTAAAGTATGGTATTCGATCTTTTAAACATGCTATGACAGGCCGTTTGTATGGGGGCGGACCACAGTGCGGCGGCCGGCGGCGGTGGGCCGCGTGCACTTGCGACCTAGATGGGGCTCGTTCGGATCTCAAGCGCCGCCAATCACTGCCTTAGCCCTCTCCGCGCGTCCGTGCTTCACCACTATACAGGGCCACTTACCATTAACAGATGTAGAATGGTCGGTGTCCATCATCATCATAATTTGTAAATGGTTTCATCAACTGTTATTAGCGCGATAAACAAACCATTACGACTATTGGATACTAACTGTTTCAGTCAGCCTCTTTATAGCAGCTTTGTTTTATTTAGTTCTCATTTCAAGACATGCTTAAACATTGGATTAAAATTGTAAAGTTAATGAGTTGGGTGTGTCCCGCAAAGTTTTTATATGTGGCACTCCAGGCAACAATCCTTTGTCTTTATTTTTATTATCAACAATGTATTTTCTGAAGAGTAGTACACACGCCTGCACATCAACCTATCCAAAACTGTTAAATTTCTTCAATACAATGTCAACCATATCATTAAGGCATAAAGTTCAAAGTCTATTGAGGAAATTTGACAGTTTGTGGTTGGTTGATGTGCAGGCGTGTGTACATTAAAAAGCATTTTATGCAAACGTTATTATGTAATATAATATAATAATATTAATTATAATTAATATTAAATATATTTTTTTTTACATAAAAAATATAGTTATTTATTTGGTACATTTTAACTAGTTGTTTTATATATTTTTAACTTATTTGAGAAAGCTCTGTGTACTGTGTAACTGTACCTGAAACCTGACCTCCGAGTTCCAAGTATTTTAGGTTCGTGTTCAGAACTTCTAAGCTCGAGCTTGACTCTAGACTCGCGAGTCGCTTTAGCTCACCGAGCGCTGCACCGCCGAGTCGAGTTTACCATATAAGTAGATGCTGGTTGCAGCGCGTGATCGCGGCCCGTGCCGGCGGCGGCAGCGCCAGCCCCGGCCCCGGGCCCCGTGCCGCCGCCCTCTCCCGCGGGGCCCATCTAATCAGTCACGCCGTGTCGAGCCCAACACACTGCGCGAGCAAACATAATGGCATCGCAGTAAAGGCGTAACATTTGAGCATTACATGTATTCTTAGGGCTCTTTCAAATTTGGCGTTTCTCGTCGGACCGCTGCCGTGCGTTTTCATATTAAACGCCAACCGCACGACAGCCGCACGCTTGTTTTAATAAGGAACGCAGTGCACGACAGCGCGCGGTCCGACACAAAACGCCTAATTTGAAAGCGCCCTTATGGTAAAGGCCCCGCGTCTATGTTACACATCATAAATATTTTATTTATATCTTCGTCATAAAATAGTACCTATTTTATAGTATTCAGAACCTATATTATAGTTATTGTTCAAAATAAAGCGTATGTTTATTTAAGGGTTAAACTTCAGATAGCTGAGGGTTATCTCATGAGAATACGATGGATTAATTGTAAATCACAAATAAAGGCAGCACGTATCAATTAAAACTTTATCATAGCGGCGAGGGATGGCCATATTATGTAATTCCATGAGTGAATTATGAACTGACTTATTAGTACACTAAGTTACTATTGCAGAAAAATATCAACAAATATTTTAAGAAGATTTTATCGTAAAACTTAAATAAAATATTCTGAATAGATACTTATCACTTCCATTCTGATTAAAGGAAAATATGTATCCAATTCTTCAAACTAAAATGAAAGGAATATTGAAATTTTGAGATGGTTCAGAGTGTTATGCCAATACTTTCATTGGTAGATTTGATTGACAAAAGTGGGTGGAATATCCGGTCTTGTTTGAACGACGAGTTTTTTCCTAAAATAGGATAGTAATCAGATAATAATAATTGTAATTAATGATGCGACAGACTCGTGTTAATATCAGATGACATGGCTCCATGACTCTAGAGTGACAGGACTAGGCAATTATAATGAATGACTAGGCCCGATTTGACATGAAAGTAATTAATTGAAGACGATAAACATTATCTTTATTTACAGGACTACGATAGAGGAGGCTTTCGAGGGTGTTTACGGCGCTCTACCTATAAAAAGGACATAAATGTATTGTTTAAGCAGTTAATATATGTTACCCGGATGGGTATGGATATTTATTTTCTGTTTACAAGTACCAAAGATTGTGTATTGTTAAGATTATTTGACGAGACGTCTAAATATTCGAACTTAATATTTACTTTTCCAATTTAAATTTCTCGGAAGCCCTGCCTCGGCTCGTTCTCCCACCAATTGGCTAAAACGTTGGGATTAGGAGCCCGCATTCCGGCTGTTCTGAATCCACTAAAACAAAAAAATACTAACCGCTTTTATTGCATTCGCTCGCGAGAGTTTTCATATTGATTTAATTTTATGTGAGTTTCACATTCTTTGTTCACTGTAATATTTGATGGCCGAGTTCTATCTATGTACCGTAAAATAAACACAAAACTGGTCGTTGCCGAGATTTTTGGGGGAGGCTTTTGTCCAGCAGTGGTCGTCTTCTGGCTGAGATGATGGTGATGATGATACCGTATGGGAGTGGTGTTAGAGCCGTGCCACACGGGCGTTGCGGCTGCGCTGCGTCGTCGCAACGCAATTATTTCAACGCAGTGAATGCCACATGAGCGCTGCGTCGGCGCTGCGTCGGCGCTGCGTCAACGCAGCTATCTACGACGTCGCAGCGTTGGTTTAGGATGTCTCAGTTTTTGAACGATAATGGAGTTGAATAAACGTGTTCTGTTGCTGCTATTATTACGTCATCGCCGAAACAAACGTAAGAGTACTAGAAGATTCTGGATATGTCCCTTAATCGCGTTAAGGAATAGTAATGGAAAGTTTTTTCTCAAAGAATATGAAGAGTTGCGGTTAGATGACAAGAAATTTTTTAATTTTTTTAGAATAAGCATAGCTAGTTACGAGTGTTTGTTAAAATCCCTAGAACCACATTTGAAGAAGCAGTATACTAACATGAGAAATCCAGTGGAACCAGTGGAAATGGTATACGGCAACGGGATAAATTCTTAGTAAATAATTTTTCAGATTTTCAAGACTGTACGAATGAAGAATCATTGGGACCTAATTTTATCAGAGATCAATTTGCGAATTATTTTATGAGCTCTGAAGGAGCTTTGAAATGGCAAATGAAAAAGATTTAGTTAGAGAGTGAATGTAAAATTAAATAAGTCTTACCAATTTTATTCTTTTTTGTGTTATCAAAATCATCATATTCTGGAAATAAATGTTTGCAAACTGCTGCCCACTCGTTTGCTTTCCGGTATTTATTACTGAAATCTTCATTTGATTTATCCCATAAAGGAGGTCTTTCTTGTACTAATGAGATAAGATAATCTAAATCAATATCTTCCGCACTCATTTTGACGATAAAAAGTGCAACAACTGTCACCTTCGATATGCTATTAAATACTGCGTTGCCGCTCCGTCGTTCAACGCAGCTCCCCTCCCCACCTCGTCTCTCTCCTATCCTTTGCGTTGCGTGTGCGTTGCGTCGCCGTCCGTCATTTCAACGCATCATGTGGCATGTAGTTCAGATTTATATGTAGAACGACGGAACGTCACCGCTCAGTCGACGCAGCGCTAACGCAACGCACAGACAACGCCCGTGGGGCACCTCTCAGTCAGCATAATGATACCACTGCTTTCAAAACACGTACAGATTTAGTAGTAACAGAAAATAATTTCAATAGCGCCCCAATCCCGCCAAGTCTCGTGTTTCAAGCCCCAGGAGCACAACTTGATAAGGTTTTGATGAAGATGGCTGGGGGCTGCTTTGGTGCCGCTAAAAATTGGCTTAAATTCACATTATCTGATGAAATATTTATTACTTTCGTCAAATGCCTTCGCGGTTCGCAGTGATATTAATATATACTTTGAACATATACTTAATTTACTTATTAGAGGTTTTTTTTCATAGAAGCCTACTATATGCTGAAACTACGAGTATAATAAATAATTTCATGAATTTATGAATGCATACGCTACGACGACGCAATCTACGCGCGTAGCTTGCGTCCGTAACGCTCCCGTAGCTACGCGTAGCCAAGCAATGCCGAGCGTCGCACCCGCCGCCGGCGCCGTAGCGTTGTTTCCCACGCAACGAAATTTTCTTGTCTTGTCATTAAGTCGAAAGTCACCGTTTTTATCCTTCGTCCGTCTTCATAAGTCGAAAGCATTAATTATTTTCTTTTGTCATTGAACACTCAACACCGACAGCATCATCCGAAAATATCTACAAAGTGAGAGCAACGATAAGTGTCTGAGCCGCCAGCCGTCGCGGCGCGGGCGTCCATCAATCACGCCGCCCGCCGCCGCCATTAGCCGGCTGCGGGCCACGTGGCGACCGAGCGTGGTGCCACGCCGGACCACGAGGCGAGGAGGTGCCAGGCCAGCAACGCGGCGTCTGAATCATACAATTATGGGCATACCACTTCAAAAAAATTTGATAATTTTAATTTGGTTGAAAAGATGGAAAAAGAAATAAGCCTCCTGAGTTTGTTGTCAGCTGTTCTCGGTGGAAGGCTCTCCTAAAACCCGAACTGGTGGTAGAGTTTAGTCTAAGCAAACTTTTAAGTTTTTGATTTTATTGTTTTGACGTCGATAAGTCATCAACCAAGCGGCCGTGGCTAGCTCAATTAAATCAGCACTCTCTTTGGTTGGTGATTGTCCCCGCCTGTGACAACTATCAATATTTAATGTATTTATAAATACTCATTTATTGATTTTATTATTTAAGTATAGGTATCGGACAAGAAAATATTTCACGTTGCATTCAACATTGCTCAAATTGAATTCTGGAATCGTAGAGTTTGTTTTTTTTCTTTTCAGTTATTTCTCTTTACAGTTATTTTTTATGTTAGTCCGGTTTTTACGAGTATATAATTGTTTTTTTATATAGTTGTTTTAGGAGTCGGGGTTTTTGTTTTATTTTAATAATTTGGTTTTAGAACAAGTTTTTCTAAACGAGCACCGCTTGGCGGCAGACTGCTTTTATTGCGTCGTCATCATCGGACAGATCGGGTGATCGTTTTATGACTTCAATTTAAAGCTCGTTATAACTGCAGAGTTCCCATAAACGAGACCACACTTATTCAACATACACATCCTTTTCCCAAATAGAGGTAGACAAAGCAAATAAATAATTTATTTTGAGTTTACTCGCCATTAGTGAACGGACGCGCCATTCAGCATAAACAAGTAGGACTCCGAGGTAGAATAGATAATATCAGTGATGGCTAGCTAGCTTATACTGGTGTGCGAGTAACTTAGAAGAAGTCGCTCTCGCATTGTACTTGCTTATGGTTATAAGAGGTATCATATACAACCCAAAGGTGTTGGAGATGAAGCTATTTAGTGTCTGAGACGGGAGCGTGGGCCGCCGGCGGCGACGGCCGCTGCCGGTGGTGCCTCGCGCGCGCCTCGACCTGCTGCACCGGGCGTCGCTCGTGCGCGCGCTACGTGTGCTCAACGTTATGGCTGAGCAAAATGAATTGTTTTCTTATACGCTGAGTGAGCTCACGGAATTAGCTTTTAGTATAGTAACTATATTGTAAATAACTAACTGCACCATCGCATTAGGTTTAGCCTGTAAGGATTGTGTATGTTCTTTTAAATAAATAAATAAATAAAAACTTGGAACCGTTCTCCCTATTATAGACGTAGGTATTCAATTTTCTTGTATTAGTCTCTGTATAACTAAAGTCCGACATCGTCTTGGATCAAAGATGTTAATTAAGTACTTTCCGACAGTAGAAATGTTTCATAGTCACCGGTAGCAGGTAGGTTACATCGAAGATCATCACGAATCGTAAGACGAAACAAATGAGAACAAGAACACGTAAATACCAGCCAGAGACTTGTTCATGTGTAATGTTCTGCGAGTATGTGTCATTAACTCAAACCACATTTAATACCACCGTTCAACTTCTCAGAGATAATATAATTGTAAAGAGTTTCTAATGTTCGTGTGTGTTTACGTCTCGCAGCGCACGGCAACCGGCGGCGGCGGCGGCGGCGCGCGGCGGGAGGTCATGAGCTGTTTGTAGGAATTAATGTTCAAAGCTCTTGTATCTTTTCGTTTAATGTGCAGGGGTTTGCAAGGTTTCTTTTGATATGGTTTTGAGAGTTTCAGTTAATTTTCTAGATGCATAATTTATATCGCTCGCGAGTCTGTGCCTACACCTAGTTTTTTTTTGTTGCGATCATAAGCTGTGACAAGGCCATGCTATGTAGCACACTGATCTTGGACAACTTTGCATGAATTTCGTATAGAGATAAGAGAGGTTTATAATCCATAGGCACTTTTTACATACACGGTCATACGAGCCTCTAAATTAGGCTTTACAAAGGTGCAAGCTATCAGCCTATTAGCAGTTTAGCCATGCCATTGAGTGTTATCTTTCCAGCGAGTTGCTGCCAAAGCGGTAGCGGCGCACGGTCCACTGCTCCTTTCAAGTGAATTAGTCCGTCGAATTTTATTTAATGTTTTATTGCATTTGTGTGAGAACAAGCTTAACAAATAGGTATTATTCACTACCTTAGTTACAACACTTATACAATATGCTGATTTGCATTCACGCCATATTACAATTACATTATATTATTTAATAAACTTATTACAAATGAAAAAAAATACGAAAAAATAATAATCATATTTTAAAAATCTGTACCTAATTAAGAATCGCACGTCTGCGAGGCACTAAAAATAAACGCTCGTTCTCGTACGCTACCCGATTGAAGCAGCATGGCAGCGTGAGACTCGCTGCGCGCCCGCAGCTTTGTCGACGCGGCGCGCAGCCGGCGGGCGCAGCGGTACATCAAAGCCAGTGTGCCGCGCCGCCCCGGCCCGAACGAGAAATACGTTTGTTACACCCTAGCGAATTTTGACCAAAACGTGTTCTTAAGTGTGTTATGTGTATCGTAAAAGAGAAATGACGGAAAATTATTCCAACGTAGAACTTGTGGACATGGTGCGATTATACGCAATTAGTTGGAACAGTACGTACGTCACTACGTCGAGCCGTGGTTATGTTTGTGGAAATGTTTCCAAACAGACCAATTCCATCGCGCGAGGTAATGCTTGGTGCTACGCAACGACTGAAGGATCATGGCCAGTTCATCGTTCCTTGACATACGCAGGGTCGCGGCAGTGTGGGCCTCTCAGTCGATTTGCAAGAGCAAATCCTCGAATACTTCGAGAGGGAACCACGTGCCAGTACTCGTGATGCTAGCCGCCGCTTCATTGTCCACCACACAACAGTCTGGCGGCTTCTCAAGCCGTAACAACAACACCCGTTCCACTTTGAGCAGTCGGCGAGTATCTTAAACTTGATCGGTAAGTACCTATTATTAGTTTATTTTTTAATTGTGTTACTAAGTAATGTAGACTGTTACATTGCAAAATAATATTGCAACAAAAGTATACGTATGCGTAAGCGTAAGCCACGTTACGTAAAGTCGTCGATTAAACGTCCGCCCGCTGCGCTCTAATCTACCTACTACGGTCCGCACCCCTATTCTCGTCAGGCGACGGTCACTATTTTGATTTACACCGAAATCGTTTTATTAACCAATCGGTTCCATAATACTTGCTCGGTGTTAAAAGTATTGTTTAGTCATTAAGTATACTAATTACGATCAGCTGTACATTTATGGCGGGAATGCAAAATTGCACATCTGATTTATTAACTATTATTTTATTTTACAACTCTATTTGTTTATTATATTTGTTACTGTTCAATCTGAATACAACTGTCCAATACTTTGTTTTGTTTAGGATAAGTTTATAGCTATTTTGTGTGTATTGAATAAACATACAAACGCAAATAAGTCAAAAACCTCGTTGATTGCCTATCATGGACACGTGGCATCGAATCTTAGATTACGCGATTATAAGAATGAATTATGTGTTGTTCGTAACTGGATACGAAGCTCCAGTTTCGTAGACGGCCAACCAACAAAGCCAAACACAACTGGAATAACTGGAATAACAATTTCTCATATAGATGAGAAATTGTTATACCAGTTGTGTTAAAATATATAAAAGGTTGCCACACTCATTAACCGAGCTTAATTTCATTACATTTATAAGAAAGCTTCGTTTGGCTTAAAATGAAATGTTTCTAAAGTTGATATAATAATATTATATAAATTATAGTATTATATTATATTATATAATCTTATAATCTATACATATAATAAGAACGTAGGGATAAAAAAATCTGTAATTGCAATATATAAAAAAAAAATTACACAGTTTGCCTTAAAATCACTTACGGAACATGATAGAATAGTTTTAAAAAAAATTGTTTGTTTGTTTGTTTGTTTGAAGTCGATAAACTCGAGAACTACTGAACGGATTTTGATCCGGTTTTCACCAAAATGCTAAGAAAAATCCGGAGAAAAATATAGGCTACATAAATACTCGAAAAATACAGGGTGTCATTTAAATCGGTCAGTATGGGAAAGTCTGAAACTATAAGACATACGAAGATCTGTCCTTAGGAACCATGTCATCGATTTTAATAAGAAGAAAAACTGCATTCATACATTTAAAGAAAACCTATACTCAGCTCAGGAATCGAACCCGGTTGTTTTGAAAAAAATAAACTTATAGTATTTCTATTTAGTTATCGATTGTGTAGGTCTTAAGCAGTAAATAGCTTTTTGAAACATGATGTCTAAAATGAATAAAATGCATTGTTTTCACGTACTTTAATTTATTTTAGTAGGTGTTCGAATTGACCACCGTTACATTCAACAAGTTCAGGCATGTAAAATTGTCTCTATGGTTGTTTGTACCTCTTTGCTGGTTTTGTAATTGTAAGATCGTTACCTAAACGTGTTGAATATTGTATTGAAAAAAACGGTGGTCACTTCGAACACCTTCTAAAATAAATAAAAGTATGTGAAAACAATGCATTTTATTCATTTTAGACATTATGTTTCAAAGAGCAATTTACTGCTTAAGACCTACACAATCGATATCTACATAGAAATAGTGTAAGTTTATTTTTTTCAAAACAACCGGGTTCGATTCCCGAGCTGAGTACAGGTATTTTTTAAATGTATGAATGCAGTTTTTCTTCTTATTAAAATCAATGACATGGTTCCTAAGAACAGATCTTCGTATGTCTTATAGTTTCAGACTTTCCCATACTGACCGATTTAAATGAGACACCCTGTATAATAAGAACGTAAGGATAAAAAATCTGTAATTGCAAGATATAAAAAAAATACTTTAAAATCACTTACGGAACATGATAGAATAGTTTAAAAAGAAATTGTTTGTTTGTTTGTTTGTTTATTTGTTTGTTTGAACACGATAAACTCGAGAACTACTGAACGGATTTTGATCCGGTTTTACCGAAATGCTAAGAAAATTCCGGAGAATAACATAGGCTACATAAATACTCGAAAAGTAGAGTATGTGGAGGGATAATTGAAACGGGAAACTGAGTGAGAATCTGTATGAACGGGACGATTCTGTGCTTCAAACTGAATATATGTATGTACATGGCAGAGATGATAGTCGAAAGAATAAGAGATAATGTATGAAAAATAATGATGGACGTAAAGGAGACACAGGAAGTATGCCAGAACCAAACTAAATGGAGATCGATTGTCTTTGTCTATCTCAGCATTCCCAGCTGAAAGGATATTAAGAGTGAGTAGATGTACGTATGTCGGTAAATACAATGTCAATTTTCTAAATTTCCGATGCATATAATTTTATTATACCCTAATAAGCTTAAATAGATACCTACTTAAAAATTAAACTGTACAGACTACAGCCTTTAGCTCACGCGGACAAAGTCGCGGGCAACAGCTAGTATAATAATATACCTACAAGTTACCATCATTGTAGCTACTCTATTTTCAGTGAATAAATAATTTGATTTAATTTTGAATTTTGAATTTTGAAAATATTGATTTGATTTGAGTTTGACACTCGAAGTATGAGTTTATATAAGTGATATGAAAGGGCATGGTGGCTAACTAAATGATTTATACACCGTAAAACTCAGCCATGAACGTGCTGTAAAACTGAAACCATTAGCCGTTGACAAGTTCTGTTTGGTGAGATAGACCATGGCCAGACATGAGTTTATGACGATGCGCCTAATGGACGAGAACATTTTAAAGTTTCCATAAGTCAGCCGCCCGCGCAGCTAGCCCGGCAAGGAGCCACGCGGCCCCCAGCGCCCTTGTTTATGTGTAATGGCCCATAACTCTTTCACTTCACGTTATTGCTCGTGCAGCCAGATTTATTCACTAGAAAATAAGTAGGTATTCGGAAAATTATCTTGCTTCTGAAAAGCCATGATATATTTTAACAATCGTTATAATTTAACACAAACTTGGGGAACAAGTAAATATCACAGACATTCGTTTGTAAACTGATTAAAAACTTTAGTCATCGTATGTTTATAAATTGATTAAACTTTTCGACTCGATGGTGACGTGTGCACCGTGAGATCAATATTTGTAAAATAGCACAAGTTTAATATTTAGGGTGCGCGGGTGCTCGCGGACATAATCGCAAAGCCAGATTGCAACAGCTATTGCGCGGCGCTAACGACGCTGCACATTTTGGTAATAACAATGCACATTTGGATTAGTACTATTATCATGAAAATATCCGTGCTATGTATGTGTACACACGTTTGTTTAGTTAGTTGTGGCGCTCTCTATGGCAGTATCATCGCGGGCTGCTGCAATGTAGTATCCTCTTCTATCGCATGGGATAGGTAAGCTATGCAATTAAAGTTTGCCATTTGCAGTTAAGTTAAACTTATGTTTCACGTAATTCCAGGCAGTTAGCTAAAGCTATTTCTGCATTCGAGCAGCAGTGGCATCATTTTCAGCATCTTAGAGTTACGTTACAATGTATATGGGCAATTTAATATATAGGTGTGCATGACGGTTATAGTATAATGCTACGAACACTTATAATATCGGAAAACCCAATGTGCCTCGGATTACACAGCACAGGTACATCGACAAAACCTTGTCTCCAAAGTTGAGAACTCCCTGGAACGGTCCTCAGGATGGGGTGGATTGAATCTGGTTCAGTTCAACTGGTTCTGGGTCGCTCGACTACTGACGCTGGTGTTGAGCTTTTACTTCAAATATTTAATGCCTGGGAGGATTCACACGATGCCGTAGGGGTTTTTTGTGATTTATCCAAGGCCTTTGACTGTGTTTTACATGAAACCCTGGTCAGGAAGCTCTACCACTATGGAATTAGAGATGCATCACTGAATCTTCTTATCTCATATTTGAGTGATAGGGTTCAGAGGGTTGATGTTAACGGTAAAAGATCTCCGGGATCGGTGGTTACAATGGGTGTTCCACAGGGTTCAATTCTTGGTCCTTTCTTATTTTTAATTTATATTAACGACTTGCCTTACTTTGTAAAAGACAAACATGAGATAGTATTGTTTGCAGATGATACCTCACTTTTATTCAAAGTGAAACGACGACAGCCGATTGATGACGATGTGAACAATGCTGTCTCAAAGATAGTTCATTGGTTTAGTGTTAACAATTTGCTATTAAATGAACAAAAAACCAAATGTATAAGATTTGTATTACCCAACGTTAAGGAGGTAAAAACCAGTATAAGAATTAAAGATAAGAATGTGGACCTTGTGGACACCACAGTGTTTCTAGGCATTACGTTGGATGCAAAGCTACAGTGGGGCCCACATATAGATAAATTGTCGAGTAGACTGAGCTCTGCGGCTTATGCAGTAATGAAAATTCGTCAGATCACTGACATTGAAACAGCTAGACTTGTTTACTTACTTATTTCCATAGCGTAATGTCGTACGGCATTTTACTGTCGGGCAATACTGCCGACATTCAAACTATCTTTGTGCTGCAGAAGCGCTATTCGAGCAATTTATAATCTAAAAGCTGGTAATTCTCTTAGGGAGAGATTTAAAGATATTAATATAATGACAGTTGCATCACAATATATTTACGAGAACCTAATGTATGTATATAAAAATATTGAAACTTTTTCTAAAAACAGTGATATTCACAATGTAAACACTAGAAATAAAAACAAACTAGCAGTACCTAATACTAGGCTCCACAAAGTAAATAATTCATTTAGAGGCCTGTGTGTACGTTTTTACAATAAAGTTCCAAGTAATATCCAAAAACTAGATATTAATAAATTTAAAATCGCTATTAAAGAAAAGCTTTATAAAAAAGCTTATTATAAAGTGTCTGATTACATTGAAGACAAAACAGCATGGGTTTAAAATGCTCCAATCTATTTCTAATCCAAAATATTGTTAAGATTTTTTTTTAAACTTGTATAACTTTGTAACATAACGGCATATAATTTTGTAAATGTCGTTACATATTGAATTAAAGCTGTGGAGTTTCTTGCGCCCATTCTTCTCCACAGCTAAAATATAGACGTCCTGAATGGGTAGTAGGTAAAAAAACTATGGACGATTCAAAAGCACTTTTCTAAAGTTTATTTGAATAAAGAATATTTGACTTTGACTTTGACTTTGACAACCATTCCGAGACCACAGGTTTGCGTGTTCACCGCCAAAAAGGATCCATTCGTCCTAGCACCACAGTTTCAGAGCACTCCACTTAACATCTCAAACAGCATCCGTCCATTCATTCCGCAAGTATCTAGAGGACAAAGCGAAGGTACTTCACGTCTAACCAGCTTTTACAGTTGTACAAAGCCCAAGTTAGACCTCACATGGAGTACTGTTCTCACCTTTGGTGACTTGACCCTCTAGAATCTTTGCTGCGACGCGCTATTCGACTGGTCAACGATCCCAAGCTCACAGACCGGTTGGAACCCTTAGCCTTGAGACGTGATATCGGTTTGTTGCGTGTGTTCTACCGCCTGTATAATGGAGAATGCTCTGAGGAACTTTTTTAATTTGGTGCCCACTTCCTCCTTCTACTATCGCACCGCTCGCCATCAGAACAGGGCACACGCACACTTCTTGGAGCCGCTGTTCGCTCGAACGGTTCGCTTCCAGAGGAGCTTCATTCCACGTACCATCAAACTGTGGTATGAACTGCCATCCGAGGTTTTCCCATTGAGCTACGACATGGGCTCTTTTAAAAGGGGTGTAAAGAGGTTTTTTCAGGTCGGCGACACAAAAGCAACATCTCTGATGTTGCTGATGTCCATGGGCGGCGGTGACCGCTCGCCATCAGGCGGCCCGTCTGGCTCGTTTGCAGACTGTAAATATAAAAAAAAACTAGTTTTATTAAGATACTTGGAGGATCTATTCTACGTGTTTGAAATTAAAGTAACGAAAAATTATGTTTAGGTCACTCTCAGAAGCTTCCTAAATGCTAGTGGTGCAACCACACCGGCTCGGAGGCGGCGCGCGCCGGCGCACTGCTTTATCAAGAAGAGCCAGGCGAAGTGAAGTGTAACGAAGTGAGGTAATCTCATTTCCGTCCTACATTGTTATTCTTCTTTAAGGCTATTGTTTAATAATGGGTTCTGAAAAATATCCAAGTTTTCATTAGAAACATTTCATTAATATTAATCTTCCGTTAAAAATGAAAAACTTTTGCTTTCGGCCCGATTACATGCCATCGAGCTGCGATGGTGTGAAAGCGTTATAGAAAAAGTTTTGATTGACTGTCATTAGCTTTGTCTGGGAACTCGGCAGCGCGGATTAAACGAATGACAAGAAAATTAACCAATTAGCTAAGCGAAGTTTTTGTTCTCCGAGGAGGAGGGAGCCCGCCGAGCCGCTGGCAGCGCCGCCCGCCCGGCTATTCCGCCTATTCCACTCATGATTTACGCCACGCCACTATCACCGTGTGCACAATACAACGTGTAATTGAGCACCCGAACTGTATTTTGTTAAAATATCATTGATCTACAAATTTCTGAGTCATTCCGATCGATTCATGCTCTGCATTCATAAAGAGTAAAATATTATAATGTCGCGTCGCGAGTTTATGTGTAAATAAATTTGAATGTCACACCCAGCGTTATAATATTTTAGCCTTGGCTCATGCCACGTATGTACATAGTTAATATTTTTACAAATTACGTATTTTTACTTGTGGCATCTTGTGGTTATGTTAGTTAACCAAATGCAGTCTGTTTATTTCGTAATTCTGCACTTGATGTCATCTCAATTTACATAACGGTGCTGCGGCACATCGCGGTTTCGCCCGCCGCGCCGGCCGCCCGCCGCCGCCGGCCGTACGCTAGTGATTGGCGTAGGCGCGATGCCATTACTTTATGACTGTACTCCGTGTACGTGACCTCCCCAAGGCCTTTCGATTTTATTTGTTTACAGGCATTTTTCTTTCATCGACTAGTAAATATTGTCAAGGCTTCGGAGACAAAGACGTTGTAGCGGAAAACAATTTGCGATGTTAATAAGACATCGTTTAACGACTTCGTGTTTGTTAAAAAATGTAGATAAGTCGCATAATTTTGTATTTAAAAAAAAATCTTGATTACCTAATTCCGTATAAAATATTTTATTTTAGCACCATAATTTATACTATTTATTAATGAAAATAAACAAAGCACATTCACCAATTGAATATTACAAAAATAAGCCCCTACTAGATAGAGGTGAGCTAACTCAATCGGGCTAACAGAAAGCATACATGTTGGATTGTTTGCGGCAACGGCTGCGGCAGTAGTGACGTGACGTGTCTACATACTCGTACACGCAACGTTACGTTACGCAAATTACAATTCTAAAAAGTACCTTTTAACAAAAGAGCGGGATTCGAACCAGCTCCTTCTGACATACCGGGCTCAGAGAAAGTTTAACACTATCAATAACTATCTAACTTTGTTAGAGAACCTTATTTGCCTTATAAAATGCTTGTCAATGTACGCCATCAACATCACACCAAACTATGTTTTCAAAATTATCAAGAGTTAGTTAAGTGTACCTATAATAATAAGTTTTACTTAAATTTTGTTGCCAGCAAATTATAATCGGTTAGTGTTGAAAAGTTTTCCACTGGCGGGATTTTGTCAGAGAAAGCGGGTTCAAATCCAACTTGGGGGAAAAATTCAGCACTATGCCGAAAGGAAATGTTTATTTGGCAGCATCGCAACGCAACGCCGCGCCGCGCCGTCGAAGTTGGCCGGCCTGATTGATTGGCCGCGGAGCTGTTTACCGAGTTGTTTCCTTTGCGGTACTTTGTTGTTTCGGTAGTTTAGTGTACCTTCTAACAATTTTGCGGTTCTGTTATTAATACTACACTACACGTATGAGTAGGGTTAATAATACCTATAATAAGGAATAACCTTATACACTCTTTGCTTTAAGTTTTTGTGAGTTATCTTTTTGCATTATAATTTTCATTATTGTATGACTGTTTGGGTTGAGTGAGACATTGGGTTGAAATGCGCGCGAGGCGTCGCAAATTATTTTGAACTGTTGTTACCTTGCGGGTTGGTTTTAGTTTAAGTAAATATCGTTGTTATGTATTTGTTTTACTCACCAAAGTGATTTACCATGGTAAATGCGTGTAATTTACCTGCTGTGGAAAGGTTTCCATGAGGGTTTCCTCAACAACAGAGGGAAAGATTTACATTTATATTTTTTATTCATTACGTCTGATACCTTCAATAAATTTAAAAAATAACAATTTTTATTTATTTTTATTTATTCAGGTTCAACAGCGTTTGTTTACATTATATCTACAATATAACTTAAAAGTAATAATTTTATCTAAATGTAACAGTTTTTCAATATAAGATGAATACTAAAATGATCGTGTTGATATAATATGTGCACGTGGCTACACTGAGTTAGGGGCTTTTAACGGTAACCAGCTTTATTCGCGACGCCTGCGGTTGATTGTTCCTGTTCAATGCCTATTCCCTTACATATACTTAACAAACCTTAACATAGGTAGGTACTGATCACGTATTTTTAAAACTTAATAGTTCCCTACTCCGCAAGTTCACACTCGATTGTTACCTTAAGAGTGATTGAATACGACGCGTTTAAGCTTCGAAGAGCTCTCTCTTAAAGATAATGGTGGGAACGACTTCACACCGCTAAAGCAATTCGGGCAGCGCGAACTTGGGCGGCGAGGTTAAGCGTCAAATAGCGGCGCTAACACGTGCCAGCGATGCGAGCTGCAAACCGCATCTTCATCCCAATTTAAGTTATTTCGTAGGTCGCGGTGCACGCAGCCAACTTTGATGTGCTCGACGTGCCGACGACACCAAACTTGCTTCAACTGTCATAATCTGATTCAAACTTTAATTGATTGTTTGGTAATTTATTTAATGTTTACTTACTTTGTATTGGGCACAAAATAATAATTAATCATAAGTTTTCCACAAGCGAAGCGCGTTCACCGTCCTCTGAAAGACACGAATGCCGAGTTGGAGGATTTGGCGCTCGCGAAGCCGTGCGCTTTCAACGGTTCCGATAATTTCGCAAATTAATTTTAGCCGGCGCCCCGCCAGTCTTCAAACAGATATTTGTTTGAGCCAACACGGTTTCCAATTACTCGGAATTCCATTCATGTCGTGAGGTTAAAATGCTGCTTTCAATAATGCTCAGTCGAAGGCTGATTTGAGTTGGCATGTCGACGTGCCGCGCCGCCCGCCGCCGGCCGCCGGCAGCGACCCGCTAATTTGGGCCATTGTCACGGCTCAACGCAGCTTCGTAAGCATCTTCCAAGCGGGGCGCCGGCGACTTTTAAAAAGGCAGAATATTTAAAATGTCTTCAATAACCGCGCTGATGACCACTGAATGGAGTCGGTGAGACAATTTCTCTTACTTTGAATACTACCAATAGAGAGCTAACACGTCAACTAGGAGCCCCCGAAATTACAAAGGATTCATTAAATAGGAAATGTACAATCCTACCTAAGAAGCTTTACGCGTCGGGGCTCGACTGTCAAACTACAATAAAAATATATGGGCAGCCCCCATTACAAAGAACTTTTATTTTAAATTTTAGTATTATTTATTGTTTCCTAAAGTTTACGCGAACACTACACATTGAAATTAAACAACTTTTACGGATCTACTCGCGTTTATTTATAAATAATAAATAAATAAACTTTATAAATAAACTTTCCTACGCTCACACCAATTATCTAGTCCAAGAGAAGCTTCATTATGAAACTCGTTAAATGGTTACAGACAACCGATAAACATACTTAAAATACTTAAATACATACTTATTATACATAGAAAACACCCAGACCCGAGACAATTAAGAAAAAAAATAATTTCTAAATTGACCCGACCGAGGATCGAACCCGGGACCTCAGAGATGGCGACACCATGAAAACCGGTGTATAAAGCACTCGACCAAGGAGGTAGTCAGTTTTATACATTAGTTTTAATGAATGTTTATTACGTTTCGAACCAATTCAATTTAATTTAATAGTTTTGAACCATATCGTTCACTCATCGATTTAGAATACCGTTCACTGTAAAACTTACTGAATTAGAATTACTTTTTTTGTTTATTTCTTACTTCCACCAAAAGCTTCGAACCACGCTTCCGGGGTAAGAATAGATTCCGAGCAACTGTGCTGTCTTATTATTACCATAGATTCAATAATAGTTTCAATTATTATTAATTATACTCGTGTTTTGGTAGTCAGAATGAAAACATAGCTTTCTAATCGTACAGCATTCCAACACTAAAAAATAATTCTTCAGCAAGAGAGTGTTATTACATTGACATGTATTGAGCGGGCATTTCTACAGCGCTGGTATGGGGATGAAATTACTTACGATTACGATCTTAAAAACTTGATTTATCGATGACTTTAGCCGATATTTGGACACACAAAGGCGCAATTGTGTGTTTGTCTGTGGACGCTAATTTCTGCGCCAATAGGTTTATGTTATCAGAGTTTTCTGATCCACTTCCAAGTTCACATAGCTTCCCGATTCCTGGATTCATCATTCATTAAGTATCATATATACCTCATATCATCATCATCATCATCTCAGCCAAAAGACATCCACTGCTGGGCAAAGGCCCCCCAAGGATCTCTACCACGACCGGTTTTGTGCGGCTTGCATCCAGCGAAATACCTCATATCCATCAAAATTCTTTAGACGAACTATAACCTTTAAATTTTACTGTAAAATAATGTGATTTTTTTATATAGGTTTTGAAATGCTTGGTAATTTATTTTACAAAACTAAAAAGTTTGAAATAAACCAAATTATTAAAATATAACAAAAACCCGACTGCTAAATCAACTATATAAAAAACAATTATATACTTGTAAAAACCGGACTAAAATAAAAAATAACTGCAAAGAGAAAAAACTGAAAAGAAAAAAAACAACCTCTACGATCCCAGAATTCAATTTGAGCAATGTTGAATGCAACGTGAATATTTTATTTTCCGATACCTATACTTAAACGGGGACAATCATCAACCAAGCGGCCGCGGCTAGCTCAATTATATCCGCACTATTCCTCACTCTCTTTAGTTTGTGATTGTCCCCGCCTGCGACAACTATCAACATTCAATGTATTTATAAAAATACTCATTTATTATTGATTTTATTATTTAAGTATAGGTACTGGACAAGGAAATATTTCACGTTGCATTCAACATTGCTCCAATTGAATTCTGGAATCGTAGAGCTTGTTTTTTTTCTTTTCAGTTTTTTCTTTTTGCATGTTATTTTTTATGTAAGTCCGGTTTTTACGAGTATATAGGTAATTGTTTTTTATATACCTAGTTGTTTTAGCAGTCGGGTTTTTTTAGTTTTATTTTTTATTCAATTGGATGGACGCGAAAGTTTAAAAGTGTATAAATCTTATTGACTCCATAAGTTCGCAGCAACGCAGCACCCGAATGTCGTACTACGATGGACTCCGTAAGCCGGCCTTAAAATACTTTTACTGTCGGAACCTAAAACATCAATATACATGAAAACGGTTTGCGATTGCTGAGGTTAAGCAACTTTCGCAAGGGCCGGTCATCGGATGGGTGACCAAAAATGTATCATCTCGTGCTCCATCGTTCTTCGGAAGGCACGTAAAGCCGTTGGTCCCGGCTGCATTAGCAGTCGTTAACAACCACCAATCCGCACTGGGCCCGCGTGGTGGTTTATGGCCCGTTCTCCATACCCATTAGGGTGGGTCACTTCTGTATGGAGAAAAAAAAATATGTTTCTTTTGGCATGTAATAGCAATAAAAACGTGTCTTAGGGTTGTAAGAGCAAATACAGAAAAAACGATGACAATCGGGTAACATCTTTTGCCTCCGGATTGACCATGAAATTTTTAAAAATTGAAAAAAAAACGTGTTATTTAAAAAAAAAATCGATATTTTTATATAGTAGGATAGATATCAATAATAAAACTTATTGTTAGAATAAGAATAAGTACAAGTAATTAAGTTTTTTAAAGATAAGAAGTATTATTTAATCTACACAAAAATCTTTTTTGCTATCAAATTTTAGCATAAGTTTACGAGATTTTATCTTGGCTTTGACGAAGCCTTCACGAGCTGATTTCGAGCACAGACTTTCTGAAGCTTCAGTTACAGTCTTTACTGACCTCTCCACAGCTTGAGTGTGGAAAGTTAAACGCAAAAAATCTATTTTGTTATTCTCTTCTTGAGCAATGAGAGATTCTAGTTCTTCAGTAGGGATTTGCTTCAAGATAGGTGGTTCTGTAGTAACTTGATTTTGCCAGTACATCAGGTCGTAATAAATTTTTGCATCCATGTTTACTTCTGGAACTTCAAACAGCCTCAAATTTTGGGATGCTTCATTACGTGCTTTTAAAATACGACGCAATGCCAATTCTCTTATTTGTTTTTCAGGGTCTGTTAAACTGTCAAAGCGGTACGAAATCCGCCGGAACATTGCCAGCAGTAGATTTCCAGGATGAGCGAAATAACTATTGCGTTGTATTACTGGATCAATAATAGATTGTATATGGTTTTTATGTGGTATTTTAGGATGAGATTTCGACAATTTTTTGAATTTTAGGTGATAAGCTTTCAGCATTTGTTGCACTCTTACTTGTGATAAAATTGGCAGCGATGCTTTCTTCTATATGTTTTCTATTTTTTCGATGACAGTATCAGCAACTTCTTGAAAATTTGGCTCCTTTTTAGTATTTTTGGTGATTTTAATTTCAAATCTCGTCCACTCGTAGCACTTCATTACTTCTTCGTAAGTCGGAAGCATATTATCTTTTAAGTCACTTGTGTCACCAAATACAGGACATTTAAAACCTTTCCGAGTACGATTCATTTGAAAAGTCACAGAAACACACCTCTTTCGTAGCAAAATACAGCTAAACTGAATCACTAAACAAAACACTTTGCGGCTCTCGCTTTACTCAAATGTAAACAAAACTTTTATATGTAATTACCCTCAAATGTATACGTTTCGGTATCATTTGTAACAGAAGACATCATTTTAATACAAACAAACGTAATTTTAAGACTGTGAGTGGTGTATATTTATTAATGTGATTTTTTGAAACATCAGGTTTTTTATCGAAAATATCGAAATTTAAAACCCGATCCGGAGGCAGTTATACTACACCGATTGTAAAAATATTTTATACACGACATACTAGCATCAAATGACAACTAATTATCGCTATTAGAAATCATAATTTTGAAAAAAAGTTTTTTGACCCACCCTAATACCCATCCAAAGGGAAGGCTCGTGCCCCAGCAGAGGAAATAAAAATGAGCTGATGATGATGATGATGACATGAAAAGATACCGTAGTATATATACATATTAATATAAGCATAATAAAATAAAAAGTCATCCATCCGTCATTTATTTATTTTTTATTTATTTATTTATTTATAATCTTGTAAATTTTCTGACGAATAAACTGGTTGCGTGGCTTGTCGCCATGAGAACGCGTTATTACAGTATGTAAATAAGGCGATTTCACAGTCGATAAAGTGCTACGTTACATTATATCACGTGGCCAGACAGTCAATTACATAAAGGCGAGAATCCCGCGGCGGAGGCCGAAGGGATAAGGGATGGATACAATTCAAGGGAATCAGATTGTCGGCGACTTACGGAGATTTATGAATGGTGCGTATCGGGCAACACTATATTTAGAAGATTGTGGTCGCGCCGCCGCCGCTGCCGGGCAGGCCGGGGCGGGCCGGGGCGGGCCGGGGCAGGCCGGGGCTGCTCGTGGCTAGGGTCGCACTGACGGATGCGTCGCCAACGCGCTCGCGACACCACGCTTGTCATGCGATTACCTGTCCTGTGCCCGCGACTCCCTTCGCAGGGACCAATGTTTATTTCTTTATTTTGAAAGGACCGCTAACAAAACATACACTTCGTGAGTAAAATTCATAGTAAATTAATCGTACATTAAAGCCGAGTGCTGTCTCAATTATAATTAAGGTGCCACGGCATGCCATTTTTGACAACAGCGAATATATAAAAGAAAAAAAAAAGGATCTTAACTTACCTATAGTTACTACTTAATTGATTATTTTATGAGCAGTGGTTGTTTTTATTTATTATTGTTTTTTTAATAAGTTCTTAATATTTTGTTTACTGTTTTCCTGATAAATAATTCTTCGAAATGAAACAACTTTTACCGATCTACTCGCGTTTATTTTGCACATTAAATACTTATTTAATGTTTATCCTGACGTTTTGAACCCTTTGCAGGGTCCGTGATCACAGGGAGACTGAGGTGTTGGTTGTCTCATAATTAGTTGGTAGCTTGTATACCCTCATTTAAATTTAATCAGGTGCGTTCCGTTTTACGCAGAAAGAGCTTACAGTATCTTTTGGTCTGGCAGTATGGTGTTGGGGCTGGGATTTAATATTTTTTACGATGGGATCCCAGGCTGGTGATAGATTCCAACCATCTTTTCTATTGAAATTAGAATGTTTTTTTTAATTTCAATAGCCTCGCGTATCATCCTAGGAATGAATCGTTGTTTTCTAGCGAGTATTTGTAGTTTATCAAATCTGATGTAATGGTTGGGCCCCTCTTGGGAATGTTCGCATACTGCAGACTTATTTTCGCGCCTATGCTTGACGTCGGCTGTATGTTCTTTAACGCGGGTTCCTACACTTCTCTTTGTTTGCTCGATGTAAGAGAGCCCTCAATCGCAGTCCAGTTTGTAAGTACACGCCTGCATCTTGAAGGGGTATGTTGCACTTCACAGGTCGTGAAAATTGGTTGATCGAATATTTCTTTATTCAAAATTCAAAATCATTTATTCAGTTTAGGCTACAAGAAGCTCTTTTCTACACAGTCTAATAATTGTTGTGATGTTGTAGGTCAGTATATGTCGTACAGTCATGATCCTCAAAGGGCGTAGCTCAAGGCATAATACTGTTGAAAACTCATGAAATTTGCGCGAAGCACTTTAACTCGAAAGGGTTTGAGCAACCGCGCCGCGCCGCCCGCCGCCGCCCGCCGCCGCCCGCCGCCGCACGCCGCCGCACGCCGCCGCACGCCGCCGCACGCCGCCGCACGCCGCCGCACGCCGCCGCACGCCGCCGCGCGCCGCCTAGTTTACGGAGGTGCCTCATTTTCTTACAATTACTTATTTCGTATTACTCATATAATGAATACACTCTTTCGTTCTAGGAAGAGTTAATTAGATTTCGCATGTCATTGGATGTGTTTCAATATGTTTACCGAATTAATTTCCTATCAGAGCGGATTAATTAAATCCCGGCGTCGGACCCGGTTAATACCTCCGCAGCGAGGACAGGCGAGCTGCTGCCGAGCGCCGATGCTTCCGATGCGTTCTTTGAATTAAAATTAATTAATTAATTTTGAAGTTAGGGAAACTTGAATGGATATGTAATCGATTAAAGTAATTCAGCACAAAATAATAATAGAAATATATTAAAAATAGTATTGAAGGTGCACTGAGTTGAAAGGTCAGCCTTTTCAGTTTTACTATTTGATTTTATACAAGAATTGTGAAATGAAAGGTTATTTGAGATACTTTAGTCGTAAATAAATATAATATAGCGCCGCGGTCGCAAAGAGCTGGCTAATAATAGATAATGCTCCCAAGATCCGGCGTTATTGTGAAAAGCTCTCTGGCCGCGCGTCGTCTGCCCGGCTCGGCGCCGCGCCGCCGCCGCCGCGCCGCCGCCACCGCGCCACGCCACCGCGCCGTACGCGGGACGGGCATTTGCATGGATCATGGTTGCCGATTCATTAATATGCGCGAATCACATTTGCCCCTGGAGGCAATAATTACTTGGTGTTTTAATCAACAGATTAACTCATATTAATTGCTTTGTGTATTAACCAATAGATCAATTCATTCTTACATACCTACATACGGTGGAGATTATTGAATTTACATTTTTAACATGAGTACGTGTTTATTGTGGACCCTTTTCGTCAATTGCCCGGCGCCATGTGAAATAGGTTATAAGCTATTTATGTCGACACGCACATTCAGATGGTCGAAGGACATTGCTACCTCCGCCGTGTGCGACCCCCGCGGCTGCAGCAGATACAAACGTGGTATACAACCAGGCACACGCCTCGGGACCTCCTGCCTGTAACCCGACGCATGAAGTCAATGGTTCCTACCACGAGTTTTCAATTTTCAGTCAAAAGGCTTTAGTTGTTAGTTAATATAATAAACGTCGTTTTCAAGTTAACTTATCCCATAAACTTTGATTCAGTAAAAGTTTAATTAAATTACCCCTCTACTCAAAAACACATTTATTACAAAGGGAAATGAAAAAGTGGGTGTGGAACTAAAGCTCCTTCTTTAAACTATCTTCTTTTATATTAAGTAACACGCATTTTCTTCAGTGGATGGATCATTAGCAGTAAGATAGATATATTATATGTTGTTGAACCGTGAGTCGGTTGCTGGTGCAGCAGGCGCCGGCGCCGGCGGCGACGTGCTGGAATCTCATTAATATTCCGTCGCGGACTGCGGAGCTGTGACACTAATTTGCTCATTGTGGAATGGCGCCGAGGAGAGCGGGTATTTTTTAATTTGCTGTTTTGTTTAAAAGATAGCAATGTGCGTGTTTAACTAAAATATACTTTAAGTTTAAGTTAAATATAGGTTCTTTAATTAACTTTAAGTCAACAGTATCTTAACAACCTCAAATGTCTTTTAATATTTTAAAATTTCACGTTTCATTATATTTGGTTGCATATTAACTACTTACTTAGATGATCGGTAGTAGGGCAAACCACAAACCGCTGGGAACTGACTTCCACTGCGAGGGTATGGGCCGCGCCACGAAGCGACGCCGCCACTGATGGACGACAGGGGTGGGCGATCAGAAATCTAAGCAGAACAGTCAAGTTTGCTAGAAATTCTCAACTAAATAATGAAGCCACATAATATGAAAAAGTTAAGGGGTGTTCTATTTTTTCTAAAAGTTACTCAAACATTTATTCACCTAACAGTTTACAAAACCGCAAATAACCAGAAGCGGGCACGCTGCTTCGGCCGCCGCCTCGCAGCTGCCCCGCGGTACTCTGTACCGCAGTCCGCAACCCCAGCGCAGCGCCAGCGCCGGCAGGCTCTCTCGACGGCGCCATTTGTTGGCTAATGGAGTGTTCCGCTCAGCCAAAAGCCACGCCGGCTCATTAGATACCATTACACGACTCTTAAATCCCGATCCGAAGCATTTACGACTTTTTTGCCTGAATTATATAATACTTTGCGGCCGTAATTTTGTTAATTTCCTGAAGTTATTTACGTCCCCAAACTTGACTAATGGAAAGGTCGAGTGTGTTACTCAAATGAGCGGCACTTTGTAAGCATCCTCGAGTTTGGAGTCACATTCTGCGGTTTACAAATATACGGCTCGGGATATACGAGTATTGCAAAAAAATCCTCAGACTTTATGCGTCGACGCTACGTTTTTATAAGCCGACGACGGCGCGACCGACGACGGTACGAGTCAAACGTTACGTGAAAAAGGAAAGCTGCGGTAGAGGCTGCGGCGAAAGGTCCCGTTTAAAACTTGTTTTGAAATCATGGTCACGTTGATAAAAGGAAAGTATACGTATTGTTCCAAACATTCACTTAAGCAGGGGTTAAAATCGACAAAATACAACCAAATATTCTTGTGGTAAATAACATGACCCAGCGCGTATTTACCAAGCCATGAGCTACAATAATGATACTCCATATTTTTATTGCACACCATAATGTTACCAAGTTGTTATGAGCCCTGTCGCGCACAGCAATTTCCAAGAGGGAAGACCTTTTCCAATTAATTTTGAAGTAAATTAACTTATATTCCTTATATTTTTATTTATTACCTATATCATATTTTTTAAGATGTTTATCTATTATTATTTGATATTTGAGTTTTGTATTTTTAATTTTTATAAATGTTCAAGTAAGTAAGTAAGTAATCAGCCTATAACTGCCTACTATTGGACAAAAGCCTCATCATCGAAATCTCCATCGCTACAGTTGATGGGTAATGTTTGCCAAATGCGGGACGGTGATCACGTACCCGGGCTATGCATCGAACATTCCGAAATACATTATATGCCCGACCTGGGAATTGAACCCGGGACCCTCGGGTATCGGGCCGAGCGCTCTGCCACTCGGCCACCGAGGCTATAAATGTTTGTCTTCTAAATATTCTGAGACATTATAATAGCACCTTCTTTAACTTGTTTGTAAAATGTTTATCATTGCTAATGTTCTTTATTGAATCGGGTAGCTTATCGAAAATTTTTATAGACATGACTAGCGGGCTGGAAGAATGGTTTGTCATTTTTATAGACATGACTAGCGGGCTGGAAGAATGGTTTGTCATTTTTATAGACATGACTAGCGGGCTGGAAGAATGGTTTGTCATTTTTATAGACATGACTAGCGGGCTGGAAGAATGGTTTGTCATTTTTATAGACATGACTAGCGGGCTGGAAGAATGGTTTGTCATTTTTATAGACATGACTAGCGGGCTGGAAGAATGGTTTGTCATTTTAGAAGCTGGTAGCACTAGTTTGTTTCTATGTCTATGTTGGTGTTTGGTTATATTATTATGGTCGGCGCGCTTTGTATAGAAGTTAGGGTGTTTGCGGACAAAACCTACACACTTCTAAGACATAAATACAAGGTAACGTTAATATTTTATATTTTTCAAAGTAAGCCTTACAGCTTTTTGTTGCTATGCATAAGCTTATTAAGTTGTTATTGCATTTGCCACGTCTGTTGCTTTTTTTACTTTTCGTAATGCATACATAAAGCTGCTCAACTTTCGGTGTAGTTTCTCTATGTGGAGCTTCCAACTAACATGGGTATCTATGGCAAGTCCTAATAATGTGTGTTCATTAACTGTATCTAATGTGATGCTATTGTTATTTAATTTTAGTTGTGGCTTTTGATAGGGATGTAAGGACATTAATTTTGTTTTTGATAAATTAATTTGTAGGTTGTGTTCTGTCAGCCAGGTTGTTGTTTTATCTAAACTGTTGTAATTTTTTTCATTTAAATTTGTAGAATTTTGACTAGATATAAGGATAGAGATAGCATCCGCGAACATTACGCAACACTCGTTTAGAGCCTGAGCAAAGACATTAATATACACCAGAAATAAGAGACATCCCAATACACTTCCTTGAGGCGTTAAACGTTTTGGTGTTGGATCAATTTTTTCTATTCTGCGCCTTTTAACATTAAAGTATTCTATTTCTATAATCTGTTTTCAATAGAAATAAGATCTGAGATAAGATTTCAACCAATTGTAACATAGACCTCGAATACCTATGTCGTAGAGTTTGTTTAATAGAATATTGTATTGGACTCTATCATATGCTTTAGACATGTCCAGTAGTATACTTATAGCGTATTTTGTATTATTAATTATATTATTATGTATTTCCTGAATATATTTTGTATACTGCTAAGATGTTTAATTTTTTTTTGCGGAAACCATTTTGGCATTCACTAAAGATATTATATTTTTCACAGAATTTATATATTCGGTGGTACCATAGCCGTCTCGAATATTTTAAATGGTGTTGGTGATAAAGCGTTAGCTCGATAGTCGGATCTGTTTTTGACTCTTTCTTATGAATAGGCTTAGATGAATGATAGGTCTCGCTGCACCGTAGCGAGACCTATCATTCATCTAAGTGAATAGGTTTGATAAGAGATTTTTATAGTAATTCCGGTGTTGCAAATAAACAGGCATTTATTTTTGTTGGAAATAAAACTTTGATTTGTATTATGGACGGATCGATTTGGGAATCGATTATCGAGATTCAATTTATTTAGTGGCATAATGGCCCCATCACTAATTGTTCTTTTTTTCTTTGTTGGTACACTTGTCTCGGGAAGGCAACAATGGCTGGTTGATAGGTTATCGTGTGTTGATAATTAAATAGATTTTAAGCAGTAATAAGGGCATTTGGAGCCGTATTACTCTAATTAAGTGTATTGTGCAACCTGTGTTTTGTGTGTGTGTACGTCGTAAGCGAATCGCATCGGGAGTACAATTCGCCATCCGTGTTTGGATGTCGGCGTCTCCGCTGCTGGAGAAAGCAGGTATTTCCTCGGGGGAAAAGTGCACTTGGGATAGTCGTTGGGTGTGATTAGGGAACCCGAGAAGACCCGGACCCGGATTCAGACCCCATCAGACCATATGGATCCCGTTCTGGACGGCGGGAGCGGCATAGAACTGTGAGTGGATTTTGTAGATTTTAAGGTGTAACCTAATTTTAAACGGTAGCATAGTGTGTGTTGTGGGTTTCCGCAACATTTTGGTAGCAGAGCGTGGTTACTACCGGACCTCTAGGTTAATCGGTGTAATTTTGTGTATTTTGTTAGTTTGTAATAGGTTAAGCTCATTTCGTGTAAAATCGCACTTCCGGGACAGTTAACCCAAATACAACATACCGTTGTATTTGGGCTGGGACATTTCTCGGAACGTTAATTGTTATTCAATTTCTTTCAATTGAAAGCATCGAGTCGATTCGGGATAATCGATTCCGTGTTTTCGTTGACTCGTTTTAATTTTGTGTTTAGGTTTATTTAGTTTAAGTTATTTATAATGACAGCGTCACGGCAGGAGTTGGCTCAGCAGCTCCGGTGGTTCACCGGGCTGCTTGCATTAATAGATCGGCCTAACCAGGAGGACGCCTTGGAGACGCGTTCGAAAGAAATGCAGGGTCGTTTCTTGTTGGCCGAGCGGTCGGTAACCGCTCTATTGTCAACCGACCCGGTCGGGGAGAAGGAGCTGGCCCTCCACGCCCAATATGTCAAGGATCTGGAGCACATCCAAGACATCTACGATGAGGTCCTTCAGCGGGTGAAGGACATCGAGCGACTGCGGGAGGGGAAGCCTGTTGCGCGCCCCGCTTCGCTCCACACCCCTGGACCCAGCGCCATGGGAAGATTGGGTGCCCTGGAGGTCCCGCATTTCACCGGATGTATGCGGGACTGGGCTGGATTCCGGAACATGTTTTTAGCCTTGGTGGATACTCGGAAGGATTTCACCAAGGCCGAAAAGCTGGCATATCTCCGTTCCTTCCTAGACGGAGAACCCAGACAGCTCGTACAGCATCTGGAGCTGCAGGATGCGAGCTACGACACCGCCATGCAGCTGCTGGAGAAGCGGTACGAGAAGCCGCGTCTTAAGGCGGACGCGCACGTGACCCATCTGCTGGGATTGCCGAGGGTCAACCATAGGGCTCAGCTGAGGGCGCAGCTGATCACCCCGCTCACCGTGTCCTTAAACGGGTTAAGGACGCTCGGACTGCCCGTCGACCAGTGGTCCTTCCTTCTTCTGCACATCGTTCTGGCCAAGTTGTCGCAGGAGATGAGGGACAAGTTCGAGCGGAATCGACTGGTCCACAAGGATCTCGGCAGCGTTCTGCCTTCGATAGGGGAACTTCTGGAGTTTCTGGAAGAGGAGGCTGGCCTGCTGGAAAACCAGCTAGCCTCCCAGGAGGCTCCGACAAGTGCGCCGGCCCGCACTTCCGGAGTCTACGGCGCCCAGCCGCCACGCAACCCAGGGAAGGGTCGCGGCAGGCTGGTGGCTGCGGCCGCCATTAACCCCGGTTCTGGATGCCGGGTTTGCGGACAGCAGCACTTGGAACAGCTATGTCCAGCAATTCTCGGGCTGCCCACAAAAGAGCGCCGAAACCTCGTTCGGACACGAGGATTGTGTTATGCCTGCCTGGGAGGACATAGGTATAATGAGTGTCCCCAGGCGAGGCCTTGCGATGTGTGCGGCGGACCGCACCATCGCTTACTGTGCACCCGTAGTGCTGAAGGCTCAGCACCGGTCCGGGAGAGGGGATCTCCCACGGGTGGCGGTTTGGGGCCGGGGTCAACTCCGCCTCCGGAAAGATGGAGTCCGCCACGGCCGCCACACTACAACCCCTCGTACACCCCGGCTCAGGTGAGTTGGGGACCGCCGGAACGGAGCCAGGTTCTGGCTACAACCCGGCACCCGGCGCGACCAACACCAGGAGTTGGTGCCTCTAAGGGCCACTGGGTACAGGGAGCCCCACCTCCGGACCCAACACCCGGATACTCGTACGCGTATCCTCCGCCGCCGTTACCAGAACAACAACGACATGAGAACCGTCAACAGCTCTCACCGGTACTGCACGAGTACCCGAGGTTGGAATACCACCCACCTTATCACCGGTATGGTAGGGCAGCTGGATACGCACCACCCCGGATGGTGGCTTGCACGCGTCCGACTTACTGGCCGAGTCATCACGGTTCGACAGGGTCGGCTGCTGGCTCTGACGCGTGACTAGCCTGTGGTCGGGCTACGTCGGAACCGAGGACGGTTCTTTTGCCCATCGCGCAGGTACGCGTTTGGGGACCTAGGGGGGACTTCGTCCGGATACGAGCCCTCCTAGACACTGGGGCACAGGGCTGCTTAAATACTACGAGGGTAGCGAGGCGCCTACGTCTGGAGTGCGCGCCTCCCTCAGTTCCGATTCGGGGAGTCGGAGATACAGAAGTGGGGGGTCTGTCCGGTCAGACCCACATTTTCTTTTCTCCTGTGCATTCCGCTTCGATACGGATTGCGGCGGTCGTGATCGTACTCGACAATCTGCTGGGTTGGCATCCACCGACAGACATTCCGCGGGACGCAATGTCTGACACATCAGGTCTCATGCTGGCAGACCCTCATTTCGAGGAGCCGGCTCCGGTGGACCTCATATTGGGAGCGGATGTACTGGGCTGGATCCTTTTAAGGCCTCAGCGGATTCTGGGCCGCTCTTCGTTGGTAGCTATATCTACCATCTTTGGACACGTTTTAATGGGACCGGTTTTCGACCAGGAGACGCGGGATGTCTCACCTGTCGTCGCTACTACCTCCATCGCTAGGACGATGCAAAAATTCTGGGAACTGGAAGAGCCTCCCATGGTCTCCCGTCTGGATCCGGAGCATGTGGAGTGCGAAACCTTTTATAAGGATCACACACGCCGGATGGCGTCGGGTAGGATCGAAACTCGACTGCCCTTTATCGACTGTCCCCCTCTCTTGGGAAAATCGAGGGCGTTGGCAGAGAAACGACTCTTGTCCATGGAGCGTCGTATGTCTCGCGATCCGGTACTTCGGGAAAAGTATATCGAGTTCATGCGAGAATACGAGGCCTTGGGGCATATGTCGCGGGTGACTGTCGACTGGACAACGACAGATCATTTTTTCTTGCCTCACCACGCGGTGTTGAAGGCCTCATCTGGAAAACTACGGACTGTTTTTGACGGATCGGCACCGTCGTCGACTGGAGTTTTATTGAACCAATGTCTCCATTCTGGTCCGAAGTTACATCGGGACATTGTCGACATCATTTTAAATTTCCGAAGACACCAGGTGGTGATCGGTGTGGACATCCGGATGATGTTCCGCCAAACAGTAATACATCCTGCGGACAGGAGGTTTCAGTTAATACTCTGAAGGGAACATTCGGAGGATCCCATCACCGTCTACGAGCTCAACACCAACACGTACGGCCTGAAGTCGAGTCCCTTCATTGCCATCCGGTCACTGCTGGAACTGGCGGAGCAGGAACGGGCTCGCTTTCCCCGGGCAGCCGCTGTTCTGACACGTGACGTGTTCGTAGATGATATCTGCACAGGGGCAGCCTCTCTGGAGGAGGCGCTCATCATCAGGAATGAGCTGATCGGAATCCTCGCGGCTGGTGGTTGAGAAAATGGTTATCCAACGAGCCACAGCTTCTGGTTGGGATTTCGGTAGATCACCAACAGAATCCTCAGCTATTCGAGGACGCTGGGGACCCGAACTCTATCGCCGTTTTGGGAATTAAATATCAGCCGGTTCACGATATTTTCACATTCCGGGTAGAACTGGAAACTACAGAGTTTGGTCGAAAAGGACGATCCTTTCCACCATCCCTCGGATGTTTGATCCAAATGGATGGATCAGCCCGTGCATTTTTATGGCGAAGTGTTTATTGCAAACACTGTGGACACTCGGAGTCTCGTGGGATGAGCCACTGGTAGGGCTCTCACTCGACACTTGGCTCGCTCTGATCTCTACGATCGAGGCGATCAATCAGGTGGCGTTGCCGCGGCGGATCTTGCCGCGGGGCAAATACAGGGCAAGCCTACATGGCTTCTGCGATGCGTCAGAACGAGGGTATGCCGCAGTGGTGTATCTACGAACGGTGGACTCGAAGGGTCGAGTCGCCGTCTCCTTGCTTCTGGCTAAAAGCAAGGCGGCTCCCCTCAAAACTAGGCTGACAATCCCGAAGCTGGAGCTTTGCGGGGCGCATCTATTGGCCAAACTGTTGTGCCACGTGCACAAGGAACTGACGTCTACGGTGGACATCCGGAATGTCTACGCCTGGTCTGACAGTCAGGTAGCTCTGGCATGGCTACGCGGGGCACCCCACGTATTGGAAACGTTTGTGGCCAATCGGGTATCTCAGGTACAGAACTCGGGCATCGAAATTTGTTGGAGGCACGTTCCCGGCCCCTGGAATCCTGCCGATTGTGCCTCTCGGGGCTGCACCGCGCCGGAATTGGTGCAGCATGCCCTCTGGTGTGGTCCAGAGTGGTTAAAGGAGGGTGAGTCATCATGGCCGGTCACCATGATCGATGGCTCTCTAGGGATGCTCCCTGGAATAAAAGTTTTGGTGACAACAAACGAGTCAAGGCCAGATCCGAATTGGTTGACGGCTCGATACAGCAAACTGGACAAATTGCTAGGTGTAACTTGCTGGATCCGGAGATTTCTACATAACTGCCGCCATCCAGACAAGAGGCAGTTATCACCCGTGGCGGGTGCTGAGGAACGCAGGAGTTCACTGTTGGCCCTGATACGGCTGGTTCAAGCTGACCGGTTCGAGGACGAACTGAAGATTTTGCGCGTCGGTCGCGCAAAGCTCAAGGGAGCGATCTCTCGGCTCAACCCATTTCTGGATGCGGATGGACTGTTACGCGTTGGAGGTCGCCTCAAAAATGCCGACCTGCCCTTCGGTAGCCGTCATCCTCTGCTACTCCCCAAAGGAGGACCTTTGGTAGAACTGGTGGTCTCGGATAGACACCTGAAAAACGCTCACGCGGGGTGTAATGCGTTACTGGCGATATTACAGAGAGAGTTCTGGATTTTGTCCTCTCGGAGAGTGGTTCGCAGCGTGTTATTTAAGTGTGTGGCTTGTTATCGGGTGAAGGCCTCCACTATGCAGCCACAGATGGGGGATCTCCCTTCTGACCGGGTTTGTCAGACAACTAGGCCGTTCGACGGGGTCGGTACGGATTTTGCTGGACCGTTTCTGGTGAGAACCACAGCCTATCGTAACACTAGGGTCACGAAAGCATACCTGTGCGTTTTTGTCTGCCTGGCCACTAAGGCCGTCCACCTGGAAGTGGTTTCGGCTCTGTCTACGGAAGCCTTTGTCGCCACGCTGGATCGTTTTGTTTCGCGACGGGGTTTACCTTCTCTCATTCGGTCCGACAACGGTACCAACTACAGAGGCACTGCCAACTACTTAAAAGACGTGAACGATTTTCTGGATAAAAATTGTAATAGCATAAGTCAAGCTCTCGCACAGCGGGGAATCACATGGCGATTTAGTGTGCCAGCCTGTCCCCACTGGGGCGGGATATTTGAAGCCGCGGTAAAATCGGCAAAAACCCACTTGCGCCGGGTAGTCGGGGAAACTACCCTCACGTATGAGGAACTTACAACTGTGTTTTGTAAGGTTGAGGCGGTTCTCAACTCGCGTCCGCTTTGTCCACTCTCCTCTGACGCAAATGACATGGAAGTCCTGACCCCTGGTCATTTTTTGGTCGGTCAGCCACTCACTGCCCTGCCTGAGTATCCCTGGAAGGATGAACGCAGACACCGGATGTCTCGTTTTCAAATGATACAACAAATGAGTCAGGACTTGTGGCGTCGTTGGTCACTGGAGTATCTGCATTTATTGCAGCAGCGTGTAAAGTGGACAGACCGGACGTCGCCCCCTTCGGAGGGGGATCTGGTTTTATTAAAAGAGGCTAATTTGCCATCGTTATTTTGGAGACGAGGTCGCATTTTAAAGTTAATCTGGGGCGCGGACGGGACTCCGCGTGTGGCGCAAGTGTTGGTTGATGGATCGGTGCTAAATCGCGCAGTCGCGACCTTAGCTCGATTACCGGTTGACTAGTTTAAGATTTCAGGCTATTCCTAGCCGCTTTCGCGGTACGTCCGCTTTGGGTGGCGGGATGTTGCAAATAAACAGGCATTTATTTTTGTTGGAAATAAAACTTTGATTTGTATTATGGACGGATCGATTTGGGAATCGATTATCGAGATTTAATTTATTTAGTGGCATAATGGCCCCATCACTAATTGTTCTTTTTTTCTTTGTTGGTACACTTGTCTCGGGAAGGCAACAATGGCTGGTTGATAGCTTATCGTGTGTTGATAATTAAATAGATTTTAAGCAGTAATAAGGGCATTTGGAGCCGTATTACTCTAATTAAGTGTATTGTGCAACCTGTGTTTTGTGTGTGTGTACGTCGTAAGCGAATCGCATCGGGAGTACAATTCGCCATCCGTGTTTGGATGTCGGCGTCTCCGCTGCTGGAGAAAGCAGGTATTTCCTCGGGGGAAAAGTGCACTTGGGATAGTCGTTGGGTGTGATTAGGGAACCCGAGAAGACCCGGACTCGGATTCAGACCCCATCAGACCATATGGATCCCGTTCTGGACGGCGGGAGCGGCATAGAACTGTGAGTAGATTTTGTAGATTTTAAGGTGTAACCTAATTTTAAACGGTAGCATAGTGTGTGTTGTGGGTTTCCACAACATCCGGGAATGCACCTTCTTCGAAAGATTGGTTGATTAATAACGTTAGTGGATATGTAAACTCTTTTGCGCATTGTTTGAATAAAGTTGGATTATATTGTATTCTCTCTTAATGTTACTTGGCTTAGGTAAATTGAATTATCAGATGGATGAAAGATCTTTTGCATTTTGGAAAATATCTTGTTCTACAGATGCAAAATGGTTATTAAAAATGTCGGCAATCTGTTTTGGTTCAGAAGTTATTTTGTCATTTATGTTTAATTTTATATTAGATTTTAATTTAGAAGTAGCTTTATTAGTGTGTTCTCGAACAATGTGCCACATTGTTTTTATTTTATTCTGAGATTGTTTAATTTTATTTATGTAATGTAATTTTTTGGATGTTGTTACTGCTCATTTAAAAGTTTTTTTCATATTTTCTATAATAAGCTCTTAGTGTTTCATTATTAGACCTTGTGATGTGAAACTTAAGTCATCTTTTGTTATAGCATGATTTTTTTATAATAATGTTTAACAGGTTTTTAATTTAGTTAGTTCCTTCGGCATACAATAATTGTCTAAAATATGAATTAAAGTTTGATGAAAATGATGAAATGTGAAGTTAATGTTATAGTTTTTACTCTTTATCTTTTTTAAATATAAGTATTTATCCAATCATGTGATGCCAATTGTTGTCTAAAATCTTCTATGTTTTTACTGTTGAATTGTCTTTTTTCAGTGTACCATATTGTTTGTTTAGTTTGTTTTGGTAAAAATAATTGTATTATTGTACTACTATGATGTGATAAGCCTAATTCCTGTTAGTACTTAGATTATCTGTGTTGTAATTTAAGAAAATTAAATCTAAACACGTCGAAGTTGTTTTAGTGATACGCGTAGGACAATTTATTTGTTGCTGGAATTTGTATTGTAGCATTAAATTAGAGAGTTTATTTTTCTTATTTCTTTTACTAGTATTATTTTTTATATTTTTTTGAAGCATGTCAGTATTGAAATCCCCCCACAGACAGCACAGACTTCTATTACAAACTCAATTGACATATTAGACACTTCTTTTGAAAATGTTTATATAATTTTTAACGCAAATTTTGTTGCGAACAAATTACAAAAACACAAATGTTGAAAAAATTTCCACGAGCAGGGTTTGAACCTGCACCCTTCTGACATACCGGGTCAGGTGCTCTTCCAATTGAGCTATCGTGGTTCTAACCAGCCCGCCGAAATTATTCAACACTATTTACTTTTTACTTTGAAAGCCAAAGGCGCCCATTCAATGTTAACAACTACCGTCATTAACATCCGATCATAATATTTTTACAAATACTAAAGATCAGTTAAGAAGTAGGCAAGCTATTTATAAATGTTTATATAATTTTTAACGCAAATTTTGTTGCGAACAAATTACAAAAACACAAATGTTGAAAAAATTTCCACGAGCAGGGTTTGAACCTGCACCCTTCTGACATACCGGGTCAGGTGCTCTTCCAATTGAGCTATCGTGGTTCTAACCAGCCCGCCAAAATTATTCAACACTATTTACTTTTTACTTTGAAAGCCAAAGGCGCCCATTCAATGTTAACAACTACCGTCATTAACATCCGATCATAATATTTTTACAAATACTAAAGATCAGTTAAGAAGTAGGCAAGCTATTTATAAATGTTTATATAATTTTTAACGCAAATTTTGTTGCGAACAAATTACAAAAACACAAATGTTGAAAAAATTTCCACGAGCAGGGTTTGAACCTGCACCCTTCTGACATACCGGGTCAGGTGCTCTTCCAATTGAGCTATCGTGGTTCTAACCAGCCCGCCGAAATTATTCAACACTATTTACTTTTTACTTTGAAAGCCAAAGGCGCCCATTCAATGTTAACAACTACCGTCATTACAATACAATTCAATACAATTTTTTCAACATTTGTTTTTTTGTAATTTGTTCGCAACAAAATTTGCGTTAAAAATTATATAAACATTTATAAGAGCTTGCCTACTTCTTAACTGATCTTTAGTATTTGTAAAAATATTATGATCGGATGTTAATGACGGTAGTTGTTATTATTGAATGGGCGCCTTTGGCTTTCAAAGTAAAAAGTAAATAGTGTTGAATAATTTCGGCGGGCTGGTTAGAACCACGATAGCTCAATTGGAAGAGCACCTGACCCGGTATGTCAGAAGGGTGCAGGTTCAAACCCTGCTCGTGGAAATTTTTTCAACAATTGTGTTTTTGTAATTTGTTCGCAACAAAATTTGCGTTAAAAATTATATAAACGTTTATAAATAGCTTGCCTACTTCTTAACTGATCTTTAGTATTTGTAAAAATATTATGATCGGATGTTAATGACAGTAGTTGTTAACATTGAATGGGCGCCTTTGGCTTTCAAAGTAAAAAGTAAATAGTGTTGAATAATTTCGGCGGGCTGGTTAGAACCACGATAGCTCAATTGGAAGAGCACCTGACCCGGTATGTCAGAAGGGTGCAGGTACAAACCCTGCTCGTGGAAATTTTTTCAACATTTGTGTTTTTGCACTTCTTTTGATTCTATATACTCTATGTTTTTTGACAGGATACAGACTCCTCCTCCTGTGAGTGACTTCCTGCAGTAAGATGCTGCTACTCTATAGTCAGTCAGATGGTTCAGCTCCAATTTTTCAGGCGATAACCATGTTTCAGTAAAGCATAGCAATTGATAATCAGGATAATGCTGTATCAAGTCTTCTAGGATGTGTAATTTATACTTGTGATGATACGTTTGATTGTATAGCTTACAACTTACAACTAACTAACTAACTTTGTATGTTCTGGAAAAGAATTTTAAACTGTAGATCATTGGTTTTGAAAACAAGATTTGCTAATATCAATATTCATATTTTTATTATTTATTTCTGTGATTTCTATTTGCTTATTCTTATTTATTATTGTATTATTATGTAATGTTTCTTCTTGACTATTTCTTCTCGCGCTCTGATCAGTTCTTCTCTCATTAATTTATTTTGCTTCTGTTCATTTTCATTATAGTACTTGATTTGGAGATAGCTAGTCCAGTTTCTTGAAATAAATGTTTATGATCTATTAAGTATTTTGTCATCTTTTTACTTAATAGTTCTATCACCAACGGTCTAGTCGAGTTGTTGTATCTGCCCAATCTATAAGTATCCTCTATGTAGCCTGTGAGATCAACATTCATAATGTCTCCGAACATGTGTACAATCCTGTTGCATAGGTTATAAAGTGATTCTTCATTTTGTTCCGGAATTCTATAAAGAACGATTTTTTTTATAATTGGTGTCTGTTGTTTTTTTACTTTTGTTTTCTATTTTCTTGCTCAATAATTGTATGTGTTCTTTTAGCTTTTCTTTTTTTTAAATCAGATACTCTATTTGTAAGTCTACCTGATTTATGTCTTCTTTTCTTACCTTATTTTCAATGTAGTTGAGTGGATTAATACATTAAATACATTAAAATGTAATTATCCACTCAATGCTTGTAGTGTGAGTTCGCTTGTATGAAAACTTGGATCTGTTTAAGTAATAACAGTATCACCTAACAAGTTAATATCCTCTGAGCTTGTTGAGTCTTTATGTTGGATAATTGGGGTTTTCCTCATTGTGACATTATTGATATCAAGCTGTGAGGTATCCAAAAGAAAGGAATTCTTTTCACGAGGGCGTATTGGTGTATTTGTATTATCCTTTTTTGGTTGATTACAATAACAAGCTTGACACTTCCGTACGCTTTTTATTAATGCCGTCATTGTGTTATAAAAATCTTCGTCGTACTACTGGTCCCAGTAGTAGTACGATGAAGAGTTATTCAAAAGTGCTTAAATGTTCAAAAATTGAAAAGTAAAAATTGGTATAAGAAAGCCTGTCTGTGCGGACGTTGCTTGTCGACGCAGATTTTTAGACCATGCTTTGTTAACCTGAGTACCTATTTCCAAATGAAACAATATAGTACAAGGACACAATTCTCTCAAGAAGGCCACGTGAGGCCTCACTGTATACCACATCTTTATTGAAACTCGGTAATAACACTAACCATTTATTAATCAACAGTCACTATCGTCTATAAGCATCAAACAATAACAATTTTACTGACGACCTGGCTTATCTTTCCCCTGCTTTGAGGAAACCACACCAAGCCAGTTAAAAAAAGTGTAGAGTCATGTTTGAAGTATTATTTTATTTTCAAATATGTATTGTTACTTTAATTGCATATATAAGTATATATTGAATAATGATGGATTGTTGACTGATTACAGGTATTGTATCATTTACGATGTATGATAAAGGCTTGCGTTACCCCTCTGTTACAGGACACCACACGTATCCATACTTAAACTGGGTAGGAGAAGCCAACAAACACAATGCAAAACACAATACAAAAGTACACAATCGACGATTGTGTATGAAACAAAACGCAACGCACGAACAAAAATTATATCGCAAAATAAATTGTTAGAAGCTAATTGTTCTTTAACTTCAGCATTTTTTAAATTAGTTTATTTTTTTGAAGTCTATTATCAAACTTTATATCAAAGTTAAATATAATTAATGGTATGTATTGCATAAATAATAGGTTGGGGAAAAAGTTTCTTCGTATTTTTTAAGAAAATTCAAAACATTTTTTGATTTTGTTTATTTCCATATAACTAAAGTATGTAGGTGCCATTTTTTTCGATAACTTTTTGCCATCTTGTAGGTTGGGACATGATCCCATTGGTATAGAAATTTTGGGGCGTCTGATCAAGATACCGCGACAAGTGGTTTTGCCAGTCCTGTCGTGATGTTAACCAGACACTGCTTAGAGAATTCTGAAGAGACCGAAACAGGTGGAAATCTGAAGGTGCAAGGTCAGGACTATACGGCGGATGCATTAATACCTCCCAGCCAAACTCTCTTAATTTTTGCTGAGTGACTATAGATGTGTGAGGTCTAGCGTTATCATCATGAAAAACCACATCCCTTCTGTTGATTAATTCCGGCCGCTTTCTCTCAACTTATTGCTTTAATCTCATCAGTTGTTCGCAGTAGAGTTCAAAATCGATGGTCCTGCCTGGTGGTAACAGCTCATAATGAATAATGCCCTTCCAATCCCACCACACACACAGCATCACCTTGTTGCGAGTTAACCCGGGTTTCGCCACAGACTCTGAAGCCTGACCGGCCTTTGACCACAACCTTTTTCGCACGTTCTTGTCGTACGTGATTCACTTTTCATCACCAGTTATCAGCTTATTCAAAAATGGTTCGGTTACATTACGTCGTAATAAAGAATCACAAATGAGTACACGGTTCATTAGGTTTCTTTCAGTGAGCTCGTGAGGTACCCAAATATCGAGGTTTTTTCTGTACCCAGTCTTTTAAAAAAATTACAAATACACCAAAACTGTTTTGTGGTCAATTCCCAGTTCTTCAGCTACGTCGTAACTACCTGTTAAGCCGATCTTGCTCCACTAGAGCGACGTGCATCTTTGACACAAAAATTTCCGGATTGAAAACGCTTAAACCAAATTTGTGCTACTCTCACAGACACTGCACTAGGTCCATAAACATCGCAAATTTTTTTCGCGGCTCGCGTTGCATTTTTACTTTTTTTGTAGTAAAATTTTAAAATGTACCGAATTTCTTCATTAGATTCACTCATCGTGACAGTAAGAAAAACAAATGAAATTCACACATTTTCCTAATATGAATTTGGAATTATCTTATTTAAAATTTAAATTTTTAATGATACCAAAACCAGCCAGATACAAATAGTATAGCCAAAGAGATTTTATTACAAGTTCATATACATACTATTATGCGGAAAGACTTTTCCCCCAACCTAATATTATGTACATATGAATTGACATATTAATAATCAGATGTGGAAGCTGGCTGTAGAAATCGTGCCAACCAAGTACATAATTTCATAAAATGCCGCACAACATGATGACGCCAATACGGCGTGGCGCGGGCGCGGCCAATATAATATCCGGGGTAGCGTGTGCGGTTGCGGGCCGGTCGCCGGCCGGTTCGCCTGCGACCCGCGCCGCGTTGCCTCGGGTTTTATTGGGACGTCCTTTGTTCCTCATAATACCTAGTTGTATTTGACGGCTGCTTTACTTGGTTAAGATGTCACTCTCTTTTTATTAAGAAAGCTATCGTAATTTTTATTAATTTATTACATACTATTCGTCAACTTGTTCTGGTTTTAATACTTTTGTAATGTGTAAGCTTTTCGTCTTATCTTATAATATATGTATGTGATGGGAAGTCTGGGTATGACATTTTCCAATAACTTGAAGCTGCACAAGAGAGAAAGGAAACCAAAGCGCTGTCCGAATTCCTTATCAGCCAGTCTTCACGAGCCGATGAAACACTGAAAACATTAATAATATAATTTTTTTTTATTGTGGCACGCCAAAATGGCTTTACTCAGATGTGTTTTATTGACTTATTAGAGACCTATTGACGATGTGGGGACCGTAGCACTGTAGCAACTACGTAGCCGTAGTAAATGCTGATAAAGCTAAAGCTACGGCCGCTCGCGAGACTCGCTACGGTGCCCGCCAGCCATCTTGCGCGCCTCACAGATAGAACATGTACTTTTGGATCCGCGAAATATACCCGGTACAAATATCACACGAGTTTATATTCCTGCCTAATAGCAACGTTCGTTTGGAGTCTGTCTTAACCAGCTAACTCTTAAAACGACATAACACATTCAAATTGAGACATGAAATGAAATCGGGGCTTCATGGCCATTAAATCAGTAGATACTACTAATTAAAAACGTACTCGGGTTTCAACCGAGACTCATCGTGTCCAACAACGGACGTTTCATTCAATTTGATCACAAAAATGTGTGGCCGGCGCGGCCTCGCGGGGCCGCGCTCAAGTGACAGAGGTCCCTTTACGGCGGTGCGGCGGCTCGTAACCTCGAGAGCATAATGCCCCTCCGCGCGTGGCGAGGCCTTTGATGTCTGCTCTGAAACGCAGTGGTATGTTTTTGCGGTCAGCCGGCGCCGCCCGTCATTAGCGCGGGCACCGACTCGCCATGTCACAGAATAACTAATAGTACTACTGATGTGCCCTGGCTGTCACCAACACCTAATAAACGTTATTATCAAGTATACAATATTATTATTAGGCATGTATTCAAAAAATTAACGAGCCTTACAGAAGTCGCATATTTATGATGTGTAACATTTGACATCTCACCTTCTTTTAACATTATAATATTTTGAAAATTATCAATGATCTGCACTTTATAATCTGCACTGAATAAATATCGTAGTCCACAGCTGGACATAGGCCTCCCCTAATGAGCGCCATAGCGCCCTGTCCTCAGCTTGACGCATCCAGCATCTGCCTGCAGTCTTTCGCAGGTCATCATCCCACCTGGCCGGAGGGCGTCCTACACTACGTTTACCGAGTCGTGGTCTCCACTCAAGAACACGTTTACCCCAGCGGTTGTCGGTTCTTCGCCAAATATGGCCGGCCCACTGTCACTTCAACTTGCTAATTCTTAGAGCTATGTCGATGACTTTGGTTCTCTGTCGGATGTATTCGTTACGAATCCTATCCTTCAGAGAAACTCCGAGCATAGCTCTTTCCATAGCTCGTTAAGCGACTTTAAACTGGTGGACCAGCCCTACCGTGAGTGTCCACGTCTCAGCTCCGGAGGTCTGCAATTCCTGTATAACAGGGGCTCCTCCAGCTTTCAGAAGCTCTGATGTAATTCCTTTCTCACCGGGGGCTTTTCCATTTTTAATCTGTCTCAGAGCTAACACGATCTCGTCTTGACTGATGTCCGGCATTTCGTCGGTGTAGTGGCGTGTCAGGTTGGCTCTGGAATCGTGGTCGTCTCGTCGGGTACGAGGGGCATGTGCAGCATATAATCGGCCATAGAAATCCTCTATCTGGGCGGAGATCTCCGGCTTTGACAATACGGTCCTCCCGTCGTGCGTTTTAAGCTTCGTCAGGTGGCTCCTGCCAAGATGCTGAGTGAATACTTTGGACCCTCGGCTCTATCGCCGCTTCAATGAGGCGTGTGTTGGAGCTCCGAAGGTCGCGCCGTACCATCTTCGCAATTTGCTTGTTCAGGTCTGACCTCTCCGACGAAGTCGCTTGGGTGGTTTCCCGTCTTCTTGTCATCAGCCCGAGAGTCTCAGCCGAGAGTTTGGATTTCTTGCCAGTACGCTGTTTTTTGCAGAACTTAATGCCCTCGTCCCTCAACGTTTCGACCAGATTGTGTAGGGTCTCGTTAGCGTCATCAGTGGGTTCCAAGGCAACAAATCTGTCCCCGAGAAGCTGCTGGAATTTCTCGGTGCCCGCCATGATTTGGATTGGGTTAGGACGGAGCGTGGACTTCATCAGACGGTTTCTTTCAAGCTTCAAGTTGATATTCAGAGAGCCTCGGAGGAGTCGGTGATCAGATCCGGTATTGAACCTGTTGATCACTGAGACATCTCTGAATATGTGCTTGCTATCCGTCATGATGAAGTCGATCTTATTTTTGGTCTCAGTGTCGGGACTTTGCCATGTCCACATCCTTTGAGGCTGTTTTTTAAAGAAGGAGTTCATTAAGAACAGCCCCTCTTTCTCGAGGAAGTTGACAAGCATTTGCCCCCTGTGATTCCTAACTCCATAACCATGTGGTCCTATCCGGGATTCGTTGCCAGTCTGGGTTCCCACCTTGCCGTTAAAGTCTCCCATAACAACGTTGAAATGAGCCTTAGTGGTGTTATGCAAGGCTTTGGATATGTCTTCGTACATATCCTCCACTTCATCATGTGAGTGTGTCGAGGTCGGTGCGTATACCTGAATGACCTTCATGCTGTAACGCTTTGACAGCCGAATGATCAGGTACGCTACCCTGGTCGACACACTGGAGATTTCTTCGACGTTGTTAGAGAGGACCTTATTGACGAGGAAGCCTACGCCGCCCTGGGATGTTTTATCACCCTCGCGAAAGTAGAGAAGATGGCCCGAATCTAGGGTAACGGTGTCCTCTCCCTCTCTACGAACTTCACATAACCCCAGAACATGCCATTTAATGTTCTCTAACTCCACTTCCAACTGCGCTAGATGGTAGCCAAGCCTTAGAGTGCGTCCGTTAAACGTTGCCAGGGTCAGTTGTTTGTGGCAGCCTGAGGTAGCCTGGTGATTGTTAGCACCCCCTGCCCCGCCGTTACCATGGCCGCTGCCATGGCCAGGAATAGCGAGGCGGCCGGGAACTAGGGGCCGTTTCCTTTTTTGTACGATCATCATAAGGGGGGTAGTGCCCATAATCCCCACGCTGGGCATGAGGGTTGGGGATCGCAGTTCAGTGTGTGGTGATGGAGTTGTTCTACAGTTCCGGTTTTGTCCCTTTGTCGTCTCTTACGACACCCACGGGAAGAGTTGGGGTGGTGCAATTCTAGGCCGGCACCACTCGGCGGTTTAAAAGTCTATTACACATGAAATCGTTGAAATCTTTAGTACATTTTTACTTTTTATTTTCAAGTGCTAATTGCTGCACTGAAGCTAAATTAAATATTTATCTTTAGTACAATATAAAATAGAATATAGAATTAATAGTGACGTATATATTTTTTACAAATCTTAAAGAGAATGCAGTAAATACTCATTAGAAGACATTTGCCATATCTAAATGATGACACATTATAAATAATTAAATAAATATGTTCTTAAAATAAATAATATGATAAATTTGCGAGCGCTTTCGACTCCGTATATTTTTTTACAAATCATAAAGAGAATGCAGTAAATACTCATTTGAATATTTCACTGTTAACCTATCCTGCCGTTGGTTTAGATACTGCCGCGCAAGTTTCGAGAAAATAGATCGTAATGTCTGCACCTCAAATATCACAGTCACAAACACAGTTAGTTGTACTTACTGCGTTCATAAATTGTGCGGCAGTATTACACTGTTACAATCACATTTCTACGAAATCACTACCACAAATTATTGTATATAAGTACAACGTTAGTCGGAACGGGGGTACTAAGCCGAAAGGAGGATAAAAAATACATTATAGTGAATAACTTTTGTCTAAGAACTTTTCCTTAAAAATGGATAATTTTAGATTAACAGCTTTTTTAAGATTTCAAAAGAAATTACGCTGTGGTAGCCCTGGCGGTCACAAAAAAAAACAAATTAAAAGTTAATATTAATAATAATAATAATAAATAATATAATATATTATTGGAAACATTAGTCCATTATTATGGAGAGAAAACTCGACTCTTTACAATGCCTGTACATTGACATTTAATTAGAGGTAAACCTATTTGCTGAGAACCTACGTCAAAACCGTAGCCTACTAGATTTTTGTAGACCAATCAAATGTAAATAAAAAAAAATAAAAAAAAGAACAGTTAAAAAAAAAAGTTATTCACTATCATGTGTATACTTTACCCTCCTTTCGGCTTAGTAGTATCCCCGTTCCGACTTACGTTGTATAGAAGGTCTAACAAAATCAATAAGCGAACGTTTAAGGGCGGTATCTATACATCATTCTGAATACAATGACAGAAAATAGGCTCCATTTTTGTAGTGATTTTTCAAAGTTATGTTTTCTAACAAACTAAATATAAAATAAATCATAATATATATAAATATATAATCATAACAAAAAAATATATAATCATAATAAATCATAAAGATAAATCAATTAAAATAATGCACATCATGAAACATGCTGTATCTTTACTAACACGCTCGCAAGCGTCAATAAAAAGATGGTGTACAGATATATGCACACAATTGAAAACCATTGTATGACATTCATACACACACGGCTATCTTTGTGTGCGTGTAGTACAGCTGTACGGGTTTTAGAAAGGGTGTATTTTTTGGTGAATTACGATAATGCTTGGTTGATTATCTCGGTAACGAGTATGTTTGTGTAGTTTGGACCAAATTTGGTGAGCATGCTCAGTATGATGTATAGATGCTCCCCTTAAACGTTCACTTATTGATATTGTTAGACCCTATAGAAGGCGGGCCAATCTCACTGTTACGGATCACACTGTTACGACCCCTACTTCCATCCCTTTTCTACGAAATCACTCCCACAAATAGTATATATAGAAGGAGAGCGGAAAGATGAGACACATCAAAAATATAATAATAAATAGATAGCTATGCCCTCCAAAAAGCTAACGCAAGCTTAAATACGATGTGGGAGCTCACGTTGCCACGTTGCCAGTCCGTGTTGCTATATTTGTCATTAACGCGAGCATCCCCCGTTCCGCTACGGACGCGCGACGCGACGCCCGCCGCCGCGCTCTCGAGCCGAGTACAACAAATGTAACCGAGGGTCTAACTAATTAGCATTTGATAATATTTATTTGTGCTTCTATTTATTATGGATCTACGTTTACTTAATGTTGGGTTTGATTGCAAATAGCCAAAGCTAATGTTACTAAATAAAACATATTTACCGAAATATATTACCGCCAGTTAACTATCACTGGCAAAAAGTTACGCAACTTGCGACTTATTATTATATTTTACTAGCCGTCACCCGCCCGCTTCGTTGTGCGAAAATAATGGGTCAATGCTAATCAAAATAATTAGCTTTACCAACATCATATTATTATATAGCCTATGATTTGCAGTCTCATGTTCTTACACATACTAGTTTTCATCAAGAGCCGTGGTTTAAACTCGCACTCTTCACTGATCGTCAGCACAGTGTTACACTATTTAAACTGTGTCGTAAGCACAGTATTACACTATTTAAACTGTGTCGTAAGCACAGTATTACACTATTTAAACTGTGTCGTAAGCACAGTATTACACTATTTAAACTGTGTCGTAAGCACAGTATTACACTATTTAAACTGTGTCGTTAGCACAATATTACACTATTTAAACTGTGTCGTAAGCACAGTATTACACTATTTAAACTGTGTCGTAAGCTTGTGAATTTCATTTTTTTATAGCATATCTTTTGCACAATCTCATGTTCTTACTACATACAAATTTTAAGCGTATACTTTTTCTTTTTTTTTCTTTTTTTATAGCCTATCATTTGCATAATCGCATGTTCTTATTACATACAAATTTTCATCAAGATTGGTCAAGCCGTTCTTGAGTTAAAAGTGGACATATAGACAGCCAGACAAAAATTTCAAAAATCGTAGAATTGGTGTCAGTGAGTCATAAAATGAATATTTATCCCAAAATTTGTCAGAAAAATTGCTAGTACACACAGAGCCTACAGATTTATATAGTAGTATAGATAGATATACAATATATCATGTTGAGCATTGTCTGCTGCTGACAAGCCGTTAATTTTCGTTGAGCAAAAATATAAAATGGCTGAATTTTAAAGAGCAAAAAGCAATAGCTAAAAAATGCTAAATAGTATTTGATGTACGACGGCGTTCACAGAATTCTGTTGATTGTTAGGGTGATGGACTAATGGCACGAGCAGTGGTCGACGCCTTACGCCTAGTGTTCGACACCATTTGCATAGCCTCAAAATAATATAGATCTTGACAAAAGACAAAATGTTGAAAAAAATTTCACGAGCGGGATTCGAACCCGCGCCCCATGACATGCCGGGTCAGGTGCACCACCAACTGTGCTATCGTAACTCAATCCAACTCGCCGAAACTAATCAACACTATCTACCCTTACTCTGTAAGCCAAAGGAGCCCTATTCAATGTGGACAACTACGTCATCAACATCCGATGTTAATATTTTTACAAATATTGAAAGATCAGTTAAGAATTAGACAAGCTATATTTATGATTATTTACATATAATTTTACGCAAATATTGTTGCGAACAAATTACAATTTGAAAAAAGATAAACTGTTTTTTATCAACACTTAACTGATTTTTCAATATTTGTAAAAATATTTAGATCGGATGTTGATGACGTAGTTACTGTTGTCGACATTGAATAGGGCTCATTTGGCTTACAGAGTTTGAGTAGATCGAGTTGGATTGAGCCACGATAGCATAGTTGGTAGTGCACCTGACCTTGCATGTCATAAGGCGCGGGTTCGAAACCCGCGCGTTGAATTTTTTCAACACTGACTTTTTTCAAGTTATAATTTGTTCGCAACAATATTTGCGTACAATTATATGTAAATAATTAATAAAGATTTTGATTAAAATGTTACGGAAGACACCTAGGACACCTAGGGTGGTATGTATATGGTCGCGAAACACTACAACCAGTTGCCGACCCCCAAAAAACGGTCGTTTACTGGTTCCCGTCAAACACCACTATCCTCCGTCGGGCTCGTTCGGAGTGACTCGTAAAAGAGTTTGCTCGTACAACTAAAAGAAGATAATCTCTCTGCTACTAATATAAGCTCGAAGTGAAGCACTCATAGTGAGATGTGTGGCGTCGGGAGACGAAATAACACAACGGAAGTCGATTCTTAACTGATTGATTTATTGAGAGAAAACAGAATTTTTATAGTAGCCAACAACAATACGTGACTTTTAGATAGTTTAAAAAAGTATAAATTTATAGTTTACAAAAGTATCCGACATGTAGTTTACATGTATTAGATTACATCTTCACGTTTACCTTAAATAGAATATCCTTAAATAGAAAATAATTTATAATAAAACATTATTATCTTTGTGAGTTTATGACGTTGTGGTATGACGTTGTGCACTCTACTGCAATAGTATGCTGACCTATCGGTCTGGCAAATAGTACAGCGCGCCGCGATTCTTAGCGTTGCAACTTGTATGTTCAGTGGCTTTGCAGTTACTCTTTTTAATAGTGAAGAGTTTTGATCTTTCCTTGTGCTTAAATCACATTATACATTTAATGGCTAGATGCCACCAGAATATAACACCGTAGCGGCTAAGGGCACGCACGTAACATCGGTCAACAACGACAATGCGTACAGCGACTTTTAATCATGTTATTAACTTTGAACCAATATTTTAATTACTTTCACTAACATACCCCATAAATCTCGTGTTATAATTAAATTGGAAGCTTCACATAGAGTGAAGATACTCTAAACGCTTTACTCCAACACTCATTTTGAAAATGAAAATAAAAATCTTTATTCGGTATCTTTTACATAGTTACATAACAAATGGTTACATAACAAAAGTTACAAAAGATACATTGTATTTCTGTAGGTATTACCTACAGCAAGACAATAACAAAAAAGCTATGAGTAGACGGTAACAATTTAAATATTATAGTAATTAATAATTAAATGTTAACTGTTAAATTAAACAAAGCTAATAAACAACTAAAGCAAATATATATAATTAGTATTTTTAAATTAATTTAATTTATTTATTTTATATTGTTCGGTGTACGTATTCGCACTCGCGCGCATTTATTAATACATAAATGAAGCAATAAGGGTAATGAACACAGATTTTTCTAAGAAGTTCACTAAAAGGAGTAAGTAAATGTTTGAATCCAAAGTGAAGGCTCCGAGGAAGGCCAAGAGCGCTCCTCACTTACTGCTCTCGGAGAACGACGTCTATTGTTGGGGAATCTTCATGCATAAAGTGAAGTGCCTCATAAAAGCATTTTGTGGTGATGTACCTACGCTTGGAGTAAGGTTCAACAGACTCCCTTGCGTAAAAAATTAGAAATTCTATAGAAAAATGTGGACGAGGGCCATAGTACGTCACTGTTATTCTCTCTGAGATTAAACAATTGTGGTTTTAAAGTCATTGTATTTAAGAGTGCACGAACATAAACTGCCAGAAAATATTAGTGAAAAATGCAATTGTTTCAAATATTGAACTGACCCGAACCACCAATAGTATATTTTTGACAACTTTTTTTGTTTGTAACAGAATTTTCAACATTATTTGGTCTAACTCGTTCACTCTATTGCGTCGTCGTCCGTAAGATCGACTAATCACCAGCTCGACCCGCGGCAGCTTGTTATCTCGATGCTTCAAACCTTGTAGGACGATGAGCGCCATATATTGATGGCGTGAACGGTTACCTCAATCATTGATCATGTTGAGCTCAAACAGTCCAAGGTACCCAAAATAAACATGTTTGATGTGTAACATCTTTCCGCTCGCTTTCTAGCATTTGTGGGAGTGATTTCATGAAATGGGACGGAAGTATGTGTAACAGTGTAACAAGTGTGTAACTGGAAGTCGGGGAGGCTTTTGGGAGTGATTTCGTGAAATGTGTAACAGTGTAACAAGTGTGTAACAGGAAGTCGGGAAAGCGCGCAAGCGCGCGCCATTTTGTAAATTTAAAATCGATATTATGAACATGAAATATCATTATTATATGTGACATATTGTGTCATTTGACTATCAAAGGTCATTTTGATATGTCAAATGTCTTCTAATGAGTATTTACTGCATTCTCTTTATGATTTGTAAAAAAACGAGCGAGCATTACAGTAGTCGCATATGATGTGTAACATTTGACATCTCACCTTAGTAATAAGTAATTTTATGCTTACTGCATTTATTTTATAGTTATAAAATGATGTAATACCTGACCCATTTTTTCAGAATATAATGTTGTCAAATGAGATGGCAAATGTTACACATACAGGGTATGAAAAAACCCTTACCGAAGCCGCATATACGCATAGTGTACATCAAACTAAAAAACATTAAGTAAAAATAAATGCTGGGACACGACTTTTATTTTTGGGTATCAAAAACAGGTGTTATTTATGACACGCAATGGAACGCGTGCAACTTAGTGTGCATGTAGCGTACGATACGATACGAGGCGGCCGGCCGCGAGCCGCCGCATCATTGTGTGTCTCTTTTTAATTGAAAATGGAAAAAAAATACTAATGTTCCTTTAGAAGAAAATTTATTAATAACTTTTTTAAACAGATTCCGCAAAAACCGTTAAAAAAAAAGTTTTGACTTTGTTCCTCAATAACTCCTTAACTATCAGATTCCCAGGTATGGCTCCATACAAGAAAGTAATAGTAATGATGGGAACAATCTGTATTTTACGTTTTCGTTGAGCTTCTTTTCATACCCTGTATATGCGACTACTACTATTAAGTAGTCAAAATGACCTTTGATAGTCAAATGACACAATATGTCCCCTATAATCATCCTATAATAATAATAATATGTCATGTTCATAATATCTTTGCGCGCTTCCTCGACTTCCTGTCACACTGTTACACCTACTTCCGTCACATTTCACGAAATCACTCCCACAAATTGTATATATATAGAAGGCGAGCGGAAAGATGTTACACATCAAAAATATACGTCATTGTGCTTATTACTAGGGTGAGATGTCAAATGTTACACATCATATGCGTCTACTGTAAGGCTCGCTCGTTTTTTTTCTTTCTGAAAAACATCTTAACCCGCCGCCGACTACAACCTCACCTGATGGCAAGTGACGATAAGAAGACCAATTTAAAATGTATCTTTTGAGAAATTATGTTTCGACATACAGTGATGATGTTGAGTTGAGGCTCGGGGACTTACGTTAAAATATAATATTTTTTGTGAAAATACCAAAATATTGTTATTATTATATGCCATTCTACCGTATATATATATACGGATAGAGTGCCCCTACCGTTTGATTAGTTTGATGAATAATATATTGATGATTGATGATTTCGCGGGCCGTGTGGCCGTGTGACGTCATTGCGCCCCCGCTCCACAATAGAGGAATTCTTCGTGAGTGAAACTTCGATTAGGTCTAATTACAATTGATAGAGTGGCGGATCACCTAAGTCAATTGACTACTGCTTATTACTCGTACATTTTTAAATGTTTTCTCTCTCGAAACTCTCGAAACTCAAGATGAGTTATTAACTATCTTCAAATACGTGGCCCGATTATCACAATATGTGTTAAACAAATCCGTATTCTGAAATGAGTTTTTGGTGCTGAGGCGCTAGCCTTGGTGCTGAGGCGCTAGCCTTGGTGCTGAGGCGCTATTGTTGTTGCTTGGTAACGAAAATGTCAGACTTCTCCCCAATACAAAGTTGTGTATTAGACAACACTAAGAGACATGTATGTTAGTTCAGTGTTCTGTTAGTTCATTAACTTGATTGTTTGTATGTAAATAAAAACTGCTTTGAAAATAAGGCTGTAATCCAATAACAATTAAGCAGTCGATAAATTTGTGGCAGGTGTTTGTTTACGGTCTCCGCAGCACCCGCAGTGGTTGAAAGTGGCCGAGGGTCGCTAACTAGGCATTGTTGTAGCGCGCCTTTGCCGCGGCCGCCCGCCGCCCGCCGCCCGCCGCCCGCCGCCCGCCGCCCGCCGCCCGCCGCCCGCCGCCCGCCGCCCTACGCACCCGCCGTGCCGCCCGCCCGCGTTCGCGTCCGCGACCAAATTGTTTGCCGCCGCTGATTGTAATTTAATTTAAGTTCACGTTTAAAACTCGTGTATTACGAAGGGCGTGGGAATAGTACAGTCTACAGGAGAAGTTATTCGTATTAGAAGCCGTCTTAAAACTAATTTGACAATGAATTTTTCATTAATAATGTTATTGGAGCACTTTCGATTAGTAACATAGTTGTAAGTATTCTATCTGGCTACAAATCTGTTAATAGCAAAAGTTTTCTTGTCGAAACGTTAGCCGCAATAAGATAAGCCAAATGGAGTTGGGTGGCTCCAGGCTGGAAATTAATGTTGCGGCTAACAACGCCGGTCGCCGGAGCGGCGGGGGCCCTCGCCTCGCGCCGCGGGACGCTGTCGCCGGACGTCGCCGGATACCACCGGACGTCACGCAAGGTGCCGCAGGACGACGACGCCGGGCTCCGCAGGACGAGCCGCAGGGCTGCCACTTGATAGTAGCGAATGCGTCATTATTCCAGGACCTTTTGTAAAGTCATTATAACAATGGGAGTGTTTTTCTCTCTTAGGTAATAAATATTAATGTAACTTTGTTTTTTCTAAACATAAAACCTAAAACTGTTGTTTTTGGCGGGCGGTATTCTGACAATTTCATTGTTCACAAGCCGTTTTCCGATAAGTTCGAGGTATCATGTCATAACCGTACCATAACTGGCAATCACTTTATACAGTCATTGTGTAGGCAGCTATTTAGGCGAAGTAACGAAGTTTCGTAATAGTAGATTGTACACCAAGGGGATAAAGCACTGTATTATGTCACGGGCGCGATATTTGAATCCTGAGCGTAACGAAGGACTCCAGATTTAACTCCCGAGCGTAGTGAGGGGGTTTTGAGTTGATTCCCGAGCGAAGCGAGGGAATTAAAATGGAGTCCTGAGAGCAGTGAAGGATTTAAGCGCGCCCAAGGCAAAATCAGTTTTATCCCTGAGGAGTATACTCTACTTTTCTCACCTTTTGCGAGACAATAAAAACCAAGGCTACTAGAAAAAGTATTTTATTTATTAAAATACTATTTTCATTACTAATTATATATAATTGGCACAGTAAATAACAATAAAAAGTAAATTAAAAATTAAAATTGATGTTTGATACATTAGTCCAGTTATGTAAAGATATGGTTATATTTTTTGGTACGCTTATGTTAGTTGAGGAATTTATTTGAGTAGCAGCACCCAATACATCAGAACCTTGCGTGTGAGGGTCGTTTGGCACAGTAAAGGTTGGGGAAGGTGGTGCTTGAGGCAGTGGGCTTGACGGGATATATTTTGAGCTAGATGGCTGTGGTGGCAAAGGTTTCCAAGGATCATCAATAATGGACGTAGTTTTCAGATGAATGTTGTCACCAATACGACAGCTTATCTTGTTTTTGTTTTGTATGGAATTCTCTATGTAGCCCTCCGCTACTGCATCGGATTTCCAGCCACCATGACGTTTTATCTGGGCCATATCTGCTCCTGAATCTGCCAACAGACTTGCCGATGTTCTCCTGAAACAATGACCCGTATAGAGCTCGGGATTTTGCAATTTGAGGTATTTTGCAATTTCTTTTGGCATGGCGCTGATTTTATTCTTGCCAATGACTTGCCTGGTGCATTTGCCATTACTGTAACCGATAAAAAATCTGTTGGTGTTTATATTAGAGGGGCGCAGAGCTTGGTACTTTTCAACAATTCTTGCATAATCTTCACGAACTATGAACGAACGTTCTCTATTTGTTTTGGTATCTGGTAAGTTAATCAGCAATAAATCTGCATGTTTTTTGATATCATTGACTTTTATGTTTACGAGTTCATTTCCACGACATGCGCCATTCACTCCAAAAATCAAGGCTACCTGTAACAAAAAATAGGATTGTGAGTAAATAGATAGATACACTACTACATTTTTTGACCTTTATATTATAAAAAAAGCTTGCGACAAAACCTTAGAATGTGTATTTTTTAAATGTGTGCCATTTAAATACCCTTTTATTCATTAACTATTTTATAGAGCTATTATAGGTAGGTACTAGAAACGTAACTAAAAAGTAGGCAGTACTCATACTTACTTTCATGGCCAGAAAGCCAGGAGCCTCATTCAGAAAAGTTTCCACATCTTGCGCTGTCAATACTTTTGACTTCTTTGCTCGATGACCATCTGATTTCCTCTTTAAAAATGGCAATAACTTGCTATATGTATTTATCTTAATGTCGTGTTTGATGCTTATTGTTAACCTGAGCATCGAATAGATACACCACAGGCTGCTGGACTTCTTTGTATACGATAAATACTCGAAATAAACAAGAAGCACTGACTCCGACACAACTTTGCGGCTTTTGCAGTTTTCCATTTGTGGAAATCGTCGTAAGCTTTCAAGTATTTTTCCTTCGACTTCTCTGGTAGTAGGTTATTAACAATACCTAAGGCGTCTAATTTAATGGACTCCGGAGTTAAATCACTTTCGTCACTCGACATTTTCTTAATGTTTTATTCTATCTTCTTTTGCAGTTTTGTCTGATATTGATTGCACCGTATTGAAATACTCGCGGCTTTTGTTTTAAGTATTGATTTTTTTTCGTTCGGCTTGCCGTGGCGTGGCCAGCTCGATTTTCGAATAAGTTCGATTTTCAAATAAATGAGGCGCGGCGCGCGCCGCCGTCCACCTCCTCGCCGTCGGCCACCAGCAGCTGCAGCAGCCGCTTGCCGCGCGATTTTGACGAAATTAGACTTGAAATGCATAACAATAAGAACTAAGAGAAGTGAGAATCACATTACTGCCCGGAGGGTTATAATGAAATTCAGTACAATATTACACCCCGGCAAAAGACAAGGGCTATAATGATTTACTTTGAGTAAGGTTTGCATGATATATAATGAGGCATTGTCGAGCAGGTGGTGTGAAAAAAATATACCATTAATTATCGTATTATTTAGGCGTGAAGCGGTCGTCGGCTCGCAAAATTTACTATTTTAACAAAGTAATACAATTCTGAATACTTTCAAAATTATTGCCATATTAAGTACTACCAGTTATGAGAGATAAATACAGGGTCTAACAAAATCAATTAGCGAACGTTTAAGGGCGGTACCTATACATCATTTTGAATACAATGACAAAAAATGGGCTCCAGTTATATATTGATTTTTCAAAGTTATGTTTTCTAACAAACTAAATCAATTAAAATAATGCACATCATGAAACATGCTGTATCTTCACTAGCTTACACGCACACAATTGAAAAACCATTGTATGACATTCATACACACACGGCTATCTTTGTGTGCGTGTAGTACAGCTGGAAAGGGTGTATTTTTTGGTGAATTATAATAATGTTTTGTTGATTATCTGGGTAACGAGCCCGTAGTTTTGGACCAAATTTGGTGAGCATGCTCAGTGTGATGTATAGATGCTCCCCTTATACGTTCGCTTATTGATATTGTTAGACCCTATATATATAGATAAAACTGATAAGTTATATAGTAATAATAACAGTTCATAGACGTACACAAAACCACACAAACAAAATAAAATATTATTAATAATAAGAAATCTAAGATAACTAGGTACCTGTAAAACAATAAGAAGGTGTACGCGTGTGCGTGTGTGTGAGCGCGTGAGTAAAAGCACAGAACAGTGATAAAAGGCTCAGTTTGTTTTTTACCCTAGGTAAAGGCAAACACTGATTTCAGTCATCATTCTGAATGAGTCGAGGGCTAGAGTAAAATAACAAACAAAAAGTGACTCATTATATTGTATTATATTTTTTAGGTATAATAATTACAAAGGTTAGTCAGAGATACTCTTGATATATTGAACTTTATTGACTTTCTGAGATAAAATATTCAATTAAAAGAAATGAAACTCTAAATACTTATTACATTCCAATGTAACAAAATGTCTATTATCATGTTATATTATATGCCACCCCTTGGTGCCGGGAGATGCCCAGCAGAGGGCGCTGGCTCCTCGACCTTCGTCGTGCTCAAGGTGGATAAGGAATGTTCACAATTTTAAGTGGGATTAAAAAGTTATTTCGAAATATAAATAGAAGCTGTCTGAATACGTTTATTCAATTTGTTGACGTGCCGGCGCCGGCGGGCGCACGGCGCGGCGGTCGGGCTCCAGGCTTTCACACCTGATTACATTCGTTGATCAGACATCACATGAGTTATGACATCACTCATTCCTCATTTTGTCATAAAAAATACTTAGTTTTCATAAATTTTTCATAAGTTTTATTGCAATTAAATTATTACTCTAAATCTGTCGATATCAATAATTCATCGAATGTGTGTAAACAACTTTTCACATGTAACTTTCAACGGCGCAGGATCAAACGCTCATGTTTGTGCGACGTTTTTGTTAAGTTCCCCTTCGTTTAAGTAAAAAAAAGCTTATTTAGACTCCAGCAGGGCTATGCTCGGGGTTTCTCTTCGTGATCGAATCAGAAATGAGGAGATCCGCAGAAGAGCAAAGGTAATCCACATAACCCGAAGAGTTGCTAAGCTCAAGTGGCAGTGGGCAGGGCACATTGCTTGCAGGACTGATGGCCGCTGGGGCGGGATAGTCCTGGAGTGGCGATCGCGTACCGGAAAGCGCAGTGTGGGCAGGCCTCCAACAAGGTGGACCGACGATCTGGTGAAAGTCGCGGGAAGCCGCTGGATGCGAGCAGCACAAAACCGGTCGTTGTGGAGATTCTTGGGCTCCCCCAAAGACGTCCACTGCTGGACAAAGGCCTCCGCCTTTGTCCAGCAGTGGACGTCTTTTGGCTGAGATGATGATGATGATGATGATGAGACTCCAGCGGGCGGCGGCGGCGCGGCGCCGGCGAACCTCCGAGGCTCGAGCGCGGCCGGCCGTGGCAGGCTGCACCGACCGCGCCGCGACACGAAACATTCAAATAAAATGAAAAACATTTTTTTCTTCGAAAATGCTTACAAATATTAATGATATAGCTTTGTATGGACTTTAAATTAGCATCATATGGTTTATCAGCCAGTGAAGTCGGGCCTTCCCACATTAACAATAAAATATTAACAAAAATATATTTATAATGATTTAAATGTTGTTGCTTAATCGGGGAACCCAGGAATGCCTGATTTAAGTTGTCAAATTATTTGTACAATTGTATTTTCGATAAATAAATAAAAAAAGCTAAGCTAAAACTATTTACTTTTATATACTTTACTGTAATCAGTACCACAATTAAATCATTTCAATATTTTTTTTTTGCACTTGATAAAGTGAAAGTGTCGTGACAACGATGCGCGACGTGCGGGTGACGTGCGGGCGACGTGCGGGCGACGTGCGGGCGACGTGCGGGCGACGTGCGGGCGACGTGCGGGCGACGTGCGGGCGACGTGCGGGCGACGTGCAGGCGAACGTGTGGGCAAAAGCGGGCGGGCGGCGGCGACCCTCGTCACTCGGAAATATGCGAGTAATCTAGGCCGCCGTTCTGTTTTCTGTTTTTTCCTGCCGAGCTTTATAAATGCGAAGTGCCTTTTTGAGGAACACAGGCTTTTGTTACAACGTCTCTTCCTTTAAATCGTTTTATTAAGGCTTCGCCGCTTTGTCACGTGCCACTGCGTCACATGTCAGTGCCGGTCGTATGAGCGAGTGTGTATGCACACGCCGTGGACGCGTCGCTGGCCCCAGCAGTGGGCAGTCGACCGGCCCACGGGGGCTACGGCGGGGGTAATGAGTTACAATTAGCTACCAAAACGCGTGAAATCGACTCGATGACGACGTTTTAATTGTCTACATTGACTGGCGGGCGGCGACCGTTCGCGTTAATTGTTACACTGGCGCGCTCCTGAGGCTGCCTCTAATCAAATTTCCAATTTGCGAACATCGGAACGTCAGTTTCGCCAATAATTCTAGAATCAATTTCTCTGATATTTCAAGTGTAAGTAATTCTTGCCAGTTCTGTTCTACGTATTTGATTATGAATTCTAAGATTTTAGATATTGAGCCGTTCCGTGGCGTTTGATTTAAGATTTATTATCCTTATTGATAATTTATTACACCGATAACTCAATAAAAGTGAGCGACATTTTTTTCCGACAATATAAATTGCGGCGAGCACCGGCGCTGCGCGAGTAGTGCGAATCACTTACGTATTTGGCTGGAGGTTCGGCTCGGGCGCGGCGGGAGTGCCCTAGTCAGTATTATTTATTGTTTAATATATCAGCGGAGATGAGTGCCGGAGTTTTTGCAGCGGAGTGGCATCCGTCTCGATAGAGGCGGCGGCGGGCGGCGGGCATGATTTATTGCACTCCGACTGCTCTTCGGCGCGAAGGTTCCCGCCATCTCGAAGCATTTCATTTCAATTTTTAACTGGCGGCTTATTTTCACTGTTCGCTCAAGTCATTTGTAAAATAATATCGTCCTAAGCGACCAACCGCAAGCGTTGAAGCCTTCTGAGCAATCTTCTGGTAATATTTTATGTAAGAAAAATACATGTAAAATAAAAGGAAATTAGAAGGTGGCTCATAAATATGAGATTGGAGCGCGATCCCGCATCCCGGCGACATTCCATCCGCACAATTGAATCACGGCGCGTTCGCGGTCCCGGCCGGCGGCGGCGCGCCGGCAAACACCAATTGTGAAGGAATATTTTAAATCTACTTGTGACATTGTACGGTATCACCGCACATTAAGTGGGTCATCGCGTCAGCGTTTTCATATTCATTCATATTTTCTACACATTTGCGATCAAGGCATTGTCGTTAGCAAGCGTATATTTATCAATTAATTAATTTGTAATCAAGTTTACAAACTAAACATCATTTTACTATCAACAAAGACTCTTTATTTATCTTGAATAATCAAGGTAGTTTGTGTAGCAAGATTAAGACGCGAACATTGGTCCTTCGAGCTGTGGTTTAGAGATCTTTTTGTGATTTTCGAGTGTTTGCGAATTGGTACAGTCGGCCTCCCACAAGCGGGTCTCACCAGCTGGATTAAGAAGGCGCACAGAGCACTCGCGAGCACATTAGACGCTGAACCATCAAGAACCAGCAAGTATCAAGTGTGGAAGATTTGTTGTGAAATACAAGCCCACATACAGACTCAAATTTGTGCACATTTTGAACATTTGTATCAAGAAAGGTACCTAATCAAAATATACCTAATCGTAAGGTAATAAACAATATTTTTACTAAAAATAATTTTAGCAAGTTGATTCAAGTTCTTACATTATCATGGATGTAAATGGCTTACTGTATCAACAAAACTTATTGTCTGAAGACATCAAGAAACTTTTAATCAACTTTAAAAAAGACGGTCCAGCACGCCGAGCTCCAGAGCTTATCAAGAGACGTTTGGAAACATTAGAAAGTCGTAGGATTGGATTTAAGGCGAATCTTGAAAAGCTTACCCAGTATTTAACGTCCGAGGATGATTACTTCGTGGGTGATTACTGCCAGCAAACAGCAGGTATACTTAGAAGCCAAGCAATATTTTGAGAAAGCAAGCATCAGCGGCACTCCCAATCCATCTCCTGCAGCGCAACAACCCAGCAAGGCGCACGAAAATAAGAACTTTGATGCGGAGAAGCCTACCGCTTCTGGTATGGTACAACTATCACTACCCCAAAGAGATCATCAGAATAATAACTAAAGTTATATTGTTCTGAGTGATGAACCTTCCTGTTATGCAACAAGCTAACGCCAACCACACAAAGAGGTTATATGACGTTACCACAGAGTGCCTAAATGCTATCAAGAATTTGGAAATTAACTTAATACACCTGGGATCCTATTTTACTCTATATTTTGTCTCACAAAAGCTGGATGCTGAAACCTACAATAATTAGAGTCCTTGAAAGAGCCGAGAGAAATACCAAATTTGAAAGAATTGGTATTTCTTTGACATTCCTAGAAAATTTTACGACTATGGAGTCTGCTCCGTCGCAAGCGAGAAAGTTACCAGCAAAGGTTGACCCCATCAATATCTAACAGATTCAAAAAGTCATACAACATTTCTCAAGCAACAAGGCTATTGCAAGGAGTAAGGTAAAATGTCCCATATGCAGCAGTCATTGTGTCATGAACATGGAATATACTTTGCAAAAAATTTCTAGAAATGTCACCTACCCAAAAACGCCAAACTGTAATAAGAATGAACCTTTGCATCAATGTATGATCATCGTGGCAATTCATTTGACATCGAACAAGCGATGCCGAGAGTGCAACGGAGGTCATAACACGATATTACACTCGGCATATGCAAAAAATAATATGACACCGACCGATGAAGTATCAAAGCTCACGGCGGCGCCGGCGCCGGCGGCAGAAACGCGACGTAGCGCTACTAACGTTGCTCAACAATGTGACATTCTCGAAATTATTTTACCTACAGCTTTGGTAAAAATACAGATTTGATAGAAAGTATGAAACAATGCGGGCACTCGTCGATCAAGGCTCCCAAGTATCCATAATCACTTCCAATGAACGATGTTCTTAGGTGTACAGAGTCAACGGTGTTCTAGGCGTTACCTTAGATTCAAAAATACAGTGGAACCCTCATATTAGTACTCTTGCGGGGAGACACAATTCCGCTGCTTACGCTGTAAGAAAAATTAGACAGCTTACGGATGAAAAAACGGCTCGATGAGTTTATTTTAGTTGCTTCCACAGTGTTAGGACTTATGGAATCCTACTGTGGGGTAAAGCTGCTGACATATAAAACATTTTTATTTTACAGAAAAGAGCAGTAAGGCCTATATATAACTTAGGAGCACGCGTGTCTCATAAGGAGTTGTTTAAAGAAATTAATATTCTAACGGTAGCGTCACAGTTTATTTATAACTGTATTCTATAAGTGCGCCAAAACATTTCTTTTTATAGAAAACAATGAGATATACACAATCTTAATACAAGAAATACTTGTAAACTTCGACTGCAGAAAGTTTATGGATCATTCATGGGACAAGGTGTCATTTATTATAATAAAATCCCGAATGATGTTTTAATTTTGCCCTTTGAGAAATGTAAGACACACGTTAAGGAAACATTTTAAAAAAAGGGCTATTACATGCCAATGATTATGTTCATGATAAAAATGCATGGAACTGACAATCCTCCAATTCTCGCACACTGTGGAATAAACATCGAAATGAGAATAAAGTGTAATGTTAAGTAAATGTATAGTGGTAAGCATTATTTGTAATTCCGGGTTCTTGAAAGCTTTTAATTGTAAATATTGTATGATTTGGTAACGTCATACTTTTTTTTTTGTAAATATCGTTACTTCTATTAAAGCTGTGGAGTTTCTTGCGCCCATTCTTCTCCACAGCTAAAAATAGACGTCCTGAATGGGTAAAATGTTGACTTTGACTTTGAATGATGCTTAAATATTGGGCTTAAGTCGTAGCAAATGTAAGGGCGTCGTAACAGGCGTTGGCATCAAGGACAACGCCTGTACAGACATGACAATGAGTGCAGCTCGATCTCAGAGAAATATACTTTCGAAGCAGAAGAAATTATTAGCATTATGATAAGTTTGACAAGAAATTTTCCTCAATTAATCATTCCAAAAACCATCTTGGGAATTTATACAAAAATGCAATAAGACCCTTATTTCAATGTTAGCAAGCCCATTAATATTTTAATAGGGGCTAATAAATAAGTAATATTATGGAGGAAATATAGAGTAAAATAACACAAACCTGGTTGCACAACAAACGCTGCTTGAGTGGATTTTGTGTGGAAAGATATAAGCCTTACAATTCAACGTCATTATTAACAATTTAGAAGAAATGCAAAGATTTTGGGAGATTAAAGATTTATCTGGAAATAAGCCGTATTCGACGGAGTAAAACAAATGCATCCAATTTTATAAGTAAACGACAACAAGGTCGGCCGATAGAAGATACACAGTGAGGCTACCCCTAAAATTTAATATTGACCAGTTAGGGTCGTCCAAATCTGACAAAGGCTGTCGCACAATAAGGTTACACGCATAACGACTGATTTCTTTCACGCATATTGACTTACACGCATATTGACTTACACGCATATTGACTTACACGCATATTGACTTACACGCATAATGACTAACACGCATAATGACTTACACGCATATTGACTTACACGCATAATGACCAACACGCATAATGACTAACACGCATATTGACCTACACGCATATTGACTTATATACGCCAATTGGAATTTTTTTTTAAGAAGAATGAAGAGATAAAAATAAAATTGAGTTGTTTATACACGAATATCAAGAATTACGTCACATGCTATTGTCAATAGCAGCGGCTACGAAAACGCTCCGCCGAATTGCTACCTACCGCATCATTGCGTGCTACGAGCGGAGTCTAGCACTACGACACACCGAGTCGTATTTAATGCATCCGAAAAAACATCGAGTGGGTTAAGTCTCAATGACTGCATGGGTAAGGGGCCTAACTTACAAAAACACATTTTAAACTTGATTTTGGGATGGAGGCAGTATCAAGTAACTTTTATCGCGGACATCGAGAAAATGTATCGACAAACATGGTTACATGAAGATGATCAAGCACTTCAAAAAATTATATGAACAAATGCGAGAATACCAACTAGCAACGGTGACGTACGGCAGTACCAAGGCCGTACCCTTTCAACGGTGACGTACGGCAGCACCAAGGCCGCACCCTTTCTCGCAATGATGATGCTCCGACAGTTAGCAAGTGACGAGAGAAGAAAATATCCAGAAGCTGCACAAGTGCTCGTAAGTAATTTTATATGGACGGTTTGATTCGTTGCCCTTTATCCGTGCTATCATACTAATATTGGGTCCTTACCTATGAAATTGACGTTTTTTTCCTCACTTATTAATAGGTGTATTACCTACTTCTAAAAGTCAATACCGGTTTTTATGTTACTTAGACTTCAGTAATAACAATGATTATTCATTTTGTACCTTTATCGCCCAATTTTTTGTAAATTGACTTCTTTTTTGGTCGCGGAATCGACCTTTTGTTTCATTGTAGCTTTGAAGGGTCTTGATTTTTTTCTTTTTAATGTCTGCTATATTTAGCTAGTGAAACAAACACATTACTCTACAATTTTTATAGTGTTAACATAAATAGATGCTAAGAAAATTGAAAGAACGTTAGTAGGAAAAATATAATTTTATAATTTTTTTTTATACAAAACGTCATTTTCATAGGTAAGGCCCTAATATTATAAACAGAAAAGCTTTGTATTTTTGTATATATGTTTGTAACGAATAAACTGAAAAACTACTAAACCATTATAATGCTACATTAGCGCTGAGTAACATAGGCTATAATAATTAAAAAATGTCCATCCGTGCGAAGCCGGGGCGGGCCGCTAGTTTGCTATAAAACTGAAACAAACCTGATTAATCTTCTAAAAGCTGGCGGTTTCAAGTAGGGCTCTAATTACCAAGATTTAGTAGACAAACCAAGCAATCAGGAGCAAGATAACTATAATTTCAAGAAAGTTGAATCCACAAAAACACTTGGCCTAACCTCTGATCGTGATGTTTTCACTTTGCAATGCCAGATCGATATTAAGAAAATACAAAATACGAAGAGGTCTTTACTCTCAGCTATTTTCCAATTATATGACCCGCTGGGTTGGTTGAGCCCACTCTCTACAAAGCTCAAGGTCCTTTTTCAACAAGTCTGGAAGACAAATATGAGTTGGGATGACAATCTCCCGGAGCATTTTTATCATGAATGGGAATTAATAAAAAATGATACCACACAAATAAATACAATTCAAATACCACGATGGTTAGGCTCTAATGTCGCAGACAGAGTCGAATTACACGGGTTTTGCGATGCATCACAAAAGGCGTACGCCTGCGTCGTTTACAGCAAAGTTATGAAATCAGGTCAAGCTGAAATAAAATTATTGGTTGGTAAATCAAGGTCCCCAAGGTTGTAATAAAGAAATATCGTTACCACGCCTGGAGTTGAGTGGGGCCCTTCTTCTTTCAAAATTAATGGAAAAAGTTAAAGCAATCTCTATCATCAGAACTGGACATCAAGATTTATGGTTGGATCGACTCTATGGCAGTTTTGGGGTGGTTGCAAGGGAGCCCCGATCGGTGGAAGCCTTTTCTTGCCAACCGGGTATGCAAGAATCATAGAAGTTATGCCACCCGAGAGTGTTGGCAATACGTCAAGTCCTCAGATAACCCGGCAGACTGTGCTAGACGCAGTTTGACAGCAACTCGATTAATACAACATCCACTGTGGTGGCAAGGACCAACATGGCTCCCAACTTATGTGCACACAGAACAGAAACAAGAACGCCCTGTATACTCTACTAACCAGGAAGAAAAACCACTTAAACAAGTTCACGTGGTTACTCAAAATAGCAACAGTACCCTTATCAAGAAGATGCTAATTGAGTACAGTTTATACCAAAAGTTTGTAAGAATAGTAGCATGGATTTGTAGGTTTGGAACAAAAAGGAATTACGAAAAAACATTCCTCGGCTCACTATACAAGAGTTACGAGCAGCTGCAAGAATCATTATGTAAGTTCAGAAAGAGGTTTTACAAGAAAAGAAACAGATAGCATCAAGGAGCAAGATACGAAATTTGAACCCGTTTTTGGATAGCGAAGAAGTTCTACGAGTTGGAGGGCTGTTACCAAGCCATCTAAACTAATAAGTCACGAAGATGGTGCTGAAACAAGAGACAGCAGAAAAATAATAGATAGATAGATAGATAGATAACGTCTTTATTTGGACACTATAGACACACACAATATACAATCGTAAATAATAAAAAAACAACAATTACACTAAACATAATTTCATAACACAAGTATTAAAAATACAAAAATGTGTGTGTGCCGCAGCATCTCAAAAGGGTCGTTGCTCAGCGTGGTATTCACTCGCATAGCTAGTGAATCGCTGATTTTCAGCAACAACCAGGAGTGACCACAAGGACGGTGCCCGTAACGATTATCAGTAAAGTGCCCATGAGCGTGTTGTAAAAAAATATTAAAAATTTGTAAATACTTAAAGATTTTTTAATGTATAAGCTTAATAGACAGCGAAAACAAGTCGCAAGAAACAAAAAATAAATTTAGCAAGAAAAGCATTTTTACATCGACGATCATGACATTTCTGTTCTTTTTAACAATCCTATCAAGCTCTATGCGAACGTAAACATCACTCAGTTCAAAGAAAATCAAAGTCTTTACTTTGATAAAGTAGCGAACATGTTATTGATCAAGGATGAGTGGAAGCTCTTTATTTATTATCAAATGGAACCTTATTAGAACGGGTAAAGTGCACTCGATTCATACATACAAACATTGGACAGAACGTGTAAAACAATACGACAACAAGGTCACTGTGACGCGTTACTCATTCAGTTACATCACAGCAGTTACGAGGAACTCGAGTTTTACGATCAGCTGTTATTGAATCAGCAATTCGGCGGACAGATAAGAATAAGAATAATAAGAATAAATTTATTTGCTGTGTAAAACCACAGAATACATAATAGTAAAACTTAAGACTAAATACATAAAACTTATAAAATAACATTTGTCTACATAATAATAATATAATGCATTACAAGAGTGCCGCTTAAATCGTAAAGTTTTAAAATTAAGGTTGGTAGTGCAAAATAACCGAAGTGATGCCCAAACTAAGTAAACTAGTTGACCCGTGTCTCAGGCATCTAATCGGTGAGTGTGTGTTAGCGCTTGCTTACATAACATTTTATTAAGGCGAAGCACCGCTAAACACTAAATCTCATACGGAGCGTTTGCGCTCCGTACCATAAGAAAAACTGTTTTTTTTCCCTTCAAATTAAAAATACAAATTATTTAAAAAAAATGAACTACAATATTGATGTGTATGTTAAGACTAATCTACTAAGAAAATTTAGATGCGTAACGGTCTGGTTAGCCTGTAAAATGCATATCTATCTTTTAAAAAAGGTTACTTTGGTATTTTTTCTCTGTTATAAAAGTTGACAAATCGTGTTTCTGCAACTAGCAAAATGAAGTCAATTAAATGAAAAATCATGTCAACAAATATCACTTTCATATGTTTTGTAATTGTTGTGAAAAATCAAGATCCCCGCCACGTAAATTTCCAATGCGTTGCCTTAACTAACAATAAATTATAATACTTTTAAGAACATTTTGCTTATGCAGCATGTTGCTGCCATTGTATACCAAATAGATGTTCCGTGATGTCATTGTAGGTTTTCCCTTGAAGCCACTTTTGTATGGTTTTCTTAAAAAATATTTTATTCATATGATGTATACCTAGTGTTAAACTAAGTTTATAAGCAAAATAATCTGTGAGAGTGAGCTGTACGATATAGCTCAGTGGAATAAAACAATGTCTGCTCGCCTTTTGCTGGTTTGTAGTGCAGGGCTATAGGGCGTTAGTGAATGTTTCTTTGTTACAGTTAGTAGTATAAACAACTGACGAATAGAAAGGACATCACATTCAGCAGGGAGTTCTGCTGTAGGGAAAAGGAAAAAACGAAATGTACTAACTTACAAAATGGCTCTCTGTATCTGTGCTATTTCTAAGTTTAGCATGGTGGTTCTATGAGCGCCCCCCCAAGATGAAGTTTTGATGCAGTACGTTAGCAAAGATTGGCAAAGGGCTAGATAAACCTCTTTTAGCAGATTTCCTTTAGCGGCATATCTTAAATTTTTAAAGACATAAATAAATTTTTGAACTCAAGTAGTAAGAGCTTCTATATGTGTCTGTATGTGTATCGACAGCGTATGATATTATCTGACTATTGTTTTGAAAATGGCTAAAAGGCGCGTGCGACGAGGCCTTATCAACGGCGTCGAGAGATTTGCCGAACAATACAAAAAAGATATTTGTTTAATACAAGTAAACGAAAAACATATTGTAAACCTTTGGTAAAACCAAACATAAATAGCAGAGTCTGAAAATAACCTTTTAAAGCGTACGGAGAGCGCTATGAATCAACAGCACAAAATAATAAATCAACATATGATTAGTTTGGATAAGGCAATAGAGGAGCTAAAGAACAATGCAAAAGCAAATAACATCGTTAATGACTTCGCGATTGAGTCGATAACAGCAAACAACGTGCTTAGCAACTTGAAAACCTACAAAATACATATAATAAATAATAAATACATTGTTGGATACATTACAGACATTCATCAAGGTCGCTTCAATGTACATTTGTTGACACCGAGTCAGTTAATAAATGAATTGAGCACAATACCAAGTCAATTACCAAAAGACGTGTGACTGCCGATCGATAACATAAACTCTGATTTACGCGAGTTATACAATTTAATCCATATCAAGACAAGGATGCTGCAAGAATACCAACTTTTTGATAACAAGATTCCACTAATAAGCAGAGAGACTAATGAAATTTTAAAAATCATTTCTGTCCCGCAATATTTACAAGAAAAAATCATTACAAAATGGTTTTGTTTTGTTTATATAATTTTAACGGAAATTTTGTTGCGAACAAATTACAAAAACACAAATGTTAAAAAAAAATCCACGAGCAGGATTTGAACCTGCACCCTTCTGACATACCAGCCCCCCGACCGCCTAACCGATCGCTTTGACTGCGCGTGTGGTTTGTGACGTCATCTTGCCACCTCGCACCGCCTATGAAAGCAATATCTAAAGCTAAAGGCTATAGCTTTCGGTATTGCTCTCATAGGCGGCACGAAACGACAGGATGACGTCATAGACCACACGCGAAGTCAAGGCGATCGGTTAGGCGGTCGGGCCCCAGGTCAGGTGCTCTCCCAATTGAGCTATCATGGTTCTAACCAGCCCGCCGAAATTATTCAACACTATTAACTTTTTTACTTTGAAAGCCAAAGGCGCCCATTCAATGTACTACTCGTACAGGTCGCCAGTCGTTTTGCTACCCGGTCTATTTGAGATGTGGCCTATTCACGGCGGGGTCGTTTAAAGAACCAGTCGTTTTGCTACAAAGTCTTTCGGAGATATAGGCTTTCTGCAGAGATGGTCCTTCTGAGATCTGGACCTTATGATGATTCGGTCGTTTTCACAATGTAGTCTACGAAACAAGTTTACGAAATAAACATCATTTTACTATCAACAAAGACTCTTTATTTATCAAGAACAATCAAGGTAGTTGGTGTAGCAAGATCAAGGCGCGAACAGACATGTTTAGGGAAGAAATGCAAAGAAAATAAAAATAACAAAAGATAAGTAGGTTGATACATTTTTATTTCTTCAGGGCAGTAAACAATTGTGCCACACAAATAACAACGTTATACAATATGTGCAACCACTTGAAAAATATGTAATAGATGGAACGAGTAAACTTGCAAATATTAAAGGTACGGCTACGCATTCATTTAGGCAATGAGCGCCTGTCGCCTGTCGTCCGCATCTCACTTTACAAAATGATGATAATGTAGGAGGTAAGCTTCATACCAACGCACCAAAGCAAGGCGCCAGAGTAACGCACACAGATAACTTTTCCCGGACACGGGGTCTCGCAGCAGCTGCGGCCGCGGCGGACTGTTCCGAGCTGTTCCGAAATGCTTACCTTTTGTGCTCCCGTGCACACCTCGAGCTGGCCAGGCAGACGTGGTCGCTCGGCCGCTTCATAACAGCCATGAACAAACAAACAAGTTGATAAGATCCGCCTCAGGATTAGGATCTTATAGTTTATTTTATTTTATTTTAAATTTATTTGGAAAACTTCTAGCTAATACATACAATAAAAGTGATTACAAGTTTCCGCTTATAACTTAATACAGATTAAATTACTCAAATCTCTTCGATTGTCATTAGAAAATGGAAAATGTTGGTAAGACTTTTTTTACAAAAAGAAGTTATTATCAAATTTGTTTTTAAACTGGTTGAGGGATGAGTTAAACAAGTCCAGGTTCATATCCTTATCAACACTATTATACAGTTTGGACACTGATGGCAGAAGAGTTGCTACGATAATTAGTTCGAGAAAGCGGTACATGCAGTATATTATTGTTGTTGTTGTTTTTAATTCAGTTCCAAGTCTGTATTATTTCAGGGCTAAAGTCAAAAAGTTGTGGTGATAGCGTCTGCAAGCCGGTACATTTTCAAGTTCGCTGTCCGCGACGCGTTGGTCGCGCGCCTCCGCCGCCGCCCGACGCGCGGCCCGTGCGAGGAACCCGCAGCCTTATTACCGAACAAAGCAACCGTTGCTGGTTGCACAATGGCAACGCGACGGCTACTAGTTGCGATTGCTACAATCGGTTGGTTTATTTTAGAGCGCCGTCATACGCTTTTAGTTCGTGAATCGGTCGCTCGTGGCGCTATCGTAGCGTTCTACGTTCCGTAATACGAAATATGTGTTTTGGTAGCGATAAATTGCAAATGGTTGCGATTACGACTGTCACTTAAAGATCAGTAATAAGCCTGCCGGCTGGCACTCCCTTGATACCACTGAAGTGGGTGCAGACGGGCTATTTCAATCTGCTTGCTGGTTTCACTGCTGGATCGCAGCGTTAAAAACTTTTATATCAGAAGATAAACGTAATTTTGATTTCATCTATAAAGTTTTAAGTGTTCATTTCTTTTCAGGATACTACAGGCTACTTAAATTATTATCATATTTTTTTTAAATATATTTTGGTAAGCACCATGCCTTGATCTCACCTGATGTCAAGCGATGATAGGCTAATGATGGAGCGCACTTCCCCCGGGATCCTCACGATTTGTTAGATGTATTTTCCGATATTTTTATTTTCTTGTAATAAAATTCCGATTGTCTTTTTTCACTGTAGACAAATTTCCGAACGCCTTATTTCCCTATAGACATATTTTCCGATATATTTATAAGTTAAAAACTACCATGTGCTTGTTACAATTATTCGCTAATAAAATATTATTTACAATTCTTAGTACAAATGTTTTATGTCATTTATTTCTAAGCGTAAGCATTGCAATATGTTCTGAAACCTAAATTATAAGTTCTGTCGATGCAACATTCTATAATATTCTGAAAGCTGTTTCGACACTGACAAGAGTATATCTTATCACACTAATATTATAAATGTGAAAGTTTGTGTGTATGTATGTGTGCATATATTTGTTGCTTCTTATCACGCTGCAACGGATGGAGGGATTTGGATGAAATTCGGCATGCAGATAGTTCATAACCTGGATTAAAATATAGAATACTTTTTATCCCAATATTCCCACGGGAACGGGAACCACGCGGGTGAACCGCGAGCGGCCGCTAGTTGCATATAAATCAGTGTCGAAACAGTTCTTTCAGAATATTATATTGTTTGAAAGAAATTTATAGTTACTTATGGACATATTATTATACTAGCTGTTGCCCGCGACTTCGTCCGCGTGAGCTAAAGGCTGTAGTCTGTACTGTTTAATTTATAATAGAATTATATGCATCGGAAATTTAGAAAATTGACATACAATGTCAATTTTCTTACCTTGTCTTGTCTTGTCTTTACCGACATACATACATCTACTCACTCTTAATATCCTTTCAGCTGGGAATGCTGAGATAGACAAAGACAATCGATCTCCATTTAGTGTGGTTCTGGCATACTTCCTGTGCCTCCTTTACGTCCATCATTATTTTCATACATTATCTCTTATTCTTTCGTTTATCATCTCTGCCATGTACATACATATATTCAGTTTGAAGCACAGAATCGTCCCGTTCATACAGATTCTCACTCAGTTTCCCGTTTCAATTATCTCTCCACATACATTCAGTATACAACACCGTTTCTCGATGGGTTGCGTGTATTTGCTACGTCATACAAACCTGAAATGGGTTTAATGACGCTCAATTATATGTAATAAAATTGGTATTTTACAGCTCAGGTACTCGTCCGGAGTCGTCCTAGGCACTGGTGTATCTTATCTAAGATGTGTCTACTGTTATACTGTCCAACCACGGACTTCAAATTTTTTTTTGCCTTGTCCACCGAAGCTGGATATCGAGTAGCAGGTAGCGATCTAGGATTATTGGTTGTCGGCCAGAAGGCACAAAAAACTATTTACCAACTATGTTCTTATTCGTAGATACAAAATATCAATAAATTGAGAACTGTAATGAATTATATTATTGTCTATTAGGTAATACAGTATAGTATTTTATGTTACATACTTGCGATAAATTTGAACTTCTTCGTGGCATCTTGTTAGGTAGGTAGCTTTTTAGAGGTAGATCACAGGACACAGAAAGAAGTTACCTCTAATAAAAAAAAAACTGAAGTCCGTGCCTCTAATACAGTTGTACCCTGCAAACTTAAACATTTATGCAACTCTGATACCAGAGGTAGCCATCGTCTTATGCGATAGAAGAATGGAAAAACCATTTTTCTGTAATCTAGAAGTATGTACAAAATTCATTCTTTATAGGTTTTATGATATTAAAATTGTTATGATACTTACTTACCTATATTGTATCATTGAACACAGATTTATCCTATAAATATGTTAAGAAACCAAAGTAAGAAACCGCTTACATGTAAAATAAGTACTGAAATAAGTGTTTAACTTACCTGCATCAAATGTTTCATAAAACTTTTACACATTGAATAAATCTTATTTGAAAATTAATAAGAACTGAATAAGTACTGAAATATTTAACGTACCTGCATAAAATGTTTTAAAAAACTTTTACACAATGAATAATTAATATAATTTGAAAATTATTAACAAAATAAAAATAGGTACTTAATGCATTGCAAAATATCAAAATTTCCTTCTATTCGTTTCAAAATTTGAGCGCCATTTTTTTTTTAAATTTTCATGTTCTCGCGTTTTTTCACCAAATAGATTTAAAAATAACATTAAGTATTTTGGGCAACGATCCAAAGGTTTAAACAGCCAAGCTATGTAATTCAAGATATCTTCTATGTGCAATATTTAAAAAAATAGAGACATGATTTTGGGCAATGATACAAAGTTTTATACAGCCAAATTTAATGAGTTGGTAACATTTCTATGCATAACTAAAAAAAGAGACATTATTTTGGGCAACGACACAGAGGTTTAAACCGCCAAATATAGGTAATGTTTTAACTTTTAACATTTCTGTGTATTAGAAAACTGCAATAAGCGCCGCGCGCAGGCGCGACTAAATAGCCTTATTATTATTGGTTATTTTGGAAAATGAAACAAAAGGTGTACTTACCCATGTACAGCCAAGTTTAATGATGTGCGTGATTTCAAGCTTGTTTTTATTTTCCGTCGCTTTACTACTGCGGTGCTAATGTTCGCTTAGGTGCCTCACAGAATAAAGGGTACCTTAGAGAGTAACAAAACTTTTCTAAAATAATAACTCAACGAACGTATCTAACAGTTGGTCGCGTAAATACGTATATAGAAATTTGTTTAACATTTTTCGATTTGTATGTTATTCTCCGAAATTTTCTAAGCATTTTGGTGATAACCGCATCAAAATCGGTATTCTCATGGCAACAACTATCAATGACAGGCTCAAAAGGGCAAAGAACCCAGAGCCGTAAAACACGATAGCAATAGAGAGCCAGAGCCCCAAATGCCAGAGCCGTAAAACTCATTAAAAAAAATTCCCCTATGTTACATAATAAACAACAGTTGCCAAGCAACCAAGGATTAAATCCTGGTTTAGACCAAATCAAAATTTAACAATTTTCGAGTATTTATGTAGCCTATGTTATTCTCCGGAATTTTCTTAGCATTTCGGTAAAACCGGATCAAAATCCGTTCAGTAGTTCTCGAGTTTATCGTGTTCAAACAAACAAATAAACAAACAAACAAACAAACAATTTCTTTTAAAACTATTCTATCGTGTTCCGTAAGTGATTTTAAAGTATTTTTTTTTATATCTTGCAATTACAGATTTTTTTATCCCTACGTTCTTATTATACAGGGTGTCTCATTTAAATCGGTCAGTATGGGAAAGTCTGAAACTATAAGACATACGAAGATCTGTTCTTAGGAACCATGTCATCGATTTTAATAAGAAGAAAAACTGCATTCATACATTTAAAAAAAACCTGTACTCAGCTCGGGAATCGAACTCGGTTGTTTTGAAAAAAATAAACTTACACTATTTCTATTTAGATATCGATTGTGTAGGTCTTAAGCAGTAAATTGCTCTTTGAAACATGATGTCTAAAATGAATAAAATGCATTGTTTTCACATACTTTTATTTATTTTAGAAGGTGTTCGAAGTGACCACCGTTTTTTTCAATACAATATTTAACATGTTTAGGTAACGATCTTACAATTACAAAACCAGCAAAGAGGTACAAACAACCATAGAGACAATTTTACATGCCTGAACTTGTTGAATGTAACGGTGGTCACTTCGAACACCTACTAAAATAAATTAAAGTACGTGAAAACAATGCATTTTATTCATTTTAGACATCATGTTTCAAAGAGCTATTTACTGCTTAAGACCTACACAATCGATATCTAAATAGAAATACTATAAGTTTATTTTTTTCAAAACAACCGGGCTCGATTCCCGAGCTGAGTACAGGTTTTCTTTAAATGTATGAATGCAGTTTTTCTTCTTATTAAAATCGATGACATGGTTCCTAAGGACAGATCTTCGTATGTCTTATAGTTTCAGACTTTCCCATACTGACCGATTTAAATGACACCCTGTATTTTTCGAGTATTTATGTAGCCTATATTTTTCTCCGGATTTTTCTTAGCATTTTGGTGATAACCGGATCAAAATCCGTTCAGTAGTTCTCGAGTTTATCGACTTCAAACAAACAAACAAACAAACTAACAAACAATTTTTTTTAAACTATTCTATCGTGTTCCGTAAGTGATTTTAAGGCAACCTGTGTAATTTTTTTTTATATCTTGCAATTACAGATTTTTTTATCCCTACGTTCTTATTATATGTGTAGGGACCATGCGATAACGTTTTGTGTTGCGTAAGCATTCCCACCGCGTGGCGAAGCTAACAGCGGCGGTGGAACGCTAGTCGTATTCCGGGGCCCATTAGAGTCGCACTATAGCATTAAGGTTAACTATCGTCTATACGCACCGTTTGTATGAAGTGGAAATAAAAGACAGTGTTATTTCTCTAAAGACTTTATTATTTACCTACAACTAGATAAACCGTAAATATGTATCGATAATTCTTAGTTTAGACATAATATTGGTTGTACAAATATCCGTATACCGTATTACCGTACTGTGCCGAACCGAGCATAGGTACCGTATGCTCATGAAGTACCGATTTATAGAACTTTTCTGTAATCTCTTCGGCGCGATGGCGGCGGGCGGGCTTAGGCTGGTCTGACAAATCCATATAATTTGGAAAGACACGTTTGCCTGGTAGCCTGCGCTCCACAGTTGAGGGATTATCGCTGAAATATCCGGATTTCAAATATTTTACAGGATTTGGGTTATATCTCTCTTTATTTATTTATTTTTTTATTTAAAATACTTTAATTCGTTAGTAAAGTTGAAGATATATTTTGTTACAAAATTATATCGTTAAGTAAAAGTATCATTATCAACGATTATGGTTATATAGTATAATTTTACGCAAATTTTGTTGCGAACAGATTACAATTTGAAAAAAGACAAAGTATAATTATAATGTAATTTTAATAATATAATGTAATTTATAATTTATAATTTTTAATTTTATTGTGAATATGGACCATTTGGTCTGAAATAAAAGTATTTTTTTTTTTTTTTTTTAAAGTATTGTTTTTTAACACTTTGTCTTTTTTTCAAACATATTACCTACCTATTTTTATATCTATGAGAATAAAAAGAAAAGTACCTACCTATTATATTATTTATTATAAAAGAAAAACACAGTTAAAGTATCTTCTCTGATAGTTAAACTTTGCGAACTAAAGACACACCATGGTTTCGACTTTCGGGCAATACGGCCGGCGGCGCGGCGGCGCGGCGGGCGGCCGGCGACGGGTGAATCGCTCGGGGCAGGGCCTAGCTGAACTTTTTCGATGATAACTTTTTCTTAGTACCCACAATACCTTTTGTCTGCTTAAGGAACTTTAAGTCTAGGCGACGAAGTGGTTTGCAAATGAAAAACACGTTATACTCTACGCCTTTAACAAAACGAAAACACTTTTCTGGTCACTTATTGAAACGCATAACGTTTTTAGGCATAAACCGAAAATGCATAATGTTCATGGCCACAATCGTCACTTGCCATAAGTCTTTATAGCATAACTTCATAACGCATATCATCATATGGCCGAAATCTGTAAGGCATAATCATGGAAAGGCATAATTGTAATAATCATAATTAACAAAAGGCATAATTTAGATTTGCCTTAACATTTAAAAGGCATAATATTCAAAAGGCATACATTTTATCATACACCTTTTCATGCATGCATGCAGCAAACATGCAGCAAGCAAGCAGCAAGCATGCAGCTAACAAGCATGCGGCATGCAAGCAGCATGCAAGCAAGCATGAAGCATGCAAGCAGGCAAGCAAGCTAGCAGCATGCAAGCAAGCATGAACCATGCAAGCAAGCAAGCAGCAGGCAAGCAAGCTAGCAGCATGCAAGCAAGCATAAACCATGCAAGCAAGCATGCAACATGCAGCAGGCATGGTTTCTGTCACGGCTCCGGCGCTGCGGGGCTCCGGCGGTCCCACGCGAGCTTATCGTCGCAGATGGTTTTCGCTCTCCACCGCAGCTTTGGCTTGCTGGCCGGCTTCGCCGGCCAACCTCAGCTGCGTCGGCGAGCGTTAAAACTACCTGCTCCTCAGCTCGCGGGCCGCCTCGCCCCTCCGCGCTTCTAAATTACACTCTAGGGATAGGACAGACAAGACTACGTGGAGTCGGATTTGCAGCGATTCGTTTCTGTCACTGACTTTTGTAGCACAACATTACTAAAAACACAACGTATTAACTTTTTAAGACTATATTTTAAATCAAATTAAGGTTAAAATGCTATTTATATAAAAAATACATAATTTAACTTAGTAAAATTATAGCAAGTGAATTGAGAAGTGTAGGTATTTAGACCAAGTAAAATCCAATGAACCAAAAATTATATCCAATGAACATTATGTCCTTTGAAATTAGTTCATTTGTAATTGTATGAAATGAAATAAGTACACCCCTTAAAACAACTTAAGATTATGTCAAAACAAAATTATGAATGTTAACAGTTAGGTACAGTAAAATTATGCGTTTTAAAGTATGCTGCCGCTGATTTCCTTCACCGCACTACACGCAATCGACTGTCTTTCCATCCACACCATCTTGATGGATGGCGATCTACTACTGTGCGTTTCTCACGTAATTTTTTACCACGAACTACAGTGCTGTGGAACCAGCTCTCAGCGGCGGTATTTCCGGACCAATATGACTTAGGAATCTTCAAGAAACGAGCCTATTCCTTCCTTAAAGGCCGGCAACGCATCTGTGATTCCTCTGGTTTTGCGGGTGTTCATGGGCGGCGGTGATTGCTTTCCATCAGGTGACCCGCCTGCTCGTTTGCCTCCTTCTTATATAAAAAAAAAAATGCTTAATAATATTATGTCAAACAAAAAATATAGATTTTAACGATCATGATTTTTTACATTATGCCTTTCAACAATTCTGCGTTATTATGTTTATGCATAATAAAATATTATGCTAAAAAATATTATGCTTTTTGATTTTTATACCATATGATGTATGGCAATCGAAATTATGACAATAAACAGTATGCGTTTTAAAGTGTCACCCACTTTTCTATTACTTTATTCTAACCCTGTAGGTGGCGAGGGGCGCCACGCGGCGGCGGGTTCTGACGCGTGATGACAAATATTTCCTCTGGGAGTTCCCTGTTGAAGCTTTCATTCCGAGCACGCGGCGCCACGGGCCAGGCATTCGTCAACCATACGTGAAGATTGTATCTCTAGTCTGCTGGCTCTAGGCTATTGCCAGTCGCTGGCAACACCGGCCAAGGCGGGGCTTAGCCTTTTGGAATAATTGCATTAAGCGTGCTAAGATAGATGGTTTTCATTTTCGCTACTGCAAATCTAAACTGGATTTCTAGTAACAGAGTCCTGAGTTGTTACTTAATCTCTTGGGATGACTTTAATGAAGTCTAGTTTGTAGCGCAGTCTAGACTCGCCTCGCGCGGAGATTACCCCCAGCGGCGCGGCGGCTGTGAGACAGCTGACTCAGATGTTTGAATTGCAGCTGATTGTTGTACCTTCCAACGTCGCAGTCCACGCCTGGAATCGCCGATGTTGTGGTTTCATATTAAATATACACTGAGTTGCTCGTCGGAGATTGGCTTGTTACATGATCACTGTGATGGCTACATTGGTACTACATTATAATTACCTTTTATTGCGAACCTCAACACTATTTATATTACATTTACTTTGGAGTGAGTTTGACTGATTGCCTCAGGTGGCATTTTCAGCGTCACCGGACTTATTTGGGGGCCGCGAGAAACTTAAAGGATTCATCAGTCAGTGTGTGATCGATTTATACTACAATTATCCCTATGTTCCTCACGTTATGTCTGTCGTTCCAGCATATTAATTTATGTGAAAATCAATTCATTGAGTATCGCGCCGCCTGCTATAAATAGAGACATTTTAAGATTTGTGCTGACCATAGAGGGGGATTATTTATTTTATTTTAAGTTTATTTTTCTTTTATTTTTTAAATTAAATATTATGTTTGAAAGTTGCGCCCTGTGGAGACCGGCAATGCATTTCTTCCCGCGCCTCTCGTTCGCGCGGCGGGGCGGCGGCGAACGTGGGCGTATCTTTCCGATCAATTACGTCACAAAGAGCAGGATAATACGCGTGACATGAGACGCACGCCGCCGACGCACAACGCCAATTTAATGAAACTCTGTTTTATTTTCCCACCACCGGCACCGTCAAACTAAATTCTCTGACATCATCTGATGACGATAGGAAAAATGCTTTCAGTGTCGCTTATATATACTTAAGGAAAGCCGAGGAGCGGTAAAGATAAGTTATCGCAACTTAACGTGGTTTGATGACATTCATAAACGAGGTGTCTGAGCTTCAGGTGGAGTTGTAAAGGGAATAGCGGTGCGGAGGTCGCGCTGTAAAATGCATGCTCGGCGGCGCTCTCGGGAACGGCTTACGGGCGCGGAGGTTCGTGCCGCTAAATATCTTACACTGCCTGCTGCTTGCGGATTTCTAAGGACATACACAACAAGCTGCGAATTTGAAGGCAAAAATAAACTCTTCTCTGTGTTTACTACAGGCTGATTTTCAGATACTCTTGTATTTTCTACCTGGGTGTTTAATAAACCATTTCAAGTTTAACTTATAATTAATTACCATCAACACCGAATATTTGTCGACAACTCAGCGGGAAGTGCGCCACACCAGGCTCGCCCGTCGACTTATGCTACAAGAAGTTGCTTCTTAGTCACGTATAAATTGAATTTGTGTAATTAATTAACTAAGTAGACACACGGAGAACATTTCCGTCTGTTTGCACGGGACGCGGGAGAGCGGCGCGCCGCCGCCGGCAGCCGCCGCGCGTCACACGCGGCGCAGCGCGTGCTCAGTGGAACATCACTGGATGTTATCACGCTATGGACATTGCAGTAGGGCACTGGTGAGCGCTCCAGTGCGCAGCGGGTGGGCCGTGGGCAGTACCTAGCGCTGTCCCACGCACATGCTTAGCAATACATTTGATCGCGATAATTGATGATGTTTCGCTTTTAGCAGTTCTGAATACTACCGAACCTACTTATAACTGAACTGAACCTACTTAACTAAGTATAACTTCTAAAAAACTAAACATACATATCATAATATCCAATTAATCAATATAAGTAACTTTGTATAAAAATGTTCGAAATCTAGCTTTTGAATAATTTATACTTTTGGATATGGAAAATTGGAAACATTAAATATTAATATTATTTACTAGCTGTCCCGGCAGACCTTGTTCTGCCATATTTCTCTAAAACAAAGTTACATTGATTTTTTTATGTTAACAGCTGCCCCGCCCGACAGATTTCGTTCTGTAAAAAGTTGCAGTCGCAGTCGCAGTCTAATACAAATAAAATAACATTGAAAGACTTTAGTAAATATAATGTGATGATATTTTTATTGTAATGCCCTATGATGGTACACGATATTTTTTGTTTGATTACTTGGCGCGTAAATGAATAAACTTGACCTCTAATCAACTTGAAGGCATACCAAAGATAATCATAACGCGCCTTTGTTTTGTTTTGATTGACGTCAAATGTTTGACAGCTGGGGACAGAGTGGTTTGTATGGGAAAAGAAAACTGTTGTTTTGACTGTTTTCCTCGTATTTTTTACGTTTTTTCTCTCCATAAGAACCTTCCTCAGACTTCATCAAACACAACAAAAAATAAATCATCCAAATCGGTTCAGCCGTTCTCGAGTTTTGCGATTAGCAACACATTAAGCGATTCATTTTTATTTGTATAGATTAATTTTAAAGCAGGTATCTGAAATTATATTTAATTAAAAATAAATATGTTCTTAGGATTCCACATAATTAAGAAAAGTTGACCGAGTTAGTTATGGGATTGTTGATAGAGTCGCGCGCTGCAGCCGGGCAGGGGCGGCCTACGGGCTCGTGGGGCTCTTGCGGAGGCTTGCGGAGGCCTGCCGGCGGCGCGGGCCTGCCGGCGGCGCGGGCCGAAACTGAATCAATAATTAAATAATAAATAAATAAATTTTCCTAAACTCACATCAATTATCTAAAGCTTCGTTATGAAACTCGTTATATGGTTACTAGACAACGGATAAACATACTTAAAATACCTAAATACATAATAATTATACATAGAAAACACCCAGACCCGAGACGATTTAGAAAAACAATAATTTCTAAAGTTTTCTTTAAATGAACTTTACTGCGAATGGACACTTCTGCTCGCGCGGGCGCTCCGCCGCCATGTTAGTTTGGTAGCCTGGCAACGCGGCACCAATACGGAGCTTCATAAATTATCTTCACAAGTTCTAATGGTTGTGAACGATAAATGCTACTATATCACGTGGAACTGACATGATTGCATTGTGACTTGTTGAGTGGCGGCATGTTTGTGTTTCTGTTTCACTGCTTCACTTCGTTATTACCGTTTTGTTTGAATATTATAATAATAACAAATAATAAATCTTTATTAGAACATTTAAAAGATGGAAACGCCGAAGCCTGAGGTAGTGTTAACTGTGCTACAGGCTTCCGATATTAAATATAACATTCATAATACAAACTTATTATGTACCCGACTGTGACACGACAGTGACACGACAGTGACACGACAGTGACATTCGCTTACGGCACGTGAAGATGAAGAAGAAGAAAAAATTAGATTATTTTTTTCGGATTAAATATATTGTACAGTCGCTAGCATGAATCACTTAATTGCAGTAAACATTGACATTAATAAAAAATATCGGTTTTGCAGTTTCTGCAATTACCTACTATTCAAAAAAGAAAACTTTTTTTTCCCTGCACATACCGGTTACTCGGGTATAACCTCCTAACTTGAAAGAAAAACAATTTTAATGAAACACAAAGGTTTATTCAATAAATTTTGCAAGTGGATTTAATATAATTAAAGCCCGTTTCGAAGTCTTTTGTGTACCTATAATTTAAATGCAATGTAATCGACGCGACGCGCTCGAGCCAGCGGAGGCTCAACTTTTAAATTATTAACTCGACTCCCGTGATTTGATATGAACGTCAATATCAAACATCCCGTCGGAGTTATCCGACGGGAAACCTACGCCTCAAACCAGGAAGGAGGGAAAGTTTCTATGAAGTTAAACTTTTGTGCTTAAGGAACGACGAAATTATCCCCTTCTTCAAAAGGAAATACGTTTTGGGTCAGCAACAGTCAGGATTACGGCTTGCCGGGGCCGGGAGAGCAACGACATACCCGTAACCCGGTACATACCTACTCCCTAGTATCGGAAAACCGGAAAAACGAGAAATTTATATAGTACCGAAACGAGCGTTGAATGGTCATTAAATTATAAGAAAACCACGGGCATATGTACTTGTTTTAATAAAACTTACATAGGTTATATCTTTTACATATTTAGTGAACACAACAAATTGCAGTTATCTTAATGATCGGTTAAAGTTCAACAACACTGACATGCTCTAAAGTGAAGTGACAATGTATCGTAAACCTTAAATATATAAAATAAAAAAAAATAAACAAAGTTACTTCATCGGTCTCTAAAAAAAATATTTAAAGTAAATAGAATCAAAACTTTTAAAAAGTCAAACTAATCTACACCAACGTCGTTGGTGATTATAAGATCTCATTTGTTAGTAATTTTTACGTAAAAATCCAATGGCATAAAGACGGGACTAGTCTGAGTGGCGATAGCGTGGCGGACCAAGCCGCGCGCAGCCAATGTGTGAAGTAAAAGGGAGTACCGGTACTAGATAAATAAATGAGAACTGGCAAAATCAGTACCGGCAATAACCGCGGGCGCCCGCGTCGGCAGCGGCCGCGTCCGCAGCACGCAGCGCGGCACCGCACCGGCACGTTCCGCTTACGGTTAGCTGTTTATTGAATTCTCACTCTTGAACACTTCGTCTCAAATATAGGGCTGGTATATTTTTAATGTATGTTACTTTTGAAGATAAGTATATAAATAGACGTCAGTAGGCCGTCCCGTCTCACCATTATTATTTTTATCTTTTTGCGATTTGGATACATACTAAATAACATGTATCCAAATCGCAAACGGAAACGTAAAGTGGCTGTAAACTAATGAAAATGATAATAAACTAAATAAATAAACTATGAAATGTGTTTGTATTTTAGTATTTATATCATAGGGGTAAATAGGGGTATATGATGTAAATAAAAGCAAAGCAAGCTAATAAACTGAACATTTTGAACCCTAGCACACGTGTGAAGCGTCACTGGATTTATTTAATTATTTTAAAAAGTTACACTCTGTCTCCATTCCATACCCTTTCTCTCGTCTCCGTTAAATCATCTGTTTGTGTCCGATGTCGTAATCCTGCCGAGGGCTGCTCTGTCTGCTCAGCTTATCATTCTGATAGATAATTATGTGTTTGTTTATATTGTTGGTGGTTGGCCGCCGATTGCCTACACAGTGACTGAAGGGAGTCACGTAGGGGTCAGCGCCGCGCGCGGGGGTCCTTGTCCCTTATCAGATAGTCCGGGGCGTTCCAGCCGGGTGCGCCGAGAGCGAAGCACCCGTGGTATGAATTGTTGGTGCGGTGTTGTAAAGAACATGTTATCGAGGGTCAATTTAAGATATTTACATGACAAACATGTTAAGAGACTGGATGGTTTACCTTTAACCCAGGATCAACAAATATTCTACAATGAAATATAATTATAAAGGAGTAGGTAAAACTTCCTTGGTTGTGTGTGTAAGTGTAAGCTCTGGAAATACTGAACCGTGGGTACACGATTGCCTTAACAAATAGCTGAATCACTTATTAAGCCCGATTCATTAAATCATTTCGTTAGTACAACTTTATAAGAAGATGCCTAAGAACCAGAGTTTTATAAATCCTCAAAGGTGGGGCTTATTTTTAAAAACTGTTGCTACTCCGTAAGTACACAGAGCTCACTGACTCACTAGTGATGGGGGACTTGTTTATTTTGATATAACGTTACTAATAAACGTAGGTCGCTCCAGAATTTTAACATCTTTTTCCAAGTAACGTGCATGGGCGGTGCATCGGCTACACGGCTGCCTACCTATTTACCAAAATCTTATATTTCAAATTAAATGACCCAAGACAATAAGCATTTCACTAACCATATATTTCTACCTTAATATACTAAAATGATATACGAGACATTCGCTTAGGATTGGCTCTCCATACCGAACCTTTTCTCCGCAAGTCCGAGAGGCGAGCGCATAGGCTTTGTCCTGCAGGCTTAATGTCTAGAAAAAAATAAATAAATTCTATTAACAAGGGTCGATCCGTTTATTTCATGACTTTCTTTAGCTATACACCGAGACATTTTATGAACAACTTTCCCCAAGAAACATAGGTCAAAAAACGAGATAACTCTTTCACTTTTCTATACAAAGCCTCTATTGACCGAGCATGGTCTGTATAAGAAAGTTAAAAAATTATCTCGTTTTTTGACCTATGTTTCGTGGGGAAAGTTGTTCAGTTTCATGGTCTGATCTACCCACCTGCGGGAAAGCAACCACTAAAATGTCTCGGTGTATATAAGTAGCTCGCTGCCGCGAATATCACAGCCACAACGAGGAGTGGCGCCCGCGGCTCGCCAGCGCCGGCGCCGACGACCGAACTTACGGTTCACCAACATTGTCGCTGGTTGGAATGCAGGCGGTACGGGCGGCGTGACTAGTGTTCATAATCTTTCCGAAAAGTTTTCAAGTAAAGTCGACGACAGCAGAAACGACAGACAAACGTAGACTGTAAAGTAGTGTTGATTTCCTTACCTTTAAGCTTTCATCTCTAGATACATTAAGGCACAAGTCATACACCACACTAACAACAGCCTATCTATTACAACTTATGGTATGAGGATAACATCTTTCCGTGCACTGATACTACGCAATAGAATATGGGCTATGGAATAAGTTTTAAGTGTTTTGGTCAGTGGCTAGAGTTAACACGACGACTGGCGGCTGGCTCGCGGCCAACCGGGCGATAGCGGGGGCGGGGACGGGGGCGCCGGCATCCTCTTCCGGGCACCTCTCATTAGCTGCAGCACTGATAACAATTTAGATTAAAAATAACTAAGCTGTCATCCTAGTGAAAATTACAAGACGCCGAAGGTCTCGTGTGGACGCTCTCTATTAAATTACAAGACGCCGAAGGTCTCGTGTGAACGCTCTCTATTAAATTACAAGACGCCGAAGGTCTCGTGTGAACGCTCTCTATTAAATTACAAGACGCCGAAGGTCTCGTGTGAACGCTCTCTATTAAATTTCTGCTCAAGCTTTGTGCTGCGTCTCGCTCAACTGCACTCTGCAATTTGAACTGAAATTCCCATTATAAAGAGTCTGCGACCTGCTCTTTTGAACGCAACTCAAACATCCAGTTTGAATCATTTGTTTTTTCTAGAAATTTTGACTGATGAGTGAAAGTGCGGTGTATTCAGGTCGTTTGCAGACGGCACCAGTGCCAGGGCATTCCCGGCGGTGGATCCATTTCCAAATGAAAATGAAGGTTTTGCCGTGCGGGGGCGGCGGCGGGGGCGGCGGGGGCGCCCCGGGGACCACTCACTGCTAAACTGTTGCACACTTTAAATACATACATTAAAATGATGACATTTCAAAGAAGTTGTCTTTAAGCTCTTAAAGTTTGTATTAAGTGGATGGACTTGTGAACCTCTAAACTTGTCATTATGGTGCTTGTTACGGGCATGAAGCGACTTTTTTGTGTGTTAGTCCTCCATCGTTCTCCATCGAGTTTTCCCCGGAATTGTGTGTTGCCAAAGACGACGTAAAAATATATTTAGTAATGGAAGAAAATCTTTCAAAAAAACTCTCGCGGCATTCGTACTTAAATTGGCGAAGTTTTTGTGTAGCCGGTCGGTACTCGCTACAGATGTTCAATCAGACGAAATAAGTTCCCCGAGCAAAAGTCGTCGCGAACTATTTTCATTCGTTGGCGAAGAAATGCACCGCGCGGGGTTAATTGAGAAATTCCAGTGATCCTTATCAGCCGGCGACGGCCGCTGCGCCGCCGCCGTGCCGCGCCGCACGAACGCGATTTCTATTAAATTACTAAGTTTACTGAAATGTACTTTCTCGCTAGACTTCATTTCCCCTTTCGTGGATAGTGTCATGATTGCCATCTACCGTATTATCTGTAAGTTAGTTATTACGAGCGGTGCGGCGGGACGCGGGGAGCGCGTCGCCATTAGGAATTACCTCGTCCAGTAAGGCGCCATGAGATTTACCTACTTAATGATGCATTGATACAGGATCCCTTTCCTGCTTAATCCAATAGATCGAGTTATTTTTGTGGTATTACATATTATATATATTAATTAACTTTTTGTTACAGTAGTGGTTACATATGATGGGTAGGTATAGGTAGTAATTTTGCTGTATATAGAAACTATGTACGTGTAATAAATACTTTTTGTTCCAATCCAATTCCAAGCCGTTGAAGTAGCTAAACTCGATGAAAATAATATAACCCAAAAATATCTATCTGAGTTTAAAGAAATCAAGTTTGGGGTGCCCCAGGGGAGTGTCTTGGGCCCATTTTTGTTCCTCACTTATATAAATAACTTACCAAAACTGACAAAGCACCGCTGCATCTTATTTGCGGATGATGTCTCAATCATAGTGACTACAAGTAAGAAATTGACATTAAATGACCATAGTAATTAAATTAACAATACAATCAACTTAATAATAAATTGGCTTAAAGATAATAACCTTTTAATTAATATTGACAAAACTTATTTCATGAATTTTAATAATACACCTTATCAAACGTTAAATGTACACTATCAAGGACTAGGTCTACATGGCACAAATATAACTAAGTTTCTGGGTATACAAATTGATCATAAGTTGGACTGGAAGCAACAGATCACAAACATATGTTGTAAAATAAATAGATTTACTTTTGCACTATATAAACTCACTAAAGTAGCCTCTCAAAGTGCAGCACTCACAGCATACTTTGCATATATTGAGTCCATCCTCCGTTATGGTTTAATCATATGGGGAAACAGCACAGACACGAATAAAGCATTTATCGCTCAAAAAAAATGTATTAGGGCAATCTGTGGCACTGCACCAGATGTGCCATGTGCACCCTTATTCAAAAGGTTAAAAGTCTTACCTCTGCCATGTCTATACATTTTTGAAATAGCCAAATTTGTCAAACTTAACCATCATTATTTTGAAACAGCACAAGATATGTATCCCCGAAACACTAGAAATGGAAAAAGGTTGATGTCGGCCTTTGTTCCAAAAAGCACTCGTATGCAAAAGAATTGTTTCTGGATGTGCATAAGTATTTTTAATAAATTGCCTGAAACAATTAGAAAACTTATTGTAAAACCATTTCTAGCAGAGTTACATAAATGGCTTATGGCACACCTATTTTATTCAGTGAAAGATTTTCTTACACATACACTTAATAAATGTAAGATGTGTACCTAGATGTGTGCAAGCAAATATTTTAGTTTTATTTTGCTTTTAAGTTAACGACATATTATTTTCTTTTGATGTCTGTAAAATACTATTCACCTTGACCAAACTTGATAAATCATTTGACTTTTATTATTATTTTATTTCTGTACTAGCGACCCGCCCCGGCTTCGCACGGGTGCAATGCTTATACTAAATATACTACAGAATGTCTTTATATACAACGTTCACAACTTTTTTGTCATTAGACATTACAAACATGTTTTCTTTAGAGGTTACTCTTGAAAGAGCGATATGTAATTGGCCATGTGAAAAACACTCAACGCTCAAATCTAAGCCTGCAACGTTGAAAGTTTGACTCTGCGATTTATTAATGGTCATTGCAAATATATCTTTACCGGAAATTATAGGCGTTTAAATTGGAATGGTAAATCCGATGGTATCAGAGGAATTCGGGGAATCAATACATCTTCTCCGGTACCACATCCGGTGAGTAATTGTGCACTCTATTATGAAAGTTTTTAGTGATTTTACCAGCAAACGCGTGCCATTGCAAAGTTTAGGTGGATTCAGGTTTCTTAATAAAATAACAGGACAACCTACTTTTAACACCATTTTATGAGGAGGGAGACCAGACGGGTTCAAAGAATTAAGAAATTCTGTAGGAAAATGGACAGCTTCTTCCAAATCGAAAACAGTATCGACCGAGTAGTATATTTGCGTCGGAGCATCAATCTTTGAAAGAATCAAGTTACCTTTACCTTATCTACTTGTTCGTTAGTTGGTGACAGAATCGCTCTTTCTTTAAACCAAGATATAGTCTTACAACTTATGTTATCAATGTCGGGATAGACATTGTTGACCAACTCTTGGTTGTCTGTCAAAACACAAAGGTTTTCTAGGTTGGCAACTTTTAGCAGCATCTCTGAAAAAAGCCTGTTCTTACGTGAAGACAACGAAACGCTCATGTTAGTTTTAAGCTCTAATTTATTAACATGTGGCCATGTCCCTTTTTAGGGAAGCATTTATTTCGTCAGCACAACGTGTTCCTCGAGTCACAACTGGTAGGATTTGACGAAAGTCTCCTGAGAACAGAATTGTACATCCACCCATAGGTGAATTTTTGCTGTGCAAATCGCGCATTGTCCTATCCAGTGCTTCCACAGACGTCTTGTTTGACATGGTGGCTTGTCTCAGACTATTAATGAGCAGTCATGCATCAATTTTCATATATTGCTCTGTTTAGAAACACTACAGACGCTGTTATCATCATTAATGGCGATTTTCAGCGGAAGCTTGAATGTAGAGTGTGCGGTTCGGCCTCCTTCTAAAAGCGTAGCGGCAATGCCGGATGATGCGACAGCTAATGCATTATTTCCGGTAGATCTCACTTTTGTTAAAAGCAAATTGATTAAAAATGTTTTTCCTGTACCTCCTGGGGCATCAAGGAAAAATATTTTTCCTTCATTGTTATCAATTGATGATAGTAATGTAGTGAATATTTTTTCTGATCGACGTTCAATCGTGGCTCATCTTGAGCTACGCTATGTCCCTGCATTTTAAATCTGTAATATCTTCGAAAATATTCATTTAAATTACATGCTGTAAAGGGCCATATTGATCTATATTAAATGCACAATTTATTTAAGGTACTTAACTGGATAAGGATTAATGATGTATTGCTTAAAATTGCTTCGTAAATAAGCCGTTATTTCTCGTAAAAAGTAAAGGATAAAAATGATTATTGTGGGTTATCCCTAAGAGATAGACATATACCATCGCGGACTTTTTTGTAGACCTTTTTAAGGTGTACAACACTGTAGTACATTATTTTGATCAATCTCGTAGGGTTCAGCCAGCGTTTGCAATGTAAGCGCAAAAAAATGTGAAACCTCTTCAATTATTAGTGTTTCTCTACTATATTATGCATGCATTGCAGCATGTATTATACACACAAACCTTCCTTTTGAAACACTCTATCTATTAAAAAAAACCACATCGAAATCCGTTGCATAGTTTTAAAGATCTAAGCATACATACATACATAGGGACAGCGGGAAGCGACTTTGTTTTATACTATGTAGTGATATTATTTTAATTGAATTGCAAATATTTTAGTAACTTTTGACATAACTTTTCACAAACTTTTCTTTTTTCCTCTATGGCATGGACTACCATAGAGAAGTGAAGTTTATAAGCTCCACAGATTATAAGTTAGGCCGCTGCGCTGTGGTTATAATACATAGATTTAATGTTATAATATTGATTTGACATATTTTTGACATTATAACATTGATTTGACATATTTTTGGGGAGTTCTTGGCGGGAAAGTGAAGAGTAATGTCTGCAATTTTGTTTTATTTTCTAAAATTTGTGTTATGTCGAACAGTAATGTGAAATGATGGTGGATTATTAACCGTTAAGTGTTCGTGAGTGTGCATGAGTGTTGGCAAATGAAACAAAATAGTGCAACGGCACTTTTCAAATTCTCTCAAGAATTCCGCGTGAGGACTTAGTAAAGCCCCACATCTTTACTAAGATACTCGAGGGGTTGGGGGGTATATCATTCTCACTTCTCATTTCTATTATCATTCATCATCAACTTATATAGTTTATTATATATTAATATAGTACTAATGAATTAAAAACTAATGACATGGCAGCATGGTCTATGACCTTAGCCGGTTCCTCAGAGAACAAACTACACTTAAAAAAAAAATATTGACATATTTTTGACATATTTTTGAATAGGGACAATTTCTAGTAATTAATTTTGTATTTTTATTAAAATGTTATTTAATTGGTTTTTGACAATTTGAAGTGTTAATTTTGTATTTTTATATGTATGTAATTAATTAGAATATTTAGTAATTGTTATTTAAAATTATTTGCATGCTACATTGTCAGCTGAGAAAGAGAAGAAAACTAGAATAAGACCAAAAATGTACCTTTCTCAAGCGCAAATTAAATATATTTCATTTCATTTCATTTCAACTCCTGTCACTATAATGACCTTTATTAATGACCTTTATTATTAGGTCTTGCGGTTTCATTCTAGATTGGAGTGTGGTATGTATGATGATATTATCCTTTATCGAATCACATTAAACCTATTAATTTTGGAGGTTAAAGTTCGCGCGTCCGTAGGTTTACCCTTCAGACCCTACATGTGACCCCTTGGGTGGTGCTAAATGAGTGTCTCGCCCGGCGTAATATCACCCTCTCACAGAATGTCGGCGTGAAACAATGGCACTCGTTGCTGTTGTGTTTCGTCCGGTGAGTGAAAGTACCGGAGGCCCATCTCTCACCCCCTCCTAATTCCTACTCCCTCCTCAAGATCCAACTCCTTCCTCAAGGCCGGCAACGCATCTGTGATTACTTTTGTTTTGCGGATGTCCATGGGCGGCGGTGATTACTTTTCATCAGGTGACCCGCCAGCTCGTTTGACTCCTTTTATCATATAAAAAAATATTAGTTGACGTGAGTGCTCCGTGACGTGTCAGGCAGCCCCGCAGGCCGTCCATGCTACGCGAGCTCTGCACAGTATCAAAAACGTAACACTAACAAGCTGCACGAATACCGTTTTGTTTACTTTATTATTATTATAGTCTTTATTTATTTTAAGGATTTTTACAGGATTTGGGGATACAGATGAGAACAACCGGAAATAATATGCCTGAGTGACTCACCGGGACGGCGGCATGCCCGGCAGATGTCGACCGTACCGTCCCTCAGGATATATTTCTGGTAATTATTCGTCATCGTGACTTCATTATTAATTATAAATTTCAATATAACAATAATATTTATGTTTATAAGTTCTGATTCAATTACCAGAGACCGATTGCATTCCATTAGCCGCAGACCTGTACAGAGTTATTAAGTAAATAAATAAGATAAGATAAGTACCTGAATGACCGGTTTCTTTTTGGTAAATCGCGTTTTTTGGAAATTATATTTATATACGAATTATTTTATTATATTATAAAATATGAATAATATTTCTTCGATCGATATTAATTCGATTTTGCCGGTATTGGTACCTTTACTTTTTTTTAGATGCGTTGATAAAGGGCACTCAATAACAGTTTTTCTCACAAAAGAAGGAACTTGAAAAAATAGAGGAAAAAATAATCATCCGGATACGAACCGGAGTCTTCTGGTTTCGGAACCTTGTAGATGCTGGCGAAATTTACCTTCGTATTCTATTGGTATTGTAGCAGTTTTTCATCGCCTGAAAACACGGATAAAATGACGTTTTTTAAAAATGATACCTTGCTAGAACGATTAATCGCTTTCGAAACCCCCGCATACTAAATTTCACGAAAATCATTGGATCCGTTTCTGAGATTCAAATTATATATAAACATAATATATACAAGAATGGCTCGTTGCGGTTGCAGTGGTCAGCCGCTCGTAGCCGCTAATCGTAGCCGCTGCTCGTAGTCGCTAATCGCAGCCGCTGCTCGTAGCCGCTAATCGTAGCCGCTGCTCGTAGCCGCCGCGACGAGCCGTAGCGTAGCAGTGAGTCGTCAGCGCTACGGGCTCTGCTACACGGATTATGTTCAGTGATTCTGTATAACAACCATGAAACAGCGCTCTCTATCGATCTGCATCAAGCAAAAGGAATGCAAATAGTGAATGATACACTGCTTTCAAGTTAAAAAACTTGAATCACTCTATTTATTTATTAAAACAATAAAACAAAAGTGATTTTTAATAAGTAATAAGTATAATTTTACTTTTTTATTTTAAGTGCTAATTGCTGCACTGAAGCATAGCGGTCAGTGCAGCCGCCCGGATTACGGAAGACCCAGGTTCGATTCCTGGCTGAGTCAGGTAGGCGTATAAATTTTTCATGTATTTTATAAGTATTGTAGGGTGCGGATGGTATGGTAGGGTGCCACACTGAGGAAGGCAAAGGGAAGATCTTCCTCCGAGCTGGGTGGTATTGCTCGGGGACCGAGGTCCAACGGATGTTAGTTGGAGATGCTATACATAGCGAAGGAGATGGTGAAACTTCGCTGCCGCGATGCAGGCTTCCCATACTATTTTACGTCGTGGTATGGCGACGTCGTTGATTTGCGTCTGTGGCGCCATCTGTTGACACGGTTGAGAAGGTGTTTGCTTCGTGTCGAATAATGTGCGGCGTATGCGGTAGGTGGAGCCGCCACATCACTCCCCCCCGAGACCAGAGGTCGATATCAGTGAGTGTGCTCAGCAGTCAGTGCGTCAGAGCTTGCAAGTGCCAGTGGAGAGTGCTGCTGCAGGATGCCCCAGTCTACGGTGAGTCGAGACGGGTGGGGTAAAGGCGCGTTGCCAGTGATGCAGTGTGCTGTTCCTGTCTGCGGTGAGTCGAGACAGGTGATGATGACGGTGGGTCCGAGCTGCTGGTGTGCAGGGCTGCCACGCCGGAGTGATGCGGCCGACATTGATGCACCGGTCGTGGGCTGCGGAGACCAGGTCGGGATGATGCCGTCGAGTGTGCCGGAGGTCCAGGAAGCGTCGTCCAAGATGCTGCCGGTGGAACCTTGTGGCTCGATTGCTGGCTTGCTGTGACTGCTGGCGAAGGTAGATGATGGATGAGGAGTGATGGATGGGCGCTGCTGCGACGATGTTGAAGGTGCTTCTGTGCTCCGTCGGGGTCACCACTGTAGGAGCCAATGGTAGGTAGGATGCCACATCGAGGAAGGCCAAAGGGAAGATCTTCCTCCGAGCTGGGTGGTATAGCTCGGGGACCGAAGTCCAACGGATGTTAGTTGGAGGTGCTATACATAGCGAAGGAGATGGTGAAACTTCGCTGCCGCGATGCAGGCTTCCCATACTATTTTACGTCGTGGTATGGCGACGTCGTTGATTTGCGTCTGTGGCGCCATCTGTTGACACGGTTGAGAAGGTGTTTGCTTCGTGTCGAATAATGTGCGGCGTATGCGGTAGGTGGAGCCGCCACAGTATTTAATAGTGTACTTTAAATTCATTAGTACGTACTTTAGTAAAGGATAACGATAATCATGTGAATATAAACTGTCTAGAGTTGACTTGAAACTACATGATAGCATACCAAAGCTACAGATCTTTGAACATACCTAGTTAGATATTTTAATTAATTATTTAGGAAATAGAGCCAATACGTCGTCGTTGAGACTGCGGATTAGCTCCTCAACACAATCCTTTAATAACATTAAAGTGGGATTATTTCCCGACAGAACAAGCCCCAACTTAATTCATAATAGTAAATGTAAATTGTAATTATCTCTCTTGCTAAGCCAATTTACAGAGAATTTATCGATGGGTCGTGTCTGGAGCCAGGAGAGCACGCTGCACATTATTATTGTCCTGTACATCATAATTCTTTCCCTTTTTTTCGGAAGGAAGATCAGTAACGTTCATTGTGGATTTTCGTTTTATAACTTTGGTCGACAAAATTACTGTATCGCGTACTCACATGTGTTGCCCGTCAATAAAGTAGTTTACGACGGGATTGCATTCCACAACTTGACCTTTTTCGTGTTATTCTTATGTATATGTAGTAGGCACCAACAACGCGGCGCTGTCGTTGAGATGTATTGTAAAACTTTAAAAGAACATCAGCTGCTTTTTTTCTTCCCTGCCAATGCAGTGTATCCGTGAAGGTCGCTTGCTGACAATAATAAATTATTGGCGAGAAACCTCGTTAGGCCTTTGACTTCCTGACCGTGGGCTGTCGTGGGACGACGCGCCGCCGCCTGCCGCCCGCCGCCCTTAATGCGTCCGTTGCCTCTCGACCCGTGCGGGTGTCCGATGACGTGGGGCGCCAAGTGTACTGCTGTACTACACTGAGTAGCTGCATGGATAGGGTTGTGATGAAGTGCAGATGCTCAGTTTTTACCGTAGACGAAGTATTGGAATGGAAATTTAAATATTTAATTGCAATACCTAAAAAAAATAAGTAATTGCTGAATTTTCTTCCTTTTAGGTATTTATGAATCACTTTTATAATTTTAACAGTATCAGTTAATAAATGTTACTTTTCAATCATTGTTCTCTTTATTTTATTGGCCATATGAAAATAATTAATATCGCTGTAAATAAATTAAAAGCTGAATGTAAACAAATGAAAACACAATATAAATTTATATTAACTTTTAATAAATCCTGATTATGATGTAGCTCACACCCGGGCTATGCCAATAATCTTTTATAATCATAAAATTTATTTATTTTGTACTTACAACGTACGTAGTTGTGCGCCCGTGTTGCCGATTTTGAATCGTAAAATCGCAGCGATACTCGCGTGGCGCGTCGTCCATCACTGAGTATATTAATCGTATTCTTTACGTGACATACTAAAGCAGAGACTAGAGAGATAACCTATAATGTTACTTACCACAAGGTGAACTATACGAGCCGCGAACAAAACAAGCGTTGCCCGCCGCCCACGCCGCCCACGCCGCCCACGCCGCTTTGATCGCTTACGCCGCTCCACGCCGCGCCGCCCGTCTCGTCAAGAATTTGTCATATTACTCACTCTTCACATGAATAATAAATAACAACCCGATGCCTTAGTGATAAATTGTAAATTATCAAAGCTCGAGGCGAGTCGACGGCGCGGCGGCGGCGGCGGCGGGCTACGCGCAGGGGGTGAGAGCTGCAGCTGGAGCGCAGTGCTCTTGCCACCCCACAGAGACGGTTAAATCAGTTGGTGGAATATAAAAAAACGTTACTTTGATTCCCTTAAACCATTATAAATTTTAAGGCTTCTTAGTTCAATGTCGAAATTCTCGGCTAGGGTGGCGTTGCCCCGGCCGGGTGGCCACGCCGAGCCGCAGCTTCAAACAACTAGTGCCACCCACCCGCCGTCGTCGTCGTCGTCGTCGCCGGCCGCCGTCGCTGCGCCGGCCATCGTCGCTGCTGGTAGCTGATATCGACCTGTGCTTATTTTGATGGATTTCTTACTGAATCTGATTCTTGCCGGAAACTCGTTTTACAAGTTTACCAAATCCGTTGTAGTAAACAACGGATATTATTGTAAATGTTTATTTATGTTTACGCAGTAATCAATCAGCCGCGTCGACCCATTTAAACTGTTAATAATAGTGTTATGTAACTACTTCATAATTTGTTATACTAATAAATAATAATAATAATAATATCCTGAGGGACGTACGGCATGTCGCCTTCCCGGTGAGTCAATCAGGCATATTATTTCCGGTTGTAATCATCTAGCTAACGGTGAGTACTTACACAGACATAGCCTTGTAGCTAGTTATATTATCCATCAGCAACTTGCTCTTCGATATGGTCTTGTAGAATCTGCGGTGCCGTACTATAAGTAGACGCCGGAGCCTTTTCTCGAAAATGGTTATGCCACGCTCTACTGGGATCGATCAGTTATCTATCACGGACAGGACTATTATTGCCAATAAGCCTGTTATCGTGTTGACAGATCGATCGACGCGCCAGCAGGCAATGCTCATCGATATCACCATTCCGCATGATGAGAACCTTGTGAAAGGCAAGCTCATTAAGTGCCTTGACCTGGCTCACGAGGTGACCGCTATGTGGGATGTGGATTCGACGATCATTGTCCACATAGTCGTATCTGCAAACGGCCTTATAGCGAAGAGTCTCGACCAACATCTCAAGAGGCTCTCGCTGGTTGGCTGGATCAAGGGTCAGACACAGAAGGCAACACTCCTGAACGCGGCACGCATTGTCAGGAGATTTCTTTCTCTGCAGCCTTAATCGCCGGTAGCTTGAGTCCTGCTCCGCTGCTGGCGGCGTTCTAGGTTTAGGTTTTTATAAAAGTTGTATTTTTGTATGATATGTTGTTATATTTTACTTTTTATATAATTTTTATAAAACAATAATCTAGAATTTAAGATAAATAAAAACCATAATAGTAAAATTATACTTTTTTATTTATTTTCAAGTTCTAATTGCTGCACTGAAGCTAAATTAAATATTTATAAAATACACTGAAAAATTAAACGCCACGTCACGCAACGTAACGCTACGTCAGCCTTCCCGGTAGCATAGCGGCCAGTGCAGCCGCCCGGGTTGCGGAAGACCCAGGTTCAATTCCTGGCTGGGTCGGGTAGGCGTTTAATTTTTTCACTGTATTATATAAATTTTATAAATATTTAATAATAATAATATATTCAAAAAGCTTAACGACATCTATGCTACTAGGGCAACGATGATATCTTTCATGCTGAAGTTTGAGATCTTCATAAGACTTCGAGGTGTTATTAAATATCATGTGCACTGTATAAAGGGTTTTAGGCCAGCAGCCAGTAACATAATTGAGGCGGTGGTTTAAGCTTTAAGCGTTATGTATGTGACCACAGCCAGGCGAGGCCTGTGCACCGCTGATATTGCATTTGTGACGTCACCGCCAGCAGTCATCCATCAAACCTCACCTCGTCGGCGGGTCGGGGCTGCAGTGAGCTGACCTCGATCCACAACCAATACGAAGAGATCAAATGCTTTAGACTTGTACACATACATTGAGATTCCCCGTGCCGCCGCGCCGCCGCGACGCCGCCGCCGCCCGCCGGCTGAGAGTGATTACGTTAGTGAAGCTTTCAAAAAGCTTTCTTTTTCATGGTTCAGTACTTTCGGCGGTGAAAATGAATGATACATTAACGTTGGCTTGCGGCAGAGCCAGCCGCTGTGAAGTGCGAGTGCGGCGCGAGTGCGGCGCGAGTGCGGCGCGAGTGCGGCGCGAGTGCGGCGCGAGTGCGGCGCGAGTGCGGCGCGAGTGCGGTGCGTGTGCGGTGCGAGTGCGTCGCAGATTTCATAGTAAAGACATTAATTTTTTCATTGTACACTTGTTTCGCATACGCTTTAAGTGTATGATCGATAAGTCAGTTTCGTTAGCCGTTTATTGTTGCCGCTGCGCTCCAGCCGCCCGGCGCCGGCGGCGCGGCGTCCTGCACCACTCAAGTCTTGGCTATCTTTCTTATAACTGTCAAAACACAACAATTGCTCCCAAAATTTCTGCAAGCTTAGATAAAATAGCCAGAATTACTTTGAACAAGCCATACTACTACTTCTGATTCTGAGTCCGGTGTCAGATAGTCTTTGCGTAGTTTCATAGTTCAAATTGTAGAGACTTAAAAGACGTTGTATCAGACGCTCCGGGCCGGGCCGCGATCAATCAGCCGCGAGCGGACGGGCCAACAGTTTTGTTCTGTAAACCTCGACCACTTCCATGCCCGCCGGGCTAATTAATTGACGAACTTCGCAAATTAAATTTACAGTTATTAAGAGCTTCTGCTGATTATTTATAAGGGTTTTTAATTTAAAAATTGAATTTAAATAGGAGATAATTTCTTTTTTTTGTTTTTATTACTACTAAAAAGTAACCTTTGTCTGGAAGAAATTGAGCGATTTTTCGCCAACATAAGCGTTTATAATATGCTGTATTATGTAGAGTCTTGAGGGATGTTGTTGTGGTGAGTTAAATAAAAGTCATCTTGGTTTCACAAGTTTATTGTCACACGTAAAGTGCTAAATAATGAATGCCTCGCTCTATTTTTAATACAATATATCTTATAACTAGCTGACCCGGCGGACTTCGTACCGCTTTGACAGTTTCCATGACAACAAAACAAACAAATCATTTTGTATTGGAAAATTAAATTGTCGTTTTTTACTATTTTCCGTTCTTTATTATTTATGTTTCTCACCGTTTTAACTTTCCCTGAACTTCCACAAATATTTCAAAATTAAAATTAGCCAAATCGGTCCAGCCATTCTCGAGTTTTAGCGATACAAACGAACAGCAATAAATTTTGATATAAATATGGGTCAACCAATGTGCGTCCCTATGTCGCAGCGCGTAACGACACGTGTAGTCACAGTGCAATTGTTGATACATTTTGAGAAATCCCTATAGTGCTCCTAAAAGGATAAATGCATATACTACAATGCGTTCTTAACTTTCTATCTATGTTTGTAGCGTTTGTAAATAGATATGTTTGGGACGGCAGGCGCGGCGGCGCGCAGGCCGCGCTCGGCCCGCCCGCCGCTCCGTGCCCACCAAAGGTCCTGGGAAACGTCGTAAAAGAAATTCTTGCTCCCGCTGCCGCTGCTGTAAGCGTAAACAACATACTTATAACTTTAGGCACGTACAAGCGTCTAGTGATAATACCTCGATCAGACATTTAAACAAGCCAAAATAAAAGAAGAACGCCAAGGATTGTTGCAAAGTACCGTCAAATAATTCCAAAGAATAATATTCGCGCAGACCCAAATTGTAAAGAAAATGATGATTATATTATTTTTCATATAGTTCCGAAGCGCCGCCACGCCGCCAGTCCCGTGTCTTCGTGTCACCGTGTCACCGTGTCTCCGTGTCTCCGTGTCTCCGTGTCTCCGTGTCTCCGCCTGTCTCTCAATATATCTATCGCTCGGAACGCTCAGCCGGCAACTTTGTCAGCGCTCGTCGACACTTGCTGGATATACTTGTGGGTTTATTAGTTCCACGAAACTTGCTCCAAAGGCCAGTCCCGAGACTCCCGAGCCGCGCACTAATTCAGGCCCCGTTCATTTAAACTTCGGTAAGAGGTCAAGAATAAAACTAAGCGTTGTATTTACTTTAGAAACCGGAAAAAGGGACTTTTATTGTTTCTACTGAGGAGCGGAGCACTAATTGACGGTTCCGAGGGGGGCGGGGGGCGGGGGGGCGGGGGGCGCGGGGCGCGGGGGGTACACTCAACTGGGCCAACCACTAGTAGCACGAAGCACTGCTCTTCAAATAACTCCGCAGCTGAAAGGGACACCTTACAACCTTGGAACTGTTGTTTTAGCAGCAACAGCAGCATCGGTCGCCCGTGAAACATCAGGATCATTGATGATTGGTTGGGTCAAGAATGCACCTACAAGTTGAGCATTCCATATAATGGGCCAATTGAATAAAGGAAAGCATTGCCTTTTGCTTCTATTATTTGAAGTAAATGCTTCGGATTTGATGAATAATGACATAAGTAAATATGTATAGTATGTCATTATTCATCAAATCCGAAGCATTTATACTTTAGAGACCACTTATACTTTATTTCAAGTTTCAAAATGTTGTTACATAGATTCATATATTGTTAGTAAAACTTATACCGTAAGTGTTAGTATAAAATTTTTCTGCATGGAGAATGCAATCCCCAGCTGTGACGCACATTTTCCCCGTTGAATGTTAACTATTGGTATTTTTCCACGGCATCGGCATGTAAAAATAGAAGAACGGACCAAAAAGTCACAAATAATTTTATTATCTCGGCGAAACTCACAAGAGTATCATCAAAGCACACATTTACGACATTCACTGGCGATATCAAACAAACGGGCTTGCGGGGCTGGAGACATGTTTTTTGTATCGCTATGTGTATTTAACCATTAGTCGTACCTAATACTGCGTGAACGACCCCGGCGGCGTCACGCGCGGGATAGTTGTTACGTAAAGGTCAGCAGTTAATTTTAGCTAACCCATTTGCGCTGGTGCCAGCGACGGCTGGAGCCGGCGGCCGCACCTCGCAGACAATGAACTTCGACGGACCAACTCTGCATTTGTTTGTTTTGCTCGCGGTTACCTATTTAATTTAAAGCCCCGTCCGTTACCACCATTACCACCGTTACCAGCATGTTATCTTAGCTAAAGTTTAACATTGGTTAACTCGAGTTGATGTTGCGCGAGTGCGTAACTGAATGAAAGTAGTCAGTTGTTGTACTGACGAGCTGCTGCGATCATGCTGTGGGTTGGTGATAACATACATAGTTGGCAGCATCGGAGGACTATTATTAAAATTTTCTATAAGTAGTGTTCAGCCACTTTTATTCGTAAATTTATATATTTAAACGGTATATTTTATTTCATTTTCTAATAAACCAATTTCAGTAAATACAAGGACCTATGTTTATTTGACACAATATCAAATTATTTCTAACATTTTTTTATAAAAATATTTATTTTTAACATTTCTCATTATTATAGCCTGAATGAAAACCACCGATTTGCGTCGGCAACAGTGCTTGTATGTTTTTGTTAATATGTCTCACTCTGCCATCAAACCCAATTACGGAGATAGTTCTGCAATGAGGGGCTTCGGGGCGCCGGCGAACTTGCAAACAAAATTACGCCGCGGATGCTCCGGGACGAGATAATATATCGTTTAATGTCACTTTCAACAAATCTCAGTTGGGCTTGGGATGCTTGGGGTTCAACGACTTACAACAACTTACTTTCGATTAACTCACACAGACGCGCCGCCCATTAATGCTGTTCTGCAAAAGCCTGCGCCCCGCGGCGGTACCGGCGGTACCGGTACCTGCTATTCAAATTCTCCTTTATATGTCAATTTATAAATTGCTTTAAAAAACTCTTGCGTTCCGTACAAAAGTTTGCCGCACCGCCACCGCCCGGACGTGTAAGCTGTTCTACACTGTCCAAGGCTTTTTTAAATAATTTAAAAAGCCTTTGACAACGTGTCCTGTGATCACATGTATCAACAGTTATTGCTGATATAATTATATGATGAATAATAACTGTCCCAGCAGTGGTATTCAAGTCATTCAGGATATTGCCAACCATAATGTTATACTTACTTTATACTAGCTATCCCGGCAGACCTTGTTCTGCCCTATTTCTCTAAAACAAAGTTACATTGATTTTTTTATGTTAACAGCTGCCCCGACAGATTTCGTTCCGTCAAAAGCCTATTATTGGCCGTTATTGGGCCTGTCGCAGTCTAACAGAAATAAAATAAGATTGAAAGACTTTAGTAATATATGATATTTTTATTGTAATGCCTAATGTAATGTAATATTTTTATTGTATGGGAAAAGAAAACTGTTGTTTTGACTGTTTTCCTCGTATTCTTTACGTTTTTTCTCTCCATAAGAACCTTCCTCAGACTTCATCAAACACAACAAAAAATAAATCAGCCAAATCGGCTCAGCCGTTCTCGAGTTTTGCGATTAGCAACACATTTAGCGATTCATTTTTAGATTTGTCTCGGCGCTTACCGAGGAATGCAAGGGATAAAGTGTAAACCTAGTGTGTAGAGCCCAGCAAAATCCAGCAGCTGTCAACTAGTACAGACGCTATACAACCGTAGACAATCGCCCTCATCGCAAATATTGAAGTTCCGTTGATAGGTATGGTAAAAATACATTTTATAAGCATTGGAACAGTCATAGGCTATTTACTAAAATTAACCTTTTTACCGCCAACAACTTCTATAGAAGTTCGAGATTTTCGTGCCGTCCACGCCAGCACTTCTATAGAAGTTCTTCTTTGTACCTACTTTATTAAAATACATTTATACGTTGGCGTACAGCGGGACATCGCGTGCAGGATAGTTGGGCGGTGAAAAGGTTAATTACAATTCAATAAGTAAATCCAGATAGAATCGAAGGGCTTTATGTAATCAAATCAAAAGCTGTCGCCAAAGATGAGACGCGACAGGCGGCAATCCGAGCTCTAAACAGAAACAGAGCGTCTAAGCGGCATGTTATGCACGCGCGCCCGCCCCGCCCCGCCGCCGCCGCCGGCTTCGGCCGAGGGCGCCATCAAACAACACTTTACGGCAGGTTCTAGTGATTCCACTTACGAGTTATGGAATCCATCGGCGGCGAGCTTATCGGTACAGCACTTCCAGCCCTTACATGTTTTGTTTACACAAGCAACGAATGCCGCGGGCGGAGAAAGGTTTCATGCGAGTTGGTAAATAGCCATTCTCCGATACAATTTACTGCGAAAGGCCTGAATCATCAGCGCCAAATTTCAGTAACAATGAATAAGGGATTTTACGACTAGGATTTCTCTCCGTTGAGGCGAATGATTGACTGGTAGATATTACACTTCCCTCAAATATGATTTGTTGCGATCAACTTGTGAATTGGCAAGCGCGGTGATTACTGCATCAATTATACCGATGACTTGATTTCATATTAGTTACTTTACTTACATGTCTTAACATCTGAATTTGACATGTAGTTTCCGTGACGCTTATAAGATTTAAGGTCATCATCGAACCCATAGATTTAGTACCATAGATTTTCTATGATCGAACCATATAATTTTTTGAAAAGTTACATCAGAAATTATATGTCATAAAGTAATAAATATGACCCTTAATGCGAACCCTGTAGAATAATAATATTTTCGTGTGTGAAAACCGTTAGTGACAATAAATCCCTGCCATAAATCACTTGTTATTACCATAAATTTTTCCAACCACAAACCTGTTTATAAATGTTTTTAAAGCACTCCATGACCCCGTTTATTTAAAAATGTTAGAATAAATGGGACGCTCAATTGTCTTTTAAATTACTAGAAGAAGTCATCGAGCTCTTTTCCAGCCTACTAAGCCGTCTGAACCGTAAGTGATACCTTCTAAACTTGTTAACAATGAATTCAATCCATATCCAATTTGGAACATACCGGTGGCGCGGGCTCTCTAAATTACAACCTACGGAAATAAGGCAAACCTTAATACTTTTAAGCTGTTACGTGGCGGAGCCAAATTGCTATAAAAATAATTGTTATCAGAAATATAACAATTATTAGATAACCTAGAGACGTTTATCGGATAGTCTGGTGGTATATTTATTTAACGGTGCCCGGACGAGGGGGCAACTAGTTAAAGCATCTGTGATTCAATTTCGGAATATTTCTTGTCTACGTTCTTAGGCAAGGGCAACGGTCCCTATGCCAGTCGCGGTCATTCAGGTCGCAGTGCCAAGTATCCTAAATACAGGTATGCACCTAAACGTAGATGGGTGTTTAAAAAGGTTGGATTTCGTAAGCACCATATGTTTCATCAACTGCTCTAAAATCCGTTCCCTTATTTATTCCTAGGTGCAGTCTCTGCACCATGTGTTTTACCATGTGTTTTTTTGCAACTACTTATGCCAGGTAAGTTTGTTCGGTACTTTGATGGGTAGTAGGTAACTAAAAATATCAATGCCTAAAACCCTTTTTTGCCTGTAGTCTACGAGTCCCCAGACATGAAAGCAAGTCCCGGGGACTTGCTTTTATGTCTGGGGTCTTTATCACATGTAACATGTAGGCGGCACGATAGTTTGTATAAATTGTAGTTACGCGAGGCGAGCAGGCCTCCCGTGCAATCTGTGCATGTCAAAGCTCGGTCGTTACGGTTGACTTACTGCTGTTTTTATCACATTTGCGCTCGATCTGCGGCCAGTCGGCCGAGCAAGGCCTGGGACGTCCCGAGACGGTCCGGGACTGTCCGGGACGGCCCAGGAAGGCTGCAGGCTAGGCGGTGAATGAGGCCATAAAGACCTTTATTTGATCAAATATTAAATGTGACCAAGTGATCAATTGAAAGATGTTCCGCGATTGAGCTCGGCTCACAGAGGCTACAGTCTCTCTCACTGTCAACCACGTGCCTAAGCATTATTTTTCATTAATGCTTTGTGGTGTGTGTGTAATCGATTGTTTTTATTACAAGCTTTTATTTCATTTCACCTGTCCCGATGTTTGTACGTTTGTCTGTAATCAAATCTTGCAAGTTAAATTTGATTCACTTCCCGGTTACCGATAGAGATGAATTTTTGTATGTATGTGTTAATCGGATGACAATACAAAATTATTATGACATGAAGCTGATCTGATGATGGAACCAGAAGGTCTTATGATGGAGCTGGAAGATGGCCATAGGAACTCGGTACTTAAACGACACAACCACATCGAGTTTGGACTCGTTTAATCCGTCTTGACGAGTACTTTGGTGCTAGATGGTAACCAGGGTCTTATGATGGAGCTGGAAGATGGCCATATGAACTCGGTAATTAAACGACACAACCCCATCGAGTTTAGGTTCTTATGATTCGTCTTGACGAAGTACTTTGGTGTTAGATGGTAACCAGGATCTGATGATGGAACCGGAAGGTGGCCATAGGAACTCAGTAGTAAAGACACAAAATTAAAAGAAAAAATAACTACTTTTATTACTTGTTAATAAAAAAAATAACTAAATAGTTAAAAATTGATAATAAGAATTGTTTTTTAATAAATAATAGCGTGTTACATTTTGATGGAACATTTAAAGAACATTTAGCATATTACATTTTCAGGCAGTTGTTGCTAAGTGTTTCGATTCATATTATTGTATCGTTGTGGTTGTTTTCGATTCAGAAAAGCTTTGAAGTCGATGAGTGTATACTAAATTATAAAGGCGTTACCGGAGTCAACAGCCCAATTTAGTAGTTGGAGACGTCGTCGGGTAGTAGAAGCCTCCGCGGCGCGCCCGATTAGCATTCCGGTTCCATGGCTTAACATTTAAGTAGATTCCCGTTCGCGCTCTAAACTTTTGCACCTTTTAGTATAGCAAAAGCTTGCGGTTTATTGAAATATAACATGGTTAAGCAAAATTTAACAATTGAGTGTTTTCTTAACAAACAAACAAAACTTACTATCACCAGCTCATTATATGTCCCCACTGCTGGGACACGAGCCTTCCCTATGGATGGATAGGGAGAACGGGCCATAAACCAGCACGCGGGCCCAGTGCGGATTAGTGGTTGTTTACGACTGCTAATGCAGCCGGGACCATTGTCTTTACGTGCACGACGAAGCCGGAGGAGCTGGAGCTGATACATTTTTGGTCGCCCATCCGTTGACTGACTTTTGCGAAAGTTGCTCAACCTTAGCACTCGCAGGCTGGGTGCGTTAACCACTGCGCCATCGAGCTCTTCGACAACACAAAACAAAAAACAAAAAAAAACAAAACAAAACTTAAGGTAGATTAATTAAAAACTTTACGAAGTGATAATTCAAGCGAATAAACTCATACTTCGTTACACAAAAGGATTGCCAGAAAGTTTTAAAAATATTTCTGAATGTTCACATAAGTTCTGCTCAACTTCGGGGCAGATGCCATGTTAGAATGCTCTTAATATTTCGTTAGGTAAATGTTCGTGTTTGAATAGACTACTAATACACACATCAAAAATGTCTAGGGATCAAGTGATCAAGTACACATAAGAGTATCGTAGCGATATAGATTTAATGTTTTAACTTTTTTGAATCGTTGTTGATTCTTTTTAGTGAATTTCACGATATGAATGAAAAATATATTTTTTTACATTGTTTAAATATGGAAAATTTGCTGTCAATCTGAATTCCTATAAAAGAGCGTAATGGCAATTCTACAAAAACAGTACATTTTCTGCACTGGAAGTGAAAAAAATTGCAACGATATGGAGCGACGGCGTCATTTGACAAGGGAAGAGATGTTGAGAGCTGTTGGAATGTTGGAAGCTGGTTCCAGGAACGTACTGTGGCTGCCGCCATTGGCACTACACAGAGTGTCATAGGCCGCCCCTGGACACGCTACCGTATCACGGGCAGCGTGGCCGAGCGACATGGAAGAAGATCTCGTATCACTAGAAGACAAGACCGGTACATCCAAAATACTGCTCGATGAAATCGTACCATGACCGCAATGATGTTGGCCACACAAGGCTCCACAGCGCTTCAGGCTTGCTGATAAGCGACCAAACCATCCGGAATCGTTTACGCGAAGTGCGTCTGCGTTCCCGAACACCTCTGAGGACCCCAATAGCACCCCACAATCGCAGGGTCCGTTTACAATGGGCTCGCGAACACCTAAATTGGGAGGAAGAAGACTGGCGCTGTGTTTGCTTCTCTGATGAATCACGTTTCGAAATCACGAAGATGCACTCGAGTTTGGAGGATCTATGGTCAAGAACGCTTGAGATTTTGTCAGTAAGTTCATCCATATGGAGAGGAAACAATCATGGAGTGGACCGGTATTTGGATCGGTGGAAGAACCGATCTCATTTGGATCAGGGGCAACCTCAATGCTTAAATCTACGATACCACTACGATCGTTTCAGATGTGATCATCCCTTTGCGAGGTCGATTAGGTGATTCATTTCGACTAATGCATGACAATGCACGTCCACACACGGCTAGAGTTGTAACACGCACTCTTGCCGATTCTCATATCAACGTCCTGCCGTGGCCTGCACTATCACCAGACCTCAACCCAATTGAGCATGCATGGGACATGCTCCAAAGAAGAGCTTCGCCGAGTATGGATGCTGTGCACACTCCACACAACAAAAGAACGTGGGCGGCTATTCATCAAAGTGATTTGGATGAGCTGATTTTAAGCATGCCAAATCGCTGTGCTTGTGTGATTCGTGTGAATGGTAGAAATACAGATTTTATATTTTTTTAGTTTTACAATAAAATTTAAAAAAAATCAAGTCGTTATTATAGAACATAATAAGGATAAAATTGTTAAAAAATAGAGCAAGAAGCCAGTCTGGAAAACCAGATTAGGTAAAAATTATTAGAAAAAAATGTATAGCTAAAAATGTACTTGACCCCTAGACATTTTGATGTGTGTAAATGAATCGCCGGGAAAGCTTTATTACTTTCCGACTTAAAGGAGTAATACGGTAATACACTGAGTAATTGTTTAGCTGAACGATTCCTCACGAAATCTCTGGAATTATGAAGTCAAAGTTGAGATTTGACAATGAAGATTCCTTGTAGCTCATATTTCCCGAGTGGAGGAGTCTCGAGGGTCGTTGTCTATTTATAAAAGGTACCTTCGCCTCATTGCCGACACGTGTGTTTATATTAAAATCTTTGACAGACCATGAAGCAAACACAAAGCTTACGCAACCCCATATAAAATACGTTAGATTTTTTTGAACAACTGTACATTTTGAAGGAATGAAAAAAAGACAAAGTGTTGAAATGACATGACATGCTGGGTCATGGGGTGCGGGTTCGAATCCCGCTCATGGAATTTTTTCAACACTGTCTTTTTTCAATTTGTAATTTGTTCGCAAAATTATATGTAAAAAATCATTTCGAAGGTATATTTGTAATTACGTATTTTGCTCTGTATTGCCTTATAATTTGCTGTGAAGTGCTTGAAAGCAGCTATGATTTGTTGCGTTGAGGTGACTAGCGCCGCGCCCGCGCCGCGCCCGCTCCGCGCCGGCCGCCCCGGCTCGTGGCGTGCCGTCGTAACGCGTTTACGCGTATATCAGCGTTTATCGCGTAACGAGGACCCCCCCCCCTCTCCCGCGGCGTAGCTGTTAATTTTTATTATGAAACGTTATTACCGTAGTAACAGCGCGATGGACTGCTTACAGCGTGTTATTAAATAAATCAAACAGAGTGTCGGCGGCTCGTCCGGGGCGGCTCAGGGGCGGCTCGGGCGACGCGACGCTCCCAGGTTCCCGGATTAACGTTGCTCTTAGTCGTAGTGATGTAGGTCGCAGATGTTATTCATTCATTTCATTTGATGTTCGCTTTCAGTATTAAGAGAACGGGGGGATATGTATGTACTTTCATAGCACTATTCCTTATAAAATTAACTAAATAACAAACCAAATTGTCTCTTGTCTCCAGTGTTGGATTAAAATCCTACTAGGTATATATTATTTCGTTTGTAGCCTTCTGGTGCTGCTGAGCTCGCGTGATAAACGGTCTGTCATAATATATCTTTTACAAGATATCGCGTGCCTCAAACATATTTAGTTTTACCTACATAGTAAAATACTTAGTTAATAGCACTGCCGGGCCTCCCGACTATCTCCGTGCCAAAAGTCGCGTTGTTTAATTGCTCCGTTTCGTCGTGAAGGGAGAACAAGCACAATACACGAATTTTGGTTCATATTAGCAATATTATTTAGGATTGGAGTCTGACTTGAAAAACGCATACTTTGATGGTTTTTTCAATAATTAAACTATCTTGATATCGGAGTCCCGCTGCCCGCCCCACTGCCCGCCCCGCTGCCAGCCTCGCTCCCCGCCCCGAGCTCGCAGTGGTCCTGTGTTATTGATAATCCTCCATATATTTGCATTTCGATATTCGGGCTTCGTATCAGGCCTCCGGTCCTTCTGCAGCGTAGCTCTTGGAAACTTTATGTTCTTGTAACTTACATCTTACATTATTGTTTGGATACCTATATTTTTCTATGCAAGTACAAGAAATATATTTTTTTAAAGCGACGTATTCGTTTGCAGTCTTACTAGCCTTGCAGCTGAGGTGACATCAATAGCAAACGGTTGCCTGGTGCCAGTGCGTTGTTACATCTGTTCCGCGTGCTTGTGTGAGTTGCGGTTTGCGGCGGCGGCGGCGGCGGCGGCGGCGGCGGCGGCGGCGGCGGCGGCGGCGGGCGGCGGGCGGCGGGCGGCGGGCGGCGGGCGGCGGGCGGCGGGCGGCGGGCGGCGGGCGGCGGGCGGCGGGCGGCGGGCGGCGGGCGGCGGGCGGCGGGCAGCGGGCAGCGGGCGGCGCTGCGTAATCTCATATTCTAAAGTCAAACGTTGATCTTTTGTTCAAAATCTTTTATCTTTAATAACTTCAGGCATACGTTTTACCTACTTTACAGAATGTCTTCTTGCTGTATAGAAGAATGGGTCCGTGCAAAACTGCACACGCTTAATATTTTTAACTGCCTCTTTAGTCTAGTGGCTGAGACCATCAGCTTAGATCCAGAGGTCCCGGGTTCACATCCTTAACATCACTTAACATCAGTGAGATGAAGGCCTAATCCTTAATGCCAAGTTATAATTAACGTTACAAAGTAACGTTAACTACACTAATATTATAAATGCGAAAGTTTGTGTGGATATTTGTTGCTTCATCACGCTGCAACGGATGGATGGATTTGGATGAAATTCGGCATACTTACAGATAGTTTGTAGCCTAGATTAAAACATAGGATACTTTTTATCCCGATATTCCCACGGGAACTGGAACCACGCGGGTGACACCGTGAGCGGCCGCTAGTAAAATATAAATAGGTATGTCGTTACCAAATCTTGCAATATAGATTTACAATTATAAAATGTATTATAAATCAGTCTCCCTGTGTCCACGGGCCCTGTAAGGGATTCGGAACGCGTCACGATAAAATAATATGTTTTTAAATTGAATGCGAGAACATTCGTGAGAAGTGTTTCCTTTCAATTAGAATGAGGTAGGACCGGTTGGAGTTTGGAGCACACCCAACCCAAGCCGTCCCGCGTACCTAGTCAGTCACTCGATAGTATACGTTTTAAAGTTTATCTTTATTGTGTTTTTAGATTTAATAAGACTTAATGTTTGAATATGATTTTGAACTTTACTGTAAAAACAAAAGTCTGTACTAAGCTCTAAATAATAACCTCTGAATAAATTATTTACTTTGTGGAGCCTAAAATAAAGTACAGCTAATTTTAAACCGACTTCAAAAAAGGAGAAGGTTACTCAATTCGACTCGTATATATATATATATATATATATATTATGTGAGTTCGCGGATAACTTCGTCGTTTATGAACTGATTTTAATTATTTTTTTTTGTTGGAAAGGAGATATTTCAAGGGTGGTACCGTGATAAGGAAACCAGGAGCCCCTGCAATTGCGTAGAGATATAGCGTCACTCAGTATCTTCTACCGCTTATACCACGGCGAGTGCTCTGAAGAACTCTTTGACCTTATCCCACCTTCTCCCATCCTCCATAGGAATACGCGCGCTGCTCTCCGGAGTCACCGCTATACTGTCTCGAACATTCCATCGCGCACAAAGAAATTTGGTGACTCGTTTCTTCGTCGCACTTCCAAAAGATGGAATAGTCTACCAGCACACTTTTTCCCTCTTTCCTATGACATGGGGTCGTTCAAACGAGGCGTGAAGAGGCATCTTGTGGGCCGGCAGAGTGAGGGTGACTCATGCTACGTTGTTTTCACGCTGCAACGGTTGTCCTCGCGTCTGGACTTCGCTTAACATCAAGTGGAGTGGAGTCATTTGCCGAACTATGAATAAAAAAAAATAAAAAAGAGCGCCGTTCACTGCTCTTACGTAATCCTCACAATTCTATTGTGGCATTTGCTTCTAATGTAATGTGTGTTTTATCTCACTAATCAAGATTAATGTTGTTGTTCATCATCTTTGTACCTCTTACTTTGTTATCTTTATTTCTTACATCAGATCACCTGATGTTAAGTGGTGTTAAGGCTGAAGGTGGAAGCGCACTTCACCCGGGATCCTCAACTAGTGAGGCACTGGCTATCTTATCTCTAGCTGCCGGAACGCGACAATGCTACAAACTTTTAAACTTTCGCGTTTGATAGTTAAACAAATTTAAACGGGGATTAACGGAAAATAATATAGAACGTCGGGTATAAAGAAGGTATGATACCTTTTTACTAATTAGCTTGCGTTAATCCCCGTTTAAATTTGTTTAATGCTACAAACATTGATGTTAAGGTGACATATTTAGTTAAAATAAGATGGTGGTAGCTAGCCAGGCGGACAAAAAAACCTTACCACCATCCAAACTGAGTACACAAACATGTATGGTAACAGGACTTCTGTGTTTGAACCCGGTGGCCTTATCCAATAGACCACAGAGGCGGGTTAAAGCGCGGGCACCAGAGCGATCCAGTCTTCCCCACACATTGTTTTTGTGGCTTTCGCTACAAACAAGAACGCTGCTTGCAACATGATTGTCGCCAATTGAATGTGTGGTGCCAAGATCACTGTTGGTACTGGCAGAAGCGTGAGCTGGAGCTCGCAGCCGGCGCCGGTGACGTCACACGCGCCTCGGCTTAATCTGTAGTAATTGTCGCAAGTGCTCGCGCAATTGTTCATGCAAATGCCTGGACGGCATTGTGCGAGCGCTAACTCCCAGGAAGCTAGTAGTTTGGTTGTCACTGTCGAGCAGCAGAGCCACTTTACAATTACATATTCAAAGTAAGTGGCGCGAGCGTTTCCGAATGGATAGACTGCACTCGCTGACAAACAACTAAGTATAATAATTATTTTAAAATTCGCTTAAAACAAAAAGAGCTTTTTATATCTCTATTTACCTTTTAATATCTCGCAAAACTTAAGGTAAACTTTAAAATATCTCCGTACAATTTTACCAGCAAACAAAAGGGATAGGTACTCAGCGCTAGCACAGAACATTAACCTACATTTTTAGTACAGCACATTATTGTACAACAGAGGAACATTTATAGGAACTGTTTCCATTCTTACCTACATACTCGTACTATAAAAAAAATAGAGTACACTCGCTTGTTATCGCACTGCCTAATGCAGGTTGGGACTCACATGAACGCATGGTTTGATATGTGGCATGTGCTATACGCTGAAACCCACCACGGCTTCGCGCGCCCCGATGCCGCACACAGGAACCGAATTGATGTCCAAATGGTGGATAATACATTATCGTATCAACCGCATTTAGAAGATGTCTTTTAAATCTGTAAAATCACATTATTTTAATTTGGTATTTTTAGGTCGTTAGGCCGTACCACGAGCTGTTCGTACCACGTTATGAATGGCCTTCAACAACGCCGCAGTGTTTCTATTCCCCTCGCATGTGACGGCCATCTTGACAAAATCAAATTGAAAATTGAAAAACGCGCATCTGTAGGCCATGTACGACAAAATGACCGCGTGCCGCTGCGCGTCATTGAAATGACTATATCTTAGGAATTATGTATTGTATACACATTAAACTTATGTCGTGGTAATCGTTATTAGATAACCTATAAAACATATCTTTAAATATGTACAGTTTTACCTTGCACTAGATTAATAATTCGAAGGTAAAAGTAGGATGAGCGATTTTTTCAATTCATTTTACTAAAAATAGGATATTTTTAAGCCTTTATTTCAAAAAATGTTTCCTTTATCACTGCACAACCTGATAATATTACTGCACAACACAAATTAAAACACTTAAATAAAACAAACTTCAAAACACTATGATGTGTGAAGCGCGCGCCATTGCTTGAGCAAAGCAACTGAAAAAAAAATCAATATGTCATTGAATTGTGTTTTTTGAGACGCAAGTGATATTATTTCCCATCCTTGTTCTACTAACTACATTATGTGGAAATTTGAGCGGGATGGTTATAGTATTCACGCTACAATCGACCGATAAAAACGTACGGAAATCCGCGACTTGTGACAAGTGACAGGTCGCCCACAGACAAGGGTATATTTTCGCAACCTGTGACAGGTGGCTCAACAAACAAAGGGTAAGCAAATCGTTATTTATACCTACTTAAACTAGCGGCCGCTCGCAGTTTCACCCGCGTGTTTCCCGCTCCCGTGGGAATATCGGGATAAAAAGTATCCTATGTATTATTCCAACCAAAAACTATCTGTATGCCGAATTTCATCCAAATCTAACGATCCGTTGCAGCGTGAAGGCAACAAATATACATACCTATATACGCACAAACTTTCGCATTTATAATAATAGCGTGATCTTCTGTGCGTGTATGAAATTGAACTCCTTCTAAACGGCTGGACTGATTTGGATAAAAAAAAATCTTCTGAGCGTGTGTATAAAATTGAACTCCTTCTAACAGCTGGATTGATTTGTGTGAATTTTTTTCTTCTGCGCGTGTGTATGAAACTTAGACGTCCTGCATGGGTAAAAAAAATTTGGATAATTCAAAAGCACTTTTCTAATGTTTATTTGAATAAAAATATTTGACTTTGACTTTGAGCTCCTTCTAAACGGCTGGACCGATTTCGATGAATTTTTTTGTGTGTGAGCAACGACCCTTTTGAGATGCTGCGGCACACACACATTTTTGTATTTTTAATACTTGTGTTGTGAAATTATGTTTAGTGTAATTGTTGTTTTTTTTATTTCCGATTGTATATTGTGTGTGTCTATAGTGTCCAAATAAAGACGTTATCTATCTATCTATCTATCTATCTATTCGAGAATGGTTTAGATTTACAATTGGACCCGGTAGGTGGCGCTGCTATAGGGGTCCATCATGAGATACGGGTGTTCTTAAGCGGACGAGTGATTTGTTTGTTTTGTTGTCATGGAAACTGTCAAAGCGGTACGAAGTCCGCCGGTCAGCTAGTAATATACATTTATGATTTTTTATTATATCTTAGCTAACATAACTTCTTGGTAGGTATTCGATTCGCATACATTATATTTATGCACCGATTTGACTGTTATTATGACCGACTGTTATTATAAATTAACACATTTAAAAGACAATTTAATGTACAATAAAAAAAAAGTGATGTTAAACTTAAAGTTTAATGTCGAAATTTTATAAACGAAACAGAAGAACCAGCACTTGTAAAACACCCGCGGATACTTTTACATCCATCAATATCAACGTCTCATTGCATTGAACTAACGTATTCAATTCTCGTGAAACTGTCCACATTTTGAAGCGCGGACAGCATTGGTGGAATAAAAAAAAGATATTATTTTCATTTATTATATACACAACAAACAATGTTTAAAGGTGTAAGGTGGTGTTATGTTTATGTAAACATATAATATTGTATAAATAAGACACTATGTTGTAGTAAGTGTGCAAGGTGATGTAATTTAATGAAGTCTCTTTCATGATTTACGTGTACATTGTAAATAAAGGCTCCTTTCAGATTCAACTTTGCAGAGCTAATCTCAACTTTATCCTGCGAAATTACAATTGAAGACGACAATAGGCATCTTAAGAAGCTTGCCAAGTTTTGTTCCGCGCGGGCCCCCCGGATGGAGCCTCCTCTCCACGCCGAGGCTTTACACTTTTCATAAAAAGGCGTCAGCAATCTGATTCCTTTGGAAGACGGCGTGCAGCCATAATAGCACATACTCCTAATAGTATAGGTATGTACAGTTGTCGTATGTTGGTCTAGAGCCTTAATGTCTTAAGCCTTAATTGAGTAGGTAGGTACATGAACGTATATCAAAGTAGGATTGTTACAAATGAAATGCAACAGCATGAAATAGCAAGACTACTCAGGAACGCTTTACGCAGGCTTATCGTTTGTTTTCTAAAATATTATCCAGAACGCCCTTACATCTTAAATTGTTACGTGAAGCAAAAACTTTGTACCCCTTTTTACGAAAATTGCGCGGACGGAGGAGTATGAAATTTCGCACATTTATAGTTTATACTATAGAAGAGGAGTACAGAATGTTGATATTTTTTTTTATTTTTTACTCTGAAAGCCAAAGGCGCCAAATCAATGTCAACAACTACCGTCATTAACATCCGATCATAATATTTTTACAAATACTAAAGATCATTAGAATAAATATTAAGGGGATTATTACCATGTTTATTGTCGTGTTTGAGTATCCGATATTTCGGCACAGTTGCATGCGCTATGATCACGGATGTACTGAAGTTATTGCGGGTGGGTGATTATGAGCAGACAAAACGATCTACCCTCTTCCTTAGTCGTTTCTTACGCTCAATACTCGTACCACTGGCTCCTAAGTCATTATTCACTCGAACTTGTTCTCGACACACTACACTGACTGTATCAGATCGCTAAACGGCATTTGTGTTCTTTTTGCGGTCTTTACATAGGCTAATCTTTTGCTTGTAATTATTACTTGAAATAAATAAATATTCTATTCTATTCTATTCTAATCACTGGATTCCAGATACGCGACAGTTTAAACCCATCTTCGCGATTGAAATTTTTGTATTTAGTAATTTCAATCGCTTCTCTAACCAATCTAGGTATGTAGAGATGTTCTGTTGAAATTATCTGGGGGTTATAAAACTCAATCCAGTGATTAGGACCCGATTGGATCAAACGTTCAGCAATGGCCGATTTTTGCGTATCGTTATTGTTTACAGCTTTGATATGCTCCTTAATTCGGCAGGCTACTATACGTTTTGTTTGGCCAATGTAGGAGCTACCGCAGCTGCAATCGATCTTATACACACCGGGCTTTTCTAGGGAAAAGCTGTCTTTTGGTGAACGTAGATATTGAGCTACTTTTTTAAAAGGAGTGAAGATGGTGTTAATTGAGTACTTATTGAATATATTTGAGACCTTGTCTGTCACTCCTTTTATATACGGCATAAAAAGCATGGTTGCCTTTCTACCCTGAATCTATCGTACAAAGCCAAACGGCTTTGTGTCTAGATGTTAACACCTTCCCCTTGTATCCGTTCTTCTGCAGAACAAGCCAGACATGGGATAACTCCTCGTGCAGTGTTTCATTATCGCACAAGTCGTAAGCCCGGTTGGTTAGCGATGACACTACAGAGTTCAGATGTTTTGGGTGGTGATGAGAGGTTGCATTGAGATAGCAATCTGTGTGTGTAGTACTCGCATCTTGATATCAAGGAAAGCCAAACTCCTATCTTCTTCCATTTCGTAGGTGAATTTTATTTTAGGATGGATACCATTTAAAATCGCCAAATAGACCTCAACATCGTGCCGACCACCAACTAGTATACAAAAAATATCATCGACATACCTTTTCCAATACTTAGTGGATACGGGTGCAGCGGCGATGGCCCGTTCTTCGAAATGCTCCATCCAAATATTTGCAACCACTGGAGCCACGGGACTACCCATAGCCACCCCGTCAATCTGAAGGTAGTGCTGACCTTGATACACAAATAATAATCCCGTTAATAATATTTATTCTAATGTAAACGACCATGATAGTTTAAAAAGTTATATTATATATACATACAAAGTTATATTATATATATAGTTATATAAACTAAAGATCAGTTAAGAAGTAGGCAAGCTGTTTTATAAAATGTTTTTGTTTTGTTTATATTTTTTTTAATTATGCATAAAAACACACATTAAATCAATTAAATAAACATTACACACACTATCATGTATTTGACACACACGCATATATACACTTTACAAAAATTTAAAAAATGGAAGAGGAGCGGCCGAAATCTGTACATGCCAAACCAAACTCACATTCCATCTTTTTAAAATTTTCATTGCTTTGGATACAATCCGAATCCGTACAGCCTTAAAAAGTTACGGTCGAATTTCGACCACTGGGCGACCACTAGTAAATATTAATGAACTGATTAAATATTTATAACCAAAGTTTTCTTTTTAAAGATAAGATTTGTTCATGTCAGATTCGTATTAATTGAACGATGAGTGTTTGAGTTCTGCAACGTCACATTAGATATCTTTTCGTTCTGTGGCTTCATCGCGATATGCAATAATGGAAAGTGTTGTTACGGAGGCAATTTTGGCAATTTTTTGGAGACAATAGTCTATAGTCAATAGTCATTAGCAGTTAGTCTTAAAGCTAGGTACTTACTGCATGAAATCGACAGTTCAAACTCTACTCAAAAGGACTTAAAAGGACGTACCTAAGCAGTGTCCAATTCTAGTAATAAATATATTTGTTTTTCGTGGTCAGTTGTTTTACGATGTGATTCACGTATCGGAGCTCTGTGCATGGGAGCGGGTGCGGGTGAGGCGCGGGCGCGGAGCGGGCGCGGAGCGGGCGCCGTGTCCGCTCCGGTTATCAATTCTGGACTTTTGCGGCGGGCAGTTCCCACGCTCCCGACCTTTACACACAGATAATGCCGTGATAATTATTATGCCACACTGAATAGCCATGGCCATTTGACTGACGCAGCGTGCAACCCACCGAAAACCTCTGCTTATCAGACAGTACTTAGGTATAGAGTTTTAAGAAATCAGCATGTCCATTAAAAGCAAATTTGTAGACTTGAGGAATCCTTCGTCGTTTCCGTATATTATTTTAAAAAAGTAACTAAATTCAGCAAGAATATTATTTAAATATCAGTAGAAATTATATACATATATAACCCCTACCAGTGTAAACGATGTTAAACTATTAAAATGAAACAACTTTTACGGATCTACTCGCGTTTATTTTACACATTACTTATTTAATGTTTATCCTGACGTTAATGTTAAACAAATTAAAATAGAAACCATTGTTTACAATTAATAAAATATTGAAACTGAGATAACTTTTAATAATTATGGTTTTGATAAAGGTATGGCAAAGCAAATGGAGCAGTAAAAATGTTTTTCGCATTTGACTACACAATACCTCTACGTCCAACAAAAATAAATAAGGCAATCATAATATGTTAATATGACCGGCACGGCGACGGCGACTGTTATAACAGAGATATGATTGTTAGTCGGAACGGTGCGCCCCGCCCCGCGCTGTTGGGCCGCGGCTGCAACAACACGCGCAACAACAACAACGCGGGCTGTTGTCGCGGCGCGGTTCATTTGTCACCAGCCGGCGGGAGAGAGGAGGCATTCCAACAGCGCCCGCGCCCCCACGCCCCCACGCCCGGCTGGGCAGGCCGGGGTTATGCGACGCTGACACGCGTCATACACGATTGGTGATTTATCTTGTCTTCACTATGCCTGTTAAATGACTAGTGTGGTAATTATGAATAGTGTTGTGTAGTACGCGTACTAAGTACTAATAGGTAACGATACTCGGCACTGTACGAAAAGAAACGTTACCGAACGCAAGCTCTTAATCGGACAGTCGGACTATTAGTACACCGTCTCCCGCTAGTCGCTACACTCGACTCGAGTACTTAATGTTGCTTGTCCGAATTACTCCGAATGTCCGAGAGCGAAGGAACAAACGTACTGTATGTATGTACGAGAAAGCGAGATATTTGTTGCAATCGCTATCGAATACACTCACATTATGCGAGATAGCAAATCAATCGCTTACGCCGACCGTGCGTTTTATTAATAGAAAATCTTGCTCAGCTGTATTTAGCACTAAGATTACTGAAATTGTCCAAAAACCAGCTAGTGTGTAGTGTGAGCTTAGAATAATAATTATTATTAATCTAAGAGTGTGAGCGAGTGATCGCGCTTTGTTAAAGCGCCCTGACGTAATTGAGTATTTGAGTCTGTGCGTAATAACGTCTAATATTTATTGAATAGCTTTACCCAGTTCAAACATACACTTAAATAATTTTAAAATGATTTGAAAAAAGTGGCTACTTTTGGCAAAAAAAAGTTTTAAAGCTATTTAGTTGGCTGATATGATAAGATAACAGTGCCAAAATAGATTAAAACAGCAGTGAGTCTATAGAGGATAGCGCACTGACCTCTATCATATTATACATTACAGTATACTTATAATAGAGGTCAGCGATATAGATAGGTAACGACTATATTTCAGTGTACTGTTAGGTACTATTAGTACTAATAAGGTGTACTAGTACCTTACTCTGACTGTACTAGTACAGTACTAAACCGAAAAGTGTCCGATTAAGCACAAGCCTAATTATGAAGTATCTTTTCTGTTGCAGATCTGCAAGATAAAGACCAATGTCTAACGTTTTAATAGTAATATGAATTATGAAATAGAACACACTTCAAAAATTTTGCAAAAACTGTTTTTACTTCATAAAAATATCATGAACTTTGCTTAGCTAATGTACTCGATGTTTTCTTTATTTATCATGAGACATAAATGTAGTAGGAAAAGGACAAGAATGTGGGATAAAGGTAGGGTAAATGGTAATTCGCTTCGCAGGCCTGCCGGGAATAGTCGGCCGCCGCCGTTGCGCCGCAGCGCTTGCCCTACGCGTGCCTTTTAACTACTTGTTTACTTTACATTTGCACAGGAATTACTATGGCAGGACGTACATTTTTTGGTGGAATCAAAGTAACGTTTTTATTTGTATCAAAAAGCCGGGTGATTTAATTAATCACAAAGTCATTGCTTGAGTTCACAGTGGTTCAAACCACTGCCTACTTCGACATGCTTTTGACCGCTACGCTGGCCGCCGCGCCGGCCGCCGAGCCATGCCGAGCTGTTTCGAGACGCGGCAAGCTGTGCCGACTCGTCACAGATGAGGTAAGTACCGCGCCGAGCCAAGCCCTCTGCGAAACAGCTGTTACTCTTTTAGTGGGTTAATTGAGCATGAACTTCCATTCAATTTGAAACGTAAACGTTAAATCGTGATAACGTCAACAATTTTACTTAATGACGTCTCTTAATTGTCAGTTCCATTTACGGAGTTAGTGGGCTGCTGCCGCCCGCCGCCGCCGGGCCAATTACGACAATCATTGTTTATCGCTGACGAGTTTGACGAAGTTTTTCCTTGCGCTTGGTGGTTCGACCCCCGAACCTGCCGGCCGGTCGCGGATTCTGGTGGGTGTTAACATGTAGATAGATACTTTAAAGAACTTTCTTGTTTCTTTTTAGATTCACGCATTTGCTTAACCAATCTGGTGTAAGAGAACGACTATGTAGTAGTATGTATCGATATGTTTATGGAATCGCACTCCATAAACATATCGATACATATTACTGGATGGATGTAGCATACGAATGAACCATTCTGATTTTTATTAAACTATTAAGATTTAAAAAAAAAAGTAATTTTGATTAAATAAAATGAGCCGTAGCGGGCCGTAGCGGGCGTGTCCTCTGGTGTGTTCTCTGGTGTAGTCTATCAGTAGCTAAAATGCATTGTTAACGCTCTCAATCCAGCTTGAAGGTAATCAAGGGTCCAGTAGATTGTGAAGCACTTTGTCATTGACTGTATTTTTCGTGCCCAAGGTTCGAAGACTCATTAAGGCCTCGCCATCAACACCGCTCGGCGACGAGGCTATCAGCAGCCTAATTAAGAATCCTTTAAAAGGACACGATCTATTTTATTATCTGGGCAAGGCTAGTACGACGGGCCCGTATTCCATCGGGTTAAGGCTCAAAGTCGCGCGCCGCCCGCGCTGGGCGCGCGCCAGCTGATGTCCTGCAGCGTATTTACATCGCAAGGTCACCTTTTATGGCCACTTTCTCAGATTCTATTACATACATACATACGCAGCAATAAATAAAAACACGAGAGGCCGTGCTGTTGTTACAAAATGCAGCGTCGGTACGCGTACTGAGATTGATTTATTGTAATGCGGTAACTATGTTCTGAAAAGTTGGCTGGAGCATGAGGAGTGTTCGCGCGCGCGTTACGTACATATTGCCTATTTTATGCCCCATTCACAGGAATCACTTCCTCTGCTCCTCCACGAGATGGATCCATAAATCGTACCTTGTATGAAACTGTCGACAGAATAATCTTATACTGAAATGGAATACATAAAATGTATCTATTGGATGCTTGCATCTGTAGTTATTATTCTTTTTTACAAATGAATGCATGTGAAAACTCGGCTGAAAGCTTTCCAAAAATTCAAACTTGTAGTAGATTCAGTAGCTTATTAACAAGTTTTGACGTCAATAAGGTGTCTGTGGAGGCTTATGGTTAATATAGGTGCTAGGTTCCTTTGACTGTAACTTTATTAAGTAGAGTAGAGCTACGAGAGCAGCTCGGGCAGAGCGACGTGGTGTTATCACTCTCTATATAACCTTGTATTATTAAGTTCATGTCGTCGCGGCGACAACTTAATAATACAAGGTTATATAGAGAGTGATAACACCACAATACATAATTAATCGGAGCTATCCATCTAGATATACATAATCAAAGAGTTATTTTAACCTTTTTTTAAATTCTAAACTTTAAGTAATTGACTAAGAGGGAGTGCCTACAATGACTGGGCAATTGCTGAGTATAATATTTTTCGGGATATATATATTTTTTTAGGTTCCATAAATAATTCCTTTTATTACGTAGACAGCGTTATCATAATTGAAATATGAAACCAAATCGACTGGTGCATACCTATCCTGCGGGCCGTGCTGGGCCGTGCTGGGCGCCCGTCGGTCGTGGAGTGCCTTATCTAAATTAACACGCTTATCATACATATTTTTACGAGATTTCAACAACTCTCTAACTCTATTAGGGTAGTTGGACATATTGCCACTTAGACGTATTGATCGTAAAGCCCTAGTATTGCTTTCGTGTAATTCGTTGTACATGGAAAACTTTCGTTCATTAACTTAAGTCTCTTACAAAAGTGCTTACCTCTCAGGCGTCGAGCCTCCAAAAATAAATAAATAATTTTATTAATTACTCATTAAATAATTAAATGTCATACATCACTTCTGTATATTAGTTTTCATTGAACCTTTGCAACGATTAATTAAGATTGACATGGCAGTCAATCTTTTTCCATGGGGCTCCATAGTTGCAAGGCGGCTGCGGAGGAGCCCTCAACGTCTTCGGGTGTTATGGTGCGTGCGGGGCGCGGGCGCGAGGGCGGGGGCGGGAGCGGGGCGGGCACGGGCGGGCGTCGCGCGGCGGCCGCATTCGCGCGCCAACGCCAGGCCGCTAGCCCGCCGCCATCGCCAGCCCGACCGCCCGCGCCCGCCGCACGCGCGTTTCCGCCACACCACGCGCGCTAGGACTTGCAGTGAAGTGCCAGTGCAGTGACGTGCAGTTAAAGTGCGGAAGTGTTTGTTGAACCCACGAGGAGTGCCCTGACTGGAGATCACACCCGTGCTTGCAGGTAGGACTTTGACAAAAACTTTTCACAGCGTTTTGCCGCGCGGAAGAAAAATTATGAAACTTTGTTTCCAATTAACGACTTTTAATGTAAATTGTTGTAAATAAAAACAACATCACGGAGCGTATTGAAAACAGTACCAATCGGCTTATTGAAACATTAAGAACTTTGAACTTGTTTCTTGGTGGCTTAACTTTTGTTATTGTTACATTAAAAAAATATTAGTCGTTGCTTGATTCGTTTAGGTTTGATAACTAAATATTTATTTGAATTGAATAAGTAGAATAGATAATTTAAGTATTAATTGCAATTGCACCGCAAAACACCAGAACGGGAAAACTTACAAAAAGAGAAAGATGAAAATCTGATAAGGAAAAAATCAAATCGTCGCAGCTAAATCACACAATATTTCGTTAATTACCAACAAGTTTTGCGAACACTTTAATTAACTAAAATTTTAAATAGAATTACTTGCCAATATATTAAATTACGAGTAATAACTCGTAATTGATTATATTATCGTGTAATACTATAATTATCACAATTAGCCTATACATTTACAAATAAAGATGATAATATTCTTTACTATACACAAACCCAACAATAATCTCATTAATATTATGCCATTAATATTATCTCATTAATATTATATTAACTATTAACTACTATTGCGAAGCTCGATGGCGCAGTAGTCAACGCGCCCGGTCTACGAGTGCTGAGGTTAAGCAAGTTTCGCAAAGGCCGGTCATCGGATAGGTGACCAAAAGTGTATCAGTCGTTAACAACCACCGACCCGCACTTGGCCCGCGTGGTGGTTTACGGGCCCGTATGCCCCAGCAGTAGGGACATAAAATGAGCTGATGATGATGATGATGATGATGAGTATACCTACAATTCATTCACAATATGTAATTGATTGTTTGAACCTAAATTGATACCGATGTGATCCGCCTCGCGGGCTCAAGCCTTGTAGGTACTACGTCAGAGGACTGTTTATTGAAAGTGAATGCGTTTGTGTAAAACACGCTCATCCCAACGTTATTTTGTGATGTTGACTCCATTCTGTAAAGTCATTGGCAAAGATAAAAATAATACAATTACTCTTTAGAATCTGTCGCCATTGGTATTATGAGATCGGCGAGTTTTCCTGAGCACAGAATAATGCTGAATTGCCGAGGCGCTGTAGGTATCCATCACCAATTCACTGTTCACTTTTATTATGTTATTCTGCATGTAGGTAGGTACTTTGGTTTGAAATAGGTAATTACTAAACAAACAAAACATACGGTACAAAGTTTACTTTTTTATTTGCACCTAATTTATACGAGAAAAGCGACTCTGCTTGGCTTGGGGACAGACATTTCGATGTACCACAAAAAAAAACTAATACAGCTCATGGGAAGGGCACCGACCGAGGGCGACGCGTGCCGCGCGATGCGGGCCCGCCGACGACGTCGAACACGTACACTCACTGATCTAGTTTTACTTTATTCTAACATTAAATTATCTATTTTGCTGACTTACTTCGTCTGCTTCTTCTGTCAAATAATCCTGGTTAATTTGAGCTGGATTTGATGATAATAACCTACCTAGTCCTACCTAACCTACCTAGTCGTCAATAAGCTTTTCGAAGTGCCGCGGTAGCCGCAAGGGGGTTGTTCTTGCTGGTGTTGAACGTAGGTAAGTACCGTACCTAATGCCACGTTCACTTTAACAATAACCTTTTAAAAAATGAACGAGTGTGTTAACATGACGTCGCAGGAAATTACCTTCTATAAACTAGATATTAATAAATTTAAAATCACTATTAAAGAAAAGCTTTATAAAAAAGCTTATTATAAAGTGTCTGATTACATTGAAGACAAAACAGCATGGGTTTAAAATGCTCCAATCTATTTCTAATCCAATATATTGTTAAGGTTTTTTAAACTTGTATAACTTGGTAACGTAACGGCATATAATTTTGTAAATGTCGTTACATAATAATGAATAAAATAATAATAATAATAATAATAATAATAATAATAATATAATAATTTTATAATGAATTAAAGCTGTGGAGTTTCTTGCGCCCATTCTTCTCCACAGCTAAAATATAGACGTCCTGAATGGGTAGTAGGTAAAAAAATTATGGACGATTCAAAAGCACTTTTCTAAAGTTTATTTGAATAAAGAATATTTGACTTTGACTTTGACTTTGACTTTGACTTTGACTTTGACTTTGACTTTGACTTTGACTTTATAAAATGACTTCGGTATATTCTATTTATTAAACGTTGGTAGGTATATAGATTGGCTTTTGTCAACACGTACAAATTCCAACGGCACATCTGACTTACAAGCATTCCCCAAATGATTTGTAGGTAGGTCCCTACATACTAGGTAGGCACTAGGCAGGTACTCGTATATTTTGATTAAGGTAAAAGTTGGTTTACCGCTGTACAGACACATATTCAGATCAGATAAACGGGTTGTTATGTGAACAGCTCCGCTAAGTTGTTGTCGTTAAGTTGCGAAACTTAGCTCATCCATATTCAGAGTGGGCTCGTCGGGGTCCCACCTGGTCCTCTACTTGCTGGGTCAACATCACGATCGAGTTACAATCGTCGCTGCAGACGCCCCGGCCCGGCGCGTCGGGCTGCGGGACTTATGATTCTTTAATTCATTGGTGAGGACGTGAGGAGGCAGGAGCGGGACACTCGGTCCTAATAGATCTTCATTACATCTTCTTTATGGGAGCCAAGTATGAATGTTCCCCGCGGGAGCTACGACGACGCCCGCTGCTCAACTCTACGATGGCTTCCTGTTAAACGGGACTTCGAAATTCTAATATACTTTAATTTCTCCTCAACTTCAAACATTTGGGCCTGAAGGTTTGTGTTTAATAACGAAAGATGTACAATAAAATATCTATAACTGCTGACCCAGCGGACTTCGTACCGCTTTGACAGTTTCCATGACAACTAAACAAACAAATAATTTTGTATTGGAAAATTAAATTGTCGTTTTTACAATTTTTTGTTAGGTAGGTACTTATTATTTATGTTTCTCACCATTTCAACGTTTCCTAAACTTCCAGAAATATTTCAAAATCCAAATTAGCCAAAGCCGTCCAGCCATTCTCGAGTTACAGCGAAACAAATGAACAGCAATTGATTTTTATTTAAATAGATTTGTTGAATAAGTTTACCGTGCGTGTGTGGAGGTGTGCCGTTTACCTTTATTTACAAAATCTTAACAAAATAAAGCTATTTCAATAGTTAGTACAACTTTAATAAGAGATTCAATTATAAGTACCACCGTTTTTATAAGTAACATAAAGTGTTAATTAAAACTCTAACATAAAATGTAACGTCATAACATTTAATGTTGTGGCTTCAAGTGTATAACGTTTGTTAAATCTGCTTCTGCAGATTAGTGTTATTATGATAATCAGTAATCACATTAATTGAATAGTATCATAGCGAGTAAGTTGAGCCGCCGTTAGAGCGTCGGCGATGGCAAAACAAATGGAAATCCGCCCGAGGGGATCCGTGACAATCTCATGTCATGTCATGTCATGGTGGAGATCCGAACTGGTGGTGTTGATTGAGTTGTTCAGTTCAAAGTAGCGTTTTACTTAAGTACTCACCGTTTTTTTTGTGTTTTTTTTTAAAAAGATTTTGACGTCATTGACGGCATATATTGAAGAAATAATTTGACTATCGCTGTGATGGCCCTCGCGATGGCAGGCCGCCCGCAGCCCGCAGCCGCCGGCGCCGCGCCGCCTACCTCCGCGAGTGCCGCGAGCGAACGCAAACATTACTCATACGTATGTAACGAAGGTTGACTTCCCGATTTAGGGATTTTGTAAAAACCAAAGGACCAAATAATTCTTATGTTTTGGCACATGAAAGCTACCATTAGTAATTCCACGCGGTGAGTGTCGTTGGCAAAAGATATTTTATAAGAAGCTTACGTCTTATGTCAAGGACGTTTCTATTTGAATGTGAAATAATACCCACATTTCAAGAGCAATAATCTCTTCGGCGACAAGCCAGTGACGGGCGAGGCCGCCGCCGCCGCGCCGCCACCGCCGCCGCCGCGCCGCCACCGCCGCCGCCGCGCCGCCACCGCCGCCGCCGCGCCGCCACCGCCGCCGCCGCGCCGCCACCGCCGCCGCCGCGCCGCCACCGCCGCCGCCGCCCGTTGCGGACGCGGCTCTGCATTTTTGTAACAAAGCAATCATTTATAAGCTCGGAATATTGTTTGTTTTATTTATTGCAGTAATTATTTGAGTGCTACCACGCGTGTCGCGTCGCTGGTGCTCGTGCTCGGGACCGAGTCGCAACCTTTGCTCGCTATTTTTAAGATTATACACATTGATGCGGACGTATCCAACTTTACGGTCGGCTGTCGTCTGCCGTCGGTCGCCGTTTGTGGTTTCCTTAAAATAAGAACTTATTTTAAAACAATGCACATTGTGCGGGTACTAAGTATTGAATACGTGGTACTAACAAATATAAATAAATGAGACGTTGATTATCTCTCTCTCTCACCAGTCACCGCAGAGAGAAGCTGTCTTTGTAATAACGGGGCAGAAGGCAACTAGGCCATTATTTCATGTGACGACGAACCGGCTCATTAACGTGACGAGAGGACGAGTAAGGCTTGCACTCCGGCAGTCCGAAAAGAGGAGCCAAGATTTATGACCATCTGCGCATTGCGAAAAATATTTCAATTTTATTGCTAAAGATTGGGACGTAGAAAATACATTTTCTCTCTTCACATTTTATTGAATAAATGAATGAAAGTCAAGGTTAGTTCTGTGCTCGCCCGTCGTTTGTTTTATTTTTATATCTTTATGGAGGTTTGTAGTGAAAAGCTTCTATTCGTGTAAATATTGTTGGGTGTAGGTACATTTGGTCGTGCGTTTGAGAAATGTCAGTGATATTGCTGGGCACAGAAGTATCATAGTTATGGGCTCGGGTTATAGATGTGAAGCTGGTTACTAACATTTCTAGCCTAGCGGCTAGAAACGGCTTATTTAACTTATTGTCATGTCTTTAAAGCTTAAATCATGTAAGCCTCCCAAAATTAATAAATCAGCAGCTCTTAATTTCTTTAAATCAAACTTCGAAAAAATAAAAGAAGAATTGGATGTGATAATCTGGGACGACTACTTCAAACCTAATCATACTATTGACGAGATAGTGGATATATTCTACGACCAGATTACAACTATTATTTCCAAGTTTACTCCAATAAGTCAGAAAGGCTTAATCAATTAATATCCCTTTTGGTTTAGTCGAGTCTTGATAAAGCTCTTAAAGAGAAGGCCAAGTTTCATCATCGATACAAAACATACTCAAACCCTCGAGATCTGTTAACATATCAGATACTACGTCCAGGGCGGCCAAGATATTATGTAACTTATTTTCCGAGTACTTTCAATCAGTATATTGCAACGTACAACCAACCGTAGTCCAGCATCATTACACACCAGCTGATTGTCACAGATTTGAACGGACGGAGATTCTGAAGTCACTTCAGCAGATTAACACCACTAAAGGTCCTGGACCTGATTGACTGGTGAAACCACTACACTATATCTTTAATACATCTCTGGCTTGTGGAATATTCCCCACTAAATGGAAACTTGCCCACATCACTCCAATTCACAAGAAGGGAGACCACGGTGACGTTGTTAACTACAGGCCCATCTCAATTTTATCATGTTTGGGAAAATTACTTGAGTCTATGAATCAAAAGCGACTTTACTACCACCTTAAGCCACTTTTTGACGTTTATCAACATGGTTTCTTGCCTGGTCGGTCAACCACATCGAACCTTCTCGAATATGCTACTGACATATATGAAACATTGGAGGGCGGGTACGAAGTGCACACAATTTACACCGACTTCTCAAATGCTTTTGATGTGGTTGACCACAACCTACTAATCCAGAAGCTGGGCCACGCTGGAATCTGTGGTTCTCTGATAAGATGGAGCGAATCCTATCTTCGCAATCGATCGCAGCTTGTTAAGATCAGAGGCTTTAAGTCCACAACAAGGATGGTGCCATCCGGTGTCCCACAGGGCTCGAATCTTGGTCCTCTCTTTTTCTTGGTTTTGTGAATGACCTATGCAAAACTATAGAATCAAGATATCTAATTGTTATTAAGTATTAAAAACTCAACATTTTCATACAAAATGTGACACAGCAGTGGAATAGGACTATTTTAATAATTTATCTGTGAGAGATGTTTTAGAAATAGGTATTTATCCATGAAATAAGTGTGGACAGATACCTAGTAAAAGCACACCATAAGTAATGTAATAGTAAGCGTTTAGTTGTATTTCTTAAATGCACCTACTAAGGTACCTACCTTTATTTTGTAATTTTCATACACCACCACCTAAACACAAACGTTATTTTCATAGTTTCCTGTTCGTCTCTGAATTAAGTAAATTAGTAGATATAAACGGTGTCTTCGGTGTTTATTAAAAAAAAATAGCAGAACATAAGAGTTAAACAATAAAAAAATAAGAGTTAAACAATAAAAATGTAATAAAAACGTTTTTTTTGATGCTCAAGTCGGGTAACTACCCGGTATCAAGCGGCTGGTTATTCAATTCTATCCGCTGGTTTCGGTAACTACCGGCTTACAAGCCGCTGGTTTACAACTATATAGCTCGGCGTGCGCCGGCGCCGCGCCGTGCACTCATCGATCTCCAGAAGTTATTTAATTTTCGATAAGTTATAGTACCTACCTATGTACCTATGGTGAACGCAAAAACCATTGCAGCAATTGAAAATAAATGATGTCATCAATGAGGGCCATCAGTTAATTAGAACTGACCTGAGGCTCGGCGGCGGTGGCCGTCCCCCGGTCCCCGGTACCCCGGGCCCCAGTCCCCGGGCCCCAAGCCTCAGGCCCCGACGAGCGACGAGAGACGAGACCTTTAAGAACCGTCCCTTACAAGAAAAGCTATACAATACCGAGGGAGGATTTCAGGTGTATCGAAATTTAATTTTCTCTAACTCGTTGCTTAGCAGAATACTGTTAGGAAACAGCCTCGCTGTGCCGGTAACAACTCCAAAGTAACGAAACTTAATTACATTTTGAGAATTTATGAAACAAATTCGAGGGACTGCGGAAGGATCGCTGGACATCAAGACTGCGCGGTGCGGATACCTGGTTCGAATACATCACCCAAAGTCGTTAGCATTCTCTATAGCGAACTATCATTTAAACGTACTAACATGTTTTATCAGATTTTAAACGTGACCAGTGATTTGTCAAATTCTAAATACGAAATCGATCATCCTGAACTGTCTCACAGAGTAGAATAGCTGTTTTGACAGATATGTTATTTTAAAACATGGCTGCATAATGGATGCGTCGCGCCGTGCACCGGCGGCGGGCGAAAATATTCTCTTTTCAAATATGTATATCTCAAAAGTGATTCAGTCGCTTGCGCTGCGCTGTTCTTGCGAATTTATACGTCGGTCGTTATAATAAACTGCAAATGAATGAGCAATAACATCACTCAGCTTCGATAGCTGGCTGCGTGTCCCGGCTCTTCGCTGCCTTTTAAGTGTTTATAGAGTAGTGTCGGCACAGAATAAAATTAGTACTACGGTGTCGGTCGCAGGCGGGCGGCTAATTAGCTGCGCCCGAGCGAGCGCCGACCGCGAACCGCCGCCGCCGCCGCCGCCACGCCGGCACGGGATCCCAGACCCATAAACTCTGGTTTCCTATGATACCGGTGGTGCCGTTATATAGCGGCCGTAATATAACGTTGTCTATGTAAACAAAATGGCGCGTTTCCTAGAGAGCGGTAATTGCCACCGAAACGTCAAAAAGCGGTGCCGCCATTTGTATGACGTCCGTCTTGACGGTGTTGGATAGTTTCGTGAACATTTTTCGATAGCGGTGAAGGTATATGTGCTTTTTTGACCGTACAAAAAGTGAGTACAAAACGAATTTCTCTTCATTACTCAGCAAACGGCGACATACTAAAATCTCAAATGCAAGGTGCATTTAAGATGAGCCATACGACTATTTTCCTCTTCTGATGATACTTAGTTCATTCCTCCAAGTAAATTATTAAAGCTAAATCAAGGTCGTCCATTTTCTCTCCTAGATACGTTTCGTTTGACGGTTGTTTAAAAAAAGATGACGGTGTGTGAAACTGACGGTGTGACGGCCGTGGAATAATGCTCTAAGCCGTGAAACTTTCCACATATCGTCACCGTCAAGACAGCCTTCTTTTTGCGTCCGTAATATTACGACCGCTATATGACGGCACCGCAATCCTAGGAAACCAGAGCTTTAACGAGACTGCATCACGCCGCGTTTCAGAAACATTTCGATAATAAAGTAATTATTATACTAAATGAGTGAACATTTGATGAGCCCCGGTAACATGAATGTTATTACTGTTATTAGGTACCAATGAAAGGTCACCTACATTTCTACGTCAAGAAAATTAAATACCAGCCACAAATATTTCAAATGAAGCTTAAAACAACAACATTGAGTCGCGGCGGCTGACGGACGGACACACAAATGATTACTCGGACGGACACACAAATGATTACTCTGCGAAAGAATTTGAAGATGAAATAATTCCTGCGATATACTCTTGATGTAACGTTCGGTTTAGGGAGAACTTCACTAACTCATAAAGTACATTGTTTTTCTTTATTTCATATCAGGGACGCGATCGGTGGAAGCTTACTTCATCCCAAATCCTTAATCACAAGATTTATGGCTATGTTGTTACAATATTTATGTGAATTGTACTTATGAGTTATTATAACTTCACTAATTACTGAGGAGCTGGCTACCTTTATAAATTATCGTAGTAATAACGCACTATTACTTAATCTGTGATATTATCATTTATCTATATCTGTCGGAACACAACAATGCTAATACATTGTTTATACAGAGATAGATAGACTGAGATAAGATTGCGGGTTGCATAACAATTCCCACTGACCCAACCGAAAACACATGCCCGCTAGAAATCGAACCCGCGACTTCCGGGCCGCTGGTATAACCACTAGCTGGGCTATACCTATAACAGGCAGTTTAAACTGGACTTATTATTATTATATTAATTACTTATAACTTTTAGGGACTTACTAACACAGAGTATAAGCATAGAATAAACATAATCCGTGTTTTGTTCCCGCCATGTAACTTCATTTTAGATAACAGTCAAAGAGACGATACAGGCATAAACTATTCGAAGCTTATACTCAGTTTATCGGTACGCGGGTTTGTTATACAGCAAGTCGTTGGTTTTATAAATAACAAACAATATCCAGTGGGAATATTGCTGGACATGTCGAAAGCGTACGATAAAATCCATTTTGATATACTACTTGAAAAAATACATGGTTTAGGTATCCGTGGAACGGCTTATGAATGGTTCGAGTCATATTTAATATATAGAGAATAATATGTAGAAATTGAATATTATGATGAAATTACTAAAGAAATAAAAACATTGTTATTGGTTGTTTATTGTTTCTTATTTACATTAACGACTTGCCCAAAATTAAAGAAGAGACATGTATTATTCGCCGACGATATTTCGATACTTACTTCATCTCCAAATAGTATAACCGAAAAACTTGACTCAATATTAGCAAAGATATTAAATTGGATGAATAACCACAATCTCGAAATCAACTATGTATACTAAAACTAAAATAATGACCTTTCGACCCAATCAAAAAGAACCACTTGAAATAAACTATCTCTTGAATGGCACGAAATTGGAGGTTGTCCAGGAGTTCCCTTTATTGGGTATTTTAATCGATTCAAATATTACTGGAAGCCAATTAAAAAATAAAGACTAAATTATCCAAATTCACCTATGCTTTCTATGAAATAAAAAGACAACCGACTTCCAAACAGCCTTCGTAACCTATTATGCATACCAACGCATATTCGTGGCTGAGCTACGGAGTCATAATGTGGGGAAATAGCACCGATGGATGCTCCCAGCTTATTTACTTTATAAAAAAAACTAATCAGAATCTTAGTAAATATTGATATTACAGACTCTTGCAAACCTTATTTTGAAAAACATAAAATACTTACATTACCTAGTATCTATATAAAAAAATATCCAGACTTTTTTAAAGAGCGTATAGTTAGTACCCTAAATACACATTACGAAATAAAAACAAGCTAATTATACCTACCTCTCGACTTAAACTACATGCACACAAGCCATGGCTGTAAACACATATAATAAACTACCAGAACATATAAAAACATAGACGGGGAAATAGAATTCAATAACAAACTTAAACAATTAATAGTTAGAAAAACATATTTTGAATACATCATCTATTTTTATTTTATTTATTATTTTTACTACATTATTGTATGTATGCATTCGAATTATAGTTAGGTATTACAATATTATTATTATAATACCTAACTATAATTCGAAAACATATATTTATAAATAAATTCTAATAAATAATGTAATTAATTAACAGTATAATTATTATATAAAAAATAAATTAATAAATCTTACATATTTTGAATCATATTAGCAGTAGAGTAAGATTAGATAGGTATTAATTTCCTCTCAAAACATTGTCGTGCCCAATCCAGGCCCATAACGTTCTATCTAACTAATATTGTAACAACTCATGTATACTTATGGAGAGCAATAAATGATTGAATTAAATTGAATTGAATTGAATTAATAGTATTTGTTATGAATGAGCAGAGGGTCCGAGCACAGCTGCGGCCGCGGGGCAATCTTGCTACATTTTTATAAGATTGCCGCTAGTGGCGGGTTCATTGAAACTATCTGAAGTTATGCAATATAGTAAGACATGGCGGCGTAATGGGTCGTGAGTCGTGAATAAATTTCAATAAAAAGCTGCGGGCGAGCGGTGTGGAGCGGTGGAGCGGTGGACGCGGACGGTGTGGAGCTTAGCATCTAGATCATCTGTGTTTTTCCAACTACTTATCATGCATAATCACTGATCTTTTTTTAATGTTAGTAATTCAACATGTGTTATAACAAATTATTAAAATAAAACAAAAAACCCGACTGCTAAAACAACTACATAAAAACAAATATTATACTCGTAAAAACCGGACTAACTTAAAAAATAACTGCAAAGAAAAAAATATTGAAAAGTAAAAAAAACAAGCTCTACGATCCCAGAATTCAATTTGAGCAATGTTGAATGCAACGTGAAATATTTCCTTGTCCAATACCTTTAGTTAAATAATAAAATCTATAATAAAATAAATGAGTATTTATAAATACTTACATTGCTTAATGATAGTTGTCGCAGGCGCCGCCGCCGTGGCCAACGCCAACACACCGCCACCGTTGGAACCAGTTGCGAGTCATATTAACTATATTTGCCCCGGGACGCGGATTTATCACTTACTGTTTAATGCAGTCACCGTTGCCGTCCGCCGTGAGTGTTATTGGTTTTATTCCGGCCACGTCGTGAAGTGATTTTTCCAATTGGATTAAACTCGCCGCGCCGACCGGCTCGTGTTATTGGCAAAACCGTCGCCTCTTGCTTCGTTTCCTTCAAATTAAATAAACTTCTGAACTCAGTTTCAAAACCGTGCAGTGATACATGTTGAGTTAAGGACTCAAAAAGGTCTCTAGATCAATGAAAATAATTCTCTACAGATAGGATATGTAGATAAAGTTTGTATAGGTTTGTATCTGGTTGCTGAAATCTGATTGATTACTCGAGCGGCATGTTTATTTATCTGAACATTTGGGCACCCGATTAAATGAAATTGGATTCTGAAGAAATAAAACTTTTTAATTTACTTGTTAGAGGCGAGGGTAGGATCTCGGCTGAATCGCTCCAAACGTCGTAAACACAACCCATCCCGCTTCCCAACGCCGCCGCCACCGCCTATGCGGCTTCAATAACTCCCGTTTGGGCCCACAGCTGAAAACAACTATGTATAAACACTTCCAAACTGTTCACTGAATTCTAAAGTAAATGAAGCACTCGCACTTGATCTCGTGCGAATCCTCGTAAGTGGTCTGTCTGTCGGGTTGGCTCGCATTCGGCGGTGATCTCCGTTATAGCTGAAACTTATAAATCCTGTGATGGTCGAACACATTGAAAGCATTTTTATTATATTTAGCTGAAAGGAACATTGGATAAACACAAAAAAGCTTTTCACACTACGTGTGTCCCTCCCGCGACAATGTATATAACTACCTAGCTTCTGTTTGTTCGAGACAATCCAAACAGATTTCATCAAATATTGATAATTCTTTGACACTTCTTTGTTTATTAACAAGAAATGGCACTCATCCCATTGAACAGGTTATGAAGAAGACGTACTTATTTCTTACAATTTTTTTGCGGCGAATGGCGTGTCTAATGTATGACGCTGGCGCACCTGCGTTAACTACTCCAACATTTACCTTATCCATTTCCAAATTTTGTGAAACCCGTCGATATATAAATCAAAATGTCTGTAAAGCAGCAAGCTCCGCACCAGCTGACGCGACTTCCGTCTTAAAATGGTTTTGACGAAAAGTGACGACAACCAACAACCAACGTCGAAAGAACTAAATATAAAAGGCAAACTTTGCAAAACACAGGTTACCAAATTTCGATAACTCATTTACAGTAGCAAGATTTGAAATTCTCATGGATGTATCAACATGTTTGAATAATTGCAAACCAATTGGAGGGCGGCAGGAGGCTTGTTGCTGCCGGCTCCCGAGCACACATTCCGGCGACACACGCCGGAACGCATTCAAAGATAGAGAAGAATTAAAGATTTTCGAAAGTTTCGATATACGTTTGTCGAAATAGATAAAGTTCGAGGACCTACTGATGCGCGAGAACAAGAGTGCGATTTTATATATATACTTAGTAGGTAGTATAAATATAGCATTGTAGTTTCAATATGTTTTGATCGTCCACTGTGTGGGTGATGGCTTTATGGATACTAAACTTACTAGATAGGCAGGTAAAACTGATGCATGCCGTGTTAAGTGTAGATTTAAATGAAAACTCGCAAGAAGCATATAATTAGTATAGTAAAGAAACACTCGTGGCAGGTGTACGCAAGAGCCCTTCTGGCACGAGAACTTAAAATGAACAAGTTTGATTTTGCCCTAATTCAGGAACCTTACCTTCGTGGGGGACTTAACTTTAAAGGGCTTAGGTGGAGCTCCGGGTACTCTTTTTCATAATTGTTCCACTAATGATATGAAGACTTGCATTTATTGAAATGAAACAACTTATACGGATCTACTCGCGTTTATTTTACACATTACTTATTTAATGTTTATCCTGACGTTTCGAACCCTTTGCAGGGTCCGTGGTCACAGAGAGACTGAGGTGTTAGTCTTGCTTTTATGTCAGAAATAGCATACAGCAATGCCTTTAATCAAGTTCTGTTACAGGGATCTGGGTGCCAAGTGCGAGTTTCATTCGTCAATCGTTAACGTTAAAGTAAACGAGAATTTGTGTGGCAAAATTTTAACTCTTCTCGTATGCCGCCAGGAGGCGCTGCTTCAATGCCATACTAATTTTCATTTTCGTAAAAGTAATCGAATTAATACGGATAGTAAACAAAACTCACACTAGACACTCTGATAGTTGTCTTGGACATAGAGTTTGAAGCTGACAGAATTACAGAAGCACTGATGACGTCCTGGCAAAATAACTGTCCAGAGACGAAATTAGTGGCAAGGATTTCAATTTCGATTCCGGGTTCCAGCATGGTACCCCATGCTGGAACCCGGAACTGGCTCGATTTAGAAGAACTACACGACAGGTGTTCAACGAAGCGAAAGCGAGGAACGACTTCAGCGACTACAAGAAGGCCTTAACGCGGTACAGTAGTGCGGAACGTAAGGCAAAGAGATCTGCCTGGAGGAAACATTGTGACCAGATACAATCTGTTCCGGAAGCAATGAGACTAACCAAGGCTATCTCTACAACAAAGGCGATTCCATTAACCATGTTAAGGAAGGAAGATGGAGTACATACAGAGACAGGGAGTGAGACATTGAAGGTCATGTTCGACACTCATTTCCCTGGATCAGAAGTCATCCAAGACGATTATGATCTAATCAGCTGGAAGGAACAGCAGAGAAGAACTTCCAAATATGACTGGATAACAGCGTAAAGGGTAGTGGATGAATTTAAAGTTAAATGGGCTCTGGGGAGTTTTCAACCGTGTGAGGACCAGACAACATTTATCCCATTCTACTACAACAGGGCGCCTCCATCCTGGGACCTCATTTCTGCAGGCTGTATAAAGCATGCAGGCGGGGAAGTCAACCGAAACTGCTCTTCATCATGTGGTGAGTCGAGCGAAATTTGCGCTGGAAAACAAAGAGATTTGCGTCTGCACATTCGTAGATGTTAAAGGTGCATTTGTTCGCACTACCTTTGAATCCATCAAGGTTGTAGCCAAGAACCATGGTGTGCCACAACCGATCTGTAATTAGATTGAATGCATGTTAAAGGGTAGAATTATCAACTCTGAACTGCTAGGTGACAGTCTAATTGCACGAATAACCAGAGGATGCACGCAAGGAGGGGTTCTCTCGCTTCTTCTGTGGAGCTTTGTGGTGGATTCAATTGTAGTAAGGCTAAATAAAAAACATTTTATACGGTTGGTTATGCGGATGATCTGGTCATCTCAGTCAGTGGGAAATTTCCCTCTACGGTATCGGGGTTAATGCAACGTGCCCTGGATCTGCTGGAGGAATGGTGCAATGCCCATCACCTCTCTGTAAACCCAGGGAATGCAACAGCCATCCCCTTTAGAAGAATGAGAAACACTACGGGACTGGGTAACCTAACACTCTATGGCACCCGGCTCTCTTGCTTGGTCCAAAGAAGTGAAATATCTAGGCTTAACGCTGGATAGGGAACTTACTTGAAAACCGCATGTAGACACAACCATAGCCAAGGTTTACAGAGTCTTTGGCATGTGTCAATCTACATATGGCAAGATGTGGGGACTCAACCCCAAAATCATTAGGTGGATCTACATGACGATGGTGAGACCGATCCTCACATATGGCAGCATCGTCTGGTGGCCCAGAACCAGGCTGAAGATCTGTAAGAATGCTCTTAGCAAATTTTAGAGAATAGCTTGTCTGGCAATCACTGGTGCCTTTAGAACAACTCCAACGGCAGCGCTGGAGGTCCTCACAGACCTTCCACACTGCACATTGTAATAGGAACAGAGGCAAAGAAAGAGTTACATAGACTAAAGGTGGCCGGACTGTGGGACGCATCTAAACCTCTGACCAGACACACAAAATGGGAACCAAGTGACATTCTTGACAGGATCATGGAAATGGGATCCGATAAAATATCCCCCATATTTATGTTCGAAAAGAAATTTAAAGTTTATGTTCCAATCAGGGACGAATGGAAACGAGGGCCACCGTCTCCGGAAAAATACAACCTAATCTGGTACACCGACGGATCAAAAATGAAGTCGGGCACAGGGGCAGGCGTCTATAATAACGACTTCAAGCATAGTCAAAGCATGGGAAAATTTGCCACTGTTTACCAAGCAGAAACTTTCGCAATTCTCCTATGCGCAAAGCAGAATAAAGAGTTACCTATGAAAAAGCGCAATATATTCATTCTGAGTGACAGCCAAGCCGCGCTCAAGTCACTCATGTCGCCCCGAATTGACTTTGGCCTTGTTCTGGAAACCACAAAAGCTCTAAACAAGTTAGGTGGGCATAACAAGGTGCGATTGATCTGGGTCCCAGACCATATGGAAAGCCACGGCAACGAGATGGCGGATGCACTCGCCAGGGAGGGTTCGGAGACCCAGCTTATTGGTCCTGGGCCGTTCGTGGCACTTGCACAAAGTACCATTAACAAGGCCTTAAAAGATTACATCGAAAACAGGCACAGCGTCGAATGGAAAGAGCGGCCGGGTATGAAACACTCCAAATCGTTCCTAGGCGAAAACGCCTTAGGACTGAGTAAGTTCATATGCGGAGGAAGCAGAAGGCAGGCCCGATTAACCATCGGTGCCTTGACAGGGCACTATGCCACAAAACAAATGCTTCACAGAATGCACCTTTCAACAAATAGTTTGTGTACCTAGGGCATGTGGAGAGGAAACGGAGTCAATGCAGCACCTACAGTGTGACTGCGACTCTCTGGCTAGGAAAAAAATGGGACTTCTGGGGTCGGCCTATCCCAAACTGGAGGACTTCAGGCTCTTCGCTATTAAGGACGTTGTCAAACTTATGGCATCTATCTTTACAGAGGAGGAAGAGTGAAAGGATGGGGTTACATAAAAGATCCCGATGGGTTGAAGTGTTACTGGGAGAGGAAAACCTCAGCAGGCCCCACTAAGATAAGATAAGATAAGAAAAGAGCCCTTGAAGTCCCCATAGTCGACGTCTCTGATTCTGACTTTGTGATAGTTTAAGCAAATTTATTTCCGGACAGAAGGAGACCGTTGTTAATTTAATTTCTGAATGAAGCGCGTTGTAAATGGCTGTCCGCTGCGAGAGCCGACACGGGGCTGTCAAACCGGCACGCACCCGCACGGCACATTGCGTCCGTTGATATTTACTATAACAGAACATAAAAACGGGGCTCACGTTATGTAGATTTTACCTTGTGTTGGTATTAACGTATTTTCATAACATTACCCTGTTTCGTGAACTGTACCTAATCGACAATATAAACCGACTTCTAGGGACCTAGCCATGTGGGCAATACTGGCCGCTATTTAATATTTAAATGTCATAATGATGCCGGCTGTCACTCATGTTTAGTTGTTTTAATATTGATAATTTCACGTAATAGATTATTTTATTAAGTAAAATGATCAATAAATGTGTAGTGCGTGTTTGCGGCAGTACATGGTATCCAGAATGTGAAAAAAAAATCAATTCTTAGATATAAATAACAATTTTATAAAACTGTTACTCGGACGGAGGAGTATGAAATTTCGCACACTTTTTTTTTTAATAGTTAGCTCGGCAAATGACTCCATCCCACCTGATGTTAAGTGGAAATGGAGTCCAGACGCGAAGACAACTGGTGCAGCGTGGAAACGAACGTATCATCAGTTAACTTCACTCTGCCGGCCCACAAGGTGCTTCTTCACGCCTCTCTTGAAGGACCCCATATCATAGGAAGGAGGGAAAACTTGCGCTGGTAGACTATTCCATCTTTTGGAGGTGCGACAAAGAAACGAGTCACCAAATTTTTTTGTACACTTGTAGTTTATATATAGATAAGGTAATACGAATGTTAATATTTAAAAAAAAATATGCATAAAAATACATTAAATCAATAAAACAAACATTACACACACTACCATGTATTTGACACACACGTATAATTATAATAATGACTTTGATGAATTTGATTATAATTAACTGACACGATAGCCGAGCGGGTAACGTGGTGCGATGGGCGTTCTATGTATTCGCTAAGGTCTGCGGTTCAAATCCAATTTTTTTTGGACTGTTGTTTTCATCGGTGCACAATTGTAAAGTTATTTTATATCATTTTAATCTTTATTGACTTTACCCTAAAGCATAATTTAAAACAATACCGACAGATTGCAGTATTCGATAAATAGTGTGATAATGGATTGGCAGAATGATAACATCACTTTAGGGCGGCGAAGGCGGCGTTCAACATCGGAATTGGAAAAATCTTACTTTACCTCCAAAGATGACCTTGACAATAGCTCTATTATTCAGGATGCGTCTATGCGAAGTTTACCTGATATGTCGTCCTGCAACAATTCTCGAGTTATTGAATTAGAAATTCAAATTGAACAACTTAACCAATCATTAAGTGCAGCACACCATGAAGTTGATGTTTTAACGCTGGAAAACAGTAGCTTAAAGAAGGAAATTGAAAGGTGTAACATTTTGAAGGAATCTTTGAAGTGCATGCAGTCTCCAGTAACTAAAAAACAGCGACAATTGTTATTTTCACCAAGAACAAGAAATAGGCAAGAACAGAAATGTCTCAACATACAGCGAATGAATAAAGCGACGCAGACTCTGCCGAATGATGAAAATTTGGATAGTAAACATACGCAGATAGCTAAAAGAAGAAAAAAAGGGCATCGCCCTAAAACTAGGGGACAGGTTGTAAAGTTAAAATCACAATGTCAAAATAAAAAGTTATTGAAAAGAATTAGACATAGAAATAAGTTAATAAAGACATTAAAGAGTAATTGTGGAAAGATCCAAAGAGAATGTACTTAATGGAACAAAAAATTGCATGTTTGAAAAGAATATATAAGACTGAAACATGTGTGGAAACATTGAGAAACTAATAATTTTTCTTATTATAAAGAATTGAATAATGAAACACGCAAAAAAAATGGTAATATTCTCTGATAGTATTAGAAGTGGATTGGCAACAAAAGTAAAGGAAAAGAATCCAGTAATAGATTTAATTAATTATTGCAAGCCCGGCGCTAACTACAAGCAAATTCTAGTACATTTTCAGGAGCAGACTAAATCATTGCAAGAAAAGGATATAGCTGTTATTTTAATAACCAACTATTGTCAACAAGACAATTTTAACATATCGCATATTAATATCTTGTTGAAGAACTTGCCAGGGCATCTAATAAATTTAAAGGAACATCTGCTTTAAGATTCATCAAATGTACAGATACTTCTGAAGTTAAGAACATTTCAATAAATACAAGAAATTTTCAGAGGATCCCAATATCGATAGCGAATGATTAAACGTTGTTCATGCAAATGTGCAAAGTATTTGTAATAAATATTTAGAAATAGAACTAATGACGCAGTCTAAAAACTGTGATATACTTTGTTTTACAGAGACATGGGCCAACGATGCTAAATTAAATACTATGTCAATTGTAGGATTTACGCTTGCACCATTTTACAATAGAACTATTTTTGAACATGGTGGAACAGCAATCTTTGTCAAAAACAATGTAAGTTATAAAATAAGATACGATATTAATAAACTGAGCATCGAAATGAACTGTGAAATCACTGCAATAGAATTGAAAAAATCTAAACTTGTAATTATTTGTATGTATAGACCTGACTATGAATTTATTATATTTAAAGATGTTTTAATAAAGATCTTGCATATTGTGTGTAGAGAAAACAAGAAAATGATACTAGCAGGAGACTTGAATCTTAATATATTAAAACCAAATAATAAAGTTAGGACATTTCTTAGTATTTTAGATAATTTTACAATTAAAATTATCTAAAATACTAAGAAATGTCCTAATACCTTACTTCTGATAGGCTGTTTTAGTAATGTAGTACAATTACTACATTACTAAAACAGCCTATCAGAAGTAAGGTTAAAAGTGCAACTTGTATTGATAATTTTATAATTAATAGTAATGGCAATAATTGTAATTCTTATGTGGCTAAAGTATTAGAGGAAAAGTTGTCGGACCATAATGTTATTTACCTAAAATATTTTAATGAAAATAAAATTGACAATAAATCTACTAAAAGTTGTTATAGATTTGTAAGAACATTTTCGAAATGTAACATTGACTATTTTCATTACCTGTTCAGCAGAGATTACAATAAAAATCTTGAACTTATCTGTGGGTTCACTGGTGCAAATGAGAAGATGGACATTCTTTTGGATTGCATAAAATTCTGTTTTAATACAGCTTTTCCAGTTAAAAAAAGTTATATACACAAGAAAAAATTTACCTTAATATCAAAGGGAATATTAATATCAAGAAAAAAATTGGATAATCTACAAATGCTTTACGATTGTTACCCATCAGATATAAAGAAAAACAATCTTCGGGTTTATAAAAAAGTTTTTAGAAAAGTATTAGTAACAGCGAAAAAAAATATCTATGTTAATCGAATTCAAAAAGCAGAAAATAAAATTAAGGAATCCTGGAAAATAATAAACGAGCAAACTAACCGAAAAGCCAGACAACAAGTAACTTCAAAAACAATTATTGGTATGGATGGAAAATTAATAAATGGAGAAAAAGAGATAGCAAATGAGTTCAATTTATTTTATAAAACAGTTGCAGAAAAGCTTACAGTTCATATAAACGTAAATAAAGACGAATGTAAACGCTACGTGTTTAAATAAAAAAAACCTTCTGAGTGTTGATTTTACGCATTTAACTCACTGGGAACTGAGAAATATTATTAAAAATCTTGAGAATAAAGTGTCAAAAGATGTTTACGAAATGGATAACAAAATAATTAAGAGGTTAATTCTGGGCAATGAAATGTTTTTTGAGATTATCTTGCTGGTTTTTAATAACTGCTTAGCACAGGGTGTATTTCCAGATGTGTTGAAGGTGGGAAAGATCTTAGATAACTTAAGGATCTGGTTTGAGCTTGGCTAGTGCCAACTAAGTTCTATTTAAATTGAAGCCTATTGTTAGCAACACAACCCTTTTGTCTGTTTACTATGCTTATTGTCACTCAATATTAAGCTACGCCATAACTGTCTGGGGTAATGCAGCTACAGTCAATCGTGTACTTATTTGTCAAAAAAGATCTCTTCGAATTATGAATGGTTTGCGAAAATATCAATCAGCCAGGGAGTATTTTAAATCAAACAGAATTATAACAGTGATATCCTTATACATATTTAGATCTCTAATAGAAGTACATTCACAAAAAGATGAATTACCCAGGAAAATGGACTATCATCGCTACAACACAAGAAATAAAGAAAAATTATATATAGGTACCCAAAACTAGATTAAATAAGACACGTAAGCAAGGGATCATTTTTAAGATAGATTACATCCAGACGTTACCAAATTACCGTTAAAGGAATTTAAAATGAGATTAAAATTGTTTTTTGAAAGCCATCCGTTCTATAACATCACCGAATTTATGACTAAAATTTGTAATCCGGTTCAATTATGTTCATCTTCTGATTTGTAATGTAATAAATAGTATAAATTTTTGTAAGTAATTCATTAATTATTCTATTAGGTATTATTATTTGTAATTAATTAAGTTATTTATGTTTAAACTTCATACGTGTGTGTCAAATGTCTCTTTTCTGTCTCTTTTCAAAAGTTTAAAAAATGGAAGAGGAGTAGCCGAAATTTGTCAATGCCAATCCAAACTCACATTCTATCTTTTTTAATTTTTCATTGCCTATGATATTATCCGTGCAGCCTTAATAAAATTACGGTCGAATTTCGACTAGTCCTCATAAAGTGTTGAGTTAAAAGGTTTTCCATGCGTTAGTTAGTCTTGAGTTTATGTTTCAATAAGTTTTGAAATTCAATAGATTGATTTTTGTATATATTTAAAGTTTGTTATCATAGTTATCAATCTGTCAGTAGTGTGGTGTGACCATGAGATAGTTCTTTGACTTTCTTTATTTTGAGTGGGATTGGGAACGGTACTTTTCAATTTGGTAATTAAAATACCTTTATAAGTTTCAACTTAAATATAATTTTAATTTGACTAAAAAAATCCTGTTTCCATGTTACACATCATATGCAACTACTGTAAGGCTCACTAGTTTTTTTTATTATAGCCAGGCTGTTTTATCATCTTTTTTTTTATATTCTTGGACTGTATCATAACCTTTTTTAAGTAACGAAGACTTTACAGGTTTTTTAAACTAATATATAAAGGTAAGTCTAGTACAGTATTTGGTATTTTATTGTAATAGTGTATACCTTGCTCCACGAAAGAACCAAGCACCTTCTGTAACCTGAACAGTGGGAGAAGCTTCAACTTTATGTTAACCAAATTATTAAGTAGGTATTATAACTTTTTAAATACGAATCGTATCGTAGTGACATAAAAACAATTGGTGTTGCAATATTGAAGTCTATAATTCTATTCAAAATAATATTTATTTAAACTTGTGAGTTTTTCTAGGACAATATTTCTAGTTTTCTTGTTTGTTATTGTCAATGTAATATTGTATATGTAATATTACACACGGCAGCAGGTCAACCTTCCCAAAACTGTTAAGTTTCTACAATCAATTTTAAACTTTATTGTTTGGTTATAAAGATCAATATTCATTGGAGAAATTTGACGGGTTTGGGTAGGTTGATCTGCCGCCGTGTGTACATGCATTAGGGTAAAAATTTACTCATTTTTATTTTTCTCAAACTCATTGTATTATACTTATTTTTCTTTAATAAATGATTTGGAATTGATTTTTTATATTCGTTTTCTTTCTTTCTCTGTCATCTTTACTTCACTTCAAAGTCCTGATTTTTATGAATTAGGGTTACCCTATAAAAAGAGAGGTCTCACCAGCAGAGTGAGATAGAGGTATCTATAATTTTTGCTTGCTTCAACTAACAGGCCTCTCAGTTATATCTAACAGGCCTCTCAGTTATATCTACAGCTTTCACCTTCGTGGTCGGTAAATCTACCTACAATTATTAACCGTTTTGTCGACCGTTCACTGGGACTAATCACAGCGCTGACGTAATATATAAACTATTAGGACACAAATAAAACAAATTTATTTATTTAACGTCATTACACAAATTGTCTACCAATTGTGTATTTGACATATCGGGAACAAAATATTCCATCATAATTATTTTCCGGCAACGAGGCAGACATATTGCTCGCAACATATCACTCGCGGCATCGCAAGCCATTCATCAGCGCTGACCGGAACGAGGACGACCATTTGTGTGGCGACATTACAGCTCTCGACGTTTCAGAATTCACATTTTCTTTAGCGTGATCAAAATTCAGAAAATTCAAAATTCAGAATCACTTAGTCAGTTTAGGCCACAAGTAGCTCTTGTGAATGTCACTATGCCATCGGTTCGTAAGTCTACTCTGAGCAGGAGGTCTTGTACTGAGAAGAACCGGCAAGAAACTCAGCAAGTGTCCGGCTCTTTTCTCCCTTACACCGTCAAAAATATTGGAGAATGCCCTATCATAACAGGACACTTTCTATTAGAAATAAAAACAAAAAATATAGAAGGCAACAGACAACCACAACATGTAAAAAAAACAAAATAAAAAATCTAATTTAACAAATTTACAGGTAAAAGTTTCAATTTCCACAATGTCATACAGCACCAGTGCAGTATTCTAGTAAAAGTCAAAATTGTTTAAGAAAAACAAAGTTAAACTATAGTGTATAATACTAAAAATAAGAAAAGTAGGTATGCAAGAGCAGACCAGCCTACATAGGCGGCACCAGTTTACGAGTATGACATATATGAATTAGCCTTCGCTTCGCTCAACCATATATATTTTTAGGGAACGTAACGACCCGAGCGACGACGGACGCACACGCCACCACCGCAGAGACAATAAAGAGAGCATGACACACTCAAGTCACTCTAAATAAAAACTTAATGATCTATTTAACGCAACGCTGTTTGTTATCTGTACGACACTGCAGATAAATGCTATCATATCAGTATAAAAATTATAATTATATATATTTTTTATTATAACCAGACTGTTTTATCATCTAAATATTCTTTGACTGTATAATAACCTTTTAAGTAATAAAGACTTTACATGTTTTTTAAACTTATCTAAAGGTAAATCTAGTACAGTGTTTCGTATTTTATTGTAATCGTATATACCTTGCCCCAAGAAAGAACCAAGCACCTTCTGTAGCCTGAACAGTGGCATTACAAGTTTGTCTTATTTCTAGTATTGAAATTGTGTACGTCACCATGTCAGTAAAGGAGTTGATATTGCAACGTACAAAAACTATACAATTATAAATATATTGAGATGCTGTCTGGACACCACTCTCTTTAAAAAGATTTCTAAGGAAGTTCGTGATCCTAGTTTATAGATTGTTCGTATTGCTCGTTTCTGTAAAATGAATATACTAGTTTCAATATCAGCCGCTATTCCCCACAGTATGACGCCATACGACATGACACCATGAAAATAACTAAAATAATCTGTTCTAGCAGTTTCAACGACTGTTAACTGCCTATTTTTCTAATGGAATAAGCAGCAGAACTAAATTTACCGACCAATTTCGATATGAGGATTCCATTGAAGTTTTGAGTCAAGGGTTATGCCTAAAAATACTGTAGAATCTACCAAATCTAATTGATCACCGTTTATTTTAATATCGTTTGGTTCATTTCTGACATTTGGTAATATAAATTTAATACATTTTGTTTTCTTAGCGTTAAGCTGTAAATTATTAATAGTAAACCAATGGAGTACCATTGATAGAAATTTGAACACCTCTAAAAAAAAAATTGAAAAAGCTAGACTTGTTTACTTACTTATTTCCATAACGTAATGTCGTACGGCATTTTACTGTCGGGCAATACTGCCGACATTCAAACTATCTTTGTGCTGCAGCAGCGCTATTCGAGCAATGTATAAACTAAAAGCTAGTAATTCTCTCAGGGAGAGATTTAAAGATATTAATATAATGACAGTTGCATCGCAATATATTTACGAGAACCTAATGTTTATAAAAATATTGAAACTTTTTCTAAAAACAGTGATAGTCACAATGTAAACACTAGAAATAAAAACAAACTAGCCGTACCTTATACTAGGCTCCACAAAGTAAATAATTCATTTAGAGGCCTGTGTGTACGTTTTTACAATAAAGTTCCAAGTAATATTAAAAAACTTGATATTAATAAATTTAAAATCACCATTAAAGAAAAGCTTTGTAAAAATGCTTATTAAAAAGTGTCTGATAACATTGAAGACAAAACAGCATGGGTCTAAAATGCTCCAACCACTCCAACAGGTATTTCTTATTTAAAATATTGTTAAGTTATTTTAAACTTGTATAACTTGGTAACGGCATATAATTTTGTAAATGTTACCTGTGGATTTTTTCGCGCGCATTCTTCTCCACAGCTAAAAAATAGACGTCCTAAATGGGTAGTATGTAAAAAAATGTTTGGACGATACAAAAGCACTTTTCTAAAGTTTATTTGAACTAAAATATTTGACTTGACTTTGACTTTAACAGAATTACCCCACAGATCAGCAGTTTTTTTATTAAGAGTGTTAAAAGTTTTAATTATAAAAAAATAAAATAAAATAAAAATCATTTATTAATTAAAACTCTAAAATAATTTTTTTGAAAACTAAAAAGTTTTCACTAGGCTTGACATTTTACTTTAGAACCGCTTCAGCTACAGTGGGGGAGGAGTCCAAAGTCTTTGTAGTTGAAACTGGAATATCAGTAAAAAACTTCTGAAATGCCGCAGCAACATCAGCAACAGAAGTTAAGGTTTGATTTTCGTAGCTCAATTTGTAAGTAGTGTTGTTACGACTTTTGACATTTCCAGTTTCACTATTTATAATATTCCATGTCATTTTTATTTTGTTATCAGTTATCTTAATCTTTGAACAAAACGACAATTGACAGGCTGTGTGACGTGGTTCACACAACAATCAATAAGTAACATCCATTACACTAATCATAGCTCATTCATTCAAATGATTCAAGTACTACTCGTAGTATGATTATGACTTCATTGTCACTCTTTAAACTAACGTAGGTACTATAAACTTATTAGATCACAAGGTTATTACTAATAAATAATTCTTGATAACCAACCCCAGGTAGAGCACAGCGTAATAAAAAGGTACTTTATATGAGGGACGGCGAGCGGGCAGGCGCCGCCCGCCGCCCGCCGCCAAGTTGCCCCGGGCCGGCCGCAGGCCACCGCTGTAACGGTTATGGCACTGCAGACGGGAGCCCGCTGACGCAGCCGGGCGACCTGCTCCAGGTTGGGCAGCCCCGGCACCGGCACTGCTGCGAGGTACGACGACACGCTCACATAATATGGGTCCAATAGCAACACACGGTCTTATAAAAGTAAGAATATTGGAAAACATGTCACTGAGTCCAGTGATACGTGGGAACACGCAATACAACAATTTTCGTAGATCTTATATTATCTTCTTATATTATAAATCTTCTGTGCGTGTTTAAGAAATTGAACTACTTCTAAACGGCTGGACCGATTCGGATGAAATTTTTTGTGTGTGTTCAAGTGGATTTGAGAATGGTTTAGATTTACAATTGGACTCGGTAGGTGGCGCTGCTATAGGGGTCCATCATGGGATACGGATGTTATGAAGCGGACGAATGGTTTGTTTGTTTTGTTGTCATGGAAACTGTCAACGTTTTGTTTACTTTGTTGTCATGGAAATTGTCAAAGCGGTACGAAGTCCGCCGGTCAACTAGTAGGTATTTAAATAAAACAGTACAACCTCAAAATATTTATCCGTAGTTCACTATGGATGCCCAAATAGTCATACCTCGTTTAATTTTTCATATGTATTTTTTCGACTGTACGTAGGTATATTATTATAAATTGTATACAATAGTTACTGAGTAACACCTTTTTTTTAAATATACCTTCTTACTCGATATACGATATCGATTTATACCTACGTAAACGTCACATCATAAACCACGCTATGCTTGTCGGAGACAATCGAACACATCTGCCAAGCAACCGTACAATGAGCATGTGGAAGGAGGATTACCGGGCGCGCATTGTCTACCAGGAGGTACCACATTAACATAGTGATGTGCGCGTGTCGTAAACATCAAACAAGGAGCGCATTGGCCCTAATGAGCCATTGTCGGCGCCGCGCCGGTGCGTGGGACGCGGTGCGCAGCGCCTTAACAGGGCGCCCAAAAACTGGGACGCCCGCTCCGAAACAGGCACGACAGTTTTATTGTGTACAATTATAGAATTAGATTGTTCATAAACAGACAACAGTCGGAGGCAGCTAAACATAACCTGTACGACGTGCACTACGTAAGTAGGTACCTATCGAGACAGAAGCTTCTACATAAAATAAATGTATTAAATGTATTTCAAACTAGCGGCTGGTCGCGGTTTCACCCGCGTGGTTCCCGTTCCCGTGGGAATATCTGGATAAAAAGTATCTTATGTGTTATTCCCGGTTATAAACTATCTGTATGCCGAATTTCATTCAAATCCATTCAGTAGTTTTTACGTGAAAGAGTAACAAACATCCATACTTACAAACTTTCGCGTTTATAATATTAGTAGGATTCAATCAATTTGCAACTCGTAACATTTATGATCCATTCAACTTAGCTACGCTACTCGGCTCGACAACCGCTTCATACTAATAATCGCAGCAAGTGCATTCAATGATTCAATTTGCTTCCGGATCGTATCGAGCTCTTTCATTGGCGTAACATTGCAAAGTGGACCATTTGAGAGCCTGTTCGGAAATTGCTTTTACGACACTGCTGATGACGGCTTCGTTAAACTGCGCCGCGATGGACACATTTAGTAAATTGCTGATGAATAATGACCGTTCACGCTTGTTTTCGTTCATACAGTTATTGGCATTTTAATTACTGACACGAATACGTAGTAGTTACCCTATCTAATAATTTAATCACAATATGGTTACTGATCTAAAATATATGATAATTAAAAGTTGTTATGGTATATTAGTTAACGAAATATTTAATGGGACAGGTAATATACTGTGTGTACTATGTGTTGTGGCAACACTGCTTTGTGCGGACGTTTTCTTTAATTCTGTTGTTATTTTATTGTTAAAAAGTATTTTAAAGTACCATTTGTGCCCAAAATGGGTACAAAATGTCATGGTTGCGATACAGCGATCTACGATATATCGTTTATGGAGTGCTCGCAAGAAATGTGTAAGAAAATGTATCATTTAAAATGTCTTGCCTTAACGGTTGGGGAGTTTGAAATTCTCACGCAGGAATTCAAGAATACCTGGGTATGTCCAGAATGCATGGTCACTGTTCCTAAGCGGGATAATGCCAATACTCCGGTGCGTGGAAGTATTGTTATGAACCAAACGTTTACACCGAGCACTAATGTAAACACTGAACGCGGCGGCCGTCTTAAGCATGAGAAACATTTCGCTGATATCGAGAACATTTTTTTACAAGAAATACGCGAACTACGTCAACAAATGACATCCCGGTTCGACGAACAACTAGCTGCGTATGCACTGCTACAAACTAAGTTCACAAAAACAGAGACAGAGTTGTGTGAGCTTAGAAAACTTATGGAGGTAGTTCAAAAAAAAGTCAGTCAAGTTGATATTTTAGAATCTCAAATAAAGATACTCAAGGATAAAAATGATCAGTTAGAAACGCTTCGGAAATCAAAAAGTACCTCAACACATAATGATGGATCGACACACACACAACCTATTTCATTTGTAACAGCGGTAAAACAAAATCTTATACCGGGCACAAAGGATTGTGTGGCCACGAAGTCTGATAATGTTCGAGTGAATGATGAAGGTACTCAAGTGTCTAGGGAAAACAAAATAATGACCGATAGAAATATACGTCAAAATAACAGCGAATTAGATAGGACACATTCTTGGACAACTGTTGTTAATAAGAGGAAAAATAAATATAGCCGTGAAGTAAAAAAAGGCGGCAGCTTGAACGCAATGGAAATCCAAGGTACTGAAAAGAAAAAATATCTTCATGTATGGCGTCTGCAAAAAGAGACTACGGAAGAAAGTATGGAAAAATATGTCAAAAATATTTATGGGATAGATGAAATCCATTTAATAATCGATAAAATAAAACATAAGACTGAAAGGGATTATGCTTCGTTTATAATAGGTGTTCCAGAAAGCAAATATGATAAACTTTGCCAGCCTGAAAACTGGCCAATAAACATCGAGTTTTGTGAATGGGTGTGGTTTCGTAAACCCGCCGAAAATTCGAAAACACACAACTAAAAATATTGAAGTATTATATCAAAATGTAAGAGGACTTCGAACAAAATTAGACAAATTTCAAGAAAGCATAACTACATCGGAGGCAGATTTATTCGCCATTACAGAAACAGGTTGCAACGATTCTATCAATGATGGGGAATTAATCCCGCCGGGGTACACAATTATTCGATGTGACCGAGCGGATGGGCGCAAACAAGGCGGCGCGTGTTTAGTGGCCACACCGCGCTTTGAGTTGCGACGAGTGGCGATACCGGGTGACGTCAACATCGACAATCAGCTGTTCGAGTTGGTTAGTGCAACTGTTTACTTGCGGAATAGATTTATGTTTTTGTGTTGTGTGATTTATATACCACCTAATAGCAGTGAAAATGATTACTTGCTACTGTTTAAAATCATTGAACAGTACTGTGATAGTTATAGTGCTATTCTAGTTTTAGGAGATTTTAATTTGTATTCCGGCTCAGTTTCGATTACAAATTATTATGAATATTTTACAACTTATTGTGGATTCACTCAAAGCAACAACATTAGAAATTGCAGTGGTCGTTTTTTAGATCTTGTATTAAGTACAATGGGTGAAAACGGCGGCGACGTAAGGGTATGCTCGACGTCTCCTATGGTTCCTCCCGACCCTTATCACCCCGCGCTTACAGTGAGCGTTCGGCTCGGCTCGCATTTAAGTACTACGTTGTTAGACTCGAGACATAGAACGGCGCCGGCGCCTTACTGTGATAATATGGATCAAGCGAATGCGCAACATTATGCGCCGGTGCAATGGAACTATAACAAAGCGAACTTTCCATTATTGTATTCGTTAATGGCTAGCATAGATTGGACTCCGATTAATGATTTAAATTTAGAAGCCAGTTTAAATTTTTTCTATGATAAATTAAATTTTATATTAGATAGAAGCGTCCCAAGGAAAATATAAAAATAGTCAATGCGCAAACAATTACAGTTATCCCGAATGGTACACGAGTCAAATAATTAAAGAAATAAAATCTAAAGCTTATCTACATAAGAGGTATAAATCAAGCGGTTTGGTAGGAGATTATTTTAATTTCTCACAGTGTAGGGCCAGAGTTAAGAGTTGGATAAGGATGGCGGAGGAACAGTATCGAGAGCGTGTTCAAAGCCATTTGCTGAGAGAACCAAGGGCCTTTTGGAATTATGTTCGATCTAAGGGGAGTAATAGAAGCCCGCAAAATATTTTAAAAGACGGCGAGCCATTAACTCGAGAACAATGTGTCGTAGAGTTTGCGAACTACTTTTATTCGGTTTATGATGAAGAACCTGCGTCATTGGATGTGCGCGCGAGTGTGGTGAGTGCTGGTGACGCGAACGCGGGTGCGCGCGTTCACTTGGATCGATTACAGCTGAGTGACGTGCAAAGTGCACTGCAACAACTGAAACCTAAGACTTCCGCGGGGCCAGATGGTATACCACCTTTCATTTTTAAAGACTGTCGTGAAGTATTAGCTGAACCACTATTGCATATATTTAATCTTAGTCTATATACTGCTGTATTTCCTGAAAGATGGAAAATTACTCGAGTCGTCCCGGTGCCCAAGGGAGGGTCATCAGCATCCAGTGTGGAAGGTTACAGACCTATTGCGGTTCTGTCGACGCCGGCAAAAGTGTTCGAATCTGCCATCCATAAGAAATTGCATGTACAGGTAAGTGCACAGCTGACGGATGCGCAGCATGGTTTTCGCCCGGCGAGGAGTACCACCAGCAATCTCGTCAATTATATGGCAGACTTGGTGCCGGTTGTGGATATTGGGGCGCAAATTGACGCCGCTTACTTCGATTTCAAAAAGGCTTTTGATCTAGTCAGACACGATGTATTGCTTAAGAAGTTGGCGAGCGTTGGTTTTACTCCACATCTACTAAACCTCTTTGCAAGCTACATGAAGGATAGGCAACAATACGTAGAATATGCTGGTTGTAGATCAAAACCCTATTACACCAGATCCGGAGTAAGTCAGGGTAGTAATCTTGGGCCCCTGGAATTTATTTTAATGATTAATGATCTACCTAGTGTTGTGAAACATGCAAAGTGCCTGTTATTTGCAGACGACCTAAAATTATACCTTGCCATAAAAGGTTATGAAGATTGCAAGAAATTACAAACAGATATAGACAGTGTGGTAGCTTGGAGTATTAAAAATAAGTTGCAGTTCAATACCTCCAAATGTGTTACTATGTCTTTCTCGCGAGCTCATAACCCTGTTTTACACACGTATGCTGTACATGGTGTAAACCTGGAAAGAGTGAATGAGGTTAGGGATCTAGGTGTGCGTCTCACTTCTGGGCTTTTGTTTAGAGACCATATAATAAGTATATGCAAGAGAGCTTATCGTAACCTAGGTTTTGTCTTACGCAGAGCACAGGGTTTCACGAACATTAAAGCAATTATTGCATTATATAACGCCTTGGTTAGGAGTCACCTGGAGCATAATAGTGCATAAGAATTTACAAGGGCCGCATTGTTTACGTGTTCATATAAAATTATTAAGTAAAAATAATGTTCATATTATATTATGCACTGAATATCTATGTATGTAATTGTATTGTATGTAATTGTTGTGATTATATAAAGAGGTTTACATGATTGCATTAGGTTTAAGCCTGTAATGATCAATGTAAATATAGTTAAATAAATAAATAAATAAAATAAATAAATATTTATTGCTTTTTTCATGTTATGCATCGTCACCATCATCATCATCGTCATCATCATCAGCTCATTGCATGTCCCCACTGCTGGGCACGAGCCTTCCCTATGGATAGATAAGGAAAATTTTATGCATGCATTTCATTAATTCTTAATTAATTTATCTAATATTTTTTATTATCAACAAACAACAAAAAATATTTTAATATATTTGCGTAAAATTACTTATAAGTAAATAATCTTAATACGGGCAACCAAACCATTATAACAATTTGTTACTCTTTATGTTACTTATAGCTAATTCATTGTTTTTAGACACAACGATTCAAAACCGAAAATTATTCATGTTGTACGATAATGTTATGCTATGTGATATAAAATATGAATCATTTTGCATATACCTACTTAATGCATTAATTTTTTTCATTATAAATAGTTAGTCTTTCGTGTGCTAACGATCATGTCTAGTTATAAAATGAATAGGAGATAATTATCAAAGCTCGGCCCCCTCCCGAACCCAAATGGACACGCTTGCGTGATGCTACTCCCTCTAGAAACCTGGCAACTTTTTCAAAACTATCGACTCTTAATTTGTATGTCAAAGGAGCTTTATTCAATTCAATGTTAATAACACCTAGTAGTAAAGTAGGTAGCTAAAATAAATAAATTATAAATATATACAAAAGAATTCTTTGAAAAATGAGAATTTTTAAATTATGTGTCTGAATCTCGAGCATCGAAAGGTAATGCAGACTTATGTTTCATTCAAAAACATTTTGTGACGAACCGCGTGTAACGCACCCGGCGGGCGGCGGCGGCGGCGCCGCTGAACTGCAATGCAGACGAAAACTCTCAGAAATGCTGAGTTTTCAGTTTGTTAAATGTGGCAGGACTGGAGATCGGATTTAAGGCCCTGCCGCCTCCGCCGCGCCGCGCCGCCGCGCCGCCGGCTCACTCGCAAATGCGAAAGCAAAAGAAAACTGAGGAACAACTTTACAATGTTGATAAATCGTTGAAATTAATGAAATAAAACACATGGCGTTCTGAGTTCCTGACGCGAATTACGAAGTTTTAAAATATGAATGAGTCTCCCTGTGACCACGGACCCTGTACAGGGTAACGTTTTAGTAAAGTAAGGTAACATCCTAATGTGTAAGGTAAACGCGAGTAGATCCGTAAAAGTCAACTGTCGTTGTTTTTTATTTACATTTTCGATGTTTATTTTTTTTAATACAAAATATAATAAGTATTGTCAACTGTTCGAGACCTCGGGGTACTCGTGGTCAGCAAACTCAGCTTCTCTGAACACGTAGATAAGATAATTGGCGAAGCAAACAAATCAATGGGCTTCATATTAAGATGCTCTAAAGATTTAAAAAAGCCTCAAACTCTAATCCAGCTTCACAACAGTTAAGTATACTAAGGAGTAAGCTTGAGTACTGTGTAGCATCGTCTGGTGCCCTACGTGTAAGGTGCACACTGACCGTATCGAAAGGGCCACAAAAGTTTGTGCGAAGCCTGTCACATCGCTGCCGACCTCCAAACCCACCACCCACCCAGTTAGACATGTCATTCTTGCACAAGCTGATGAACAACTGCATACACTGTACTCTCCTGTTGGGTGCATTCCGGATCAATGTTCCCGTCAGAATGCCCCGCTACCCGGGAGGCCTATTCAGTAATAAACTTTGCAGAACAAACTTGGGCAAGAATGCACCCGTTGCACGTGTATCGCGCATGCGCATGTACACCGACCTCGCGAGACAACTGCCGGATCTCGATGTCCACTTCCACTTTGACAATCTCACAAACTTCAAACGAAAACTAAAAATGTTGCGTTGATAACATTACATTACTTATTAATTTTTATACAACATTTATTTAAAAACAATTAACATTTATGTGACAACATCATTCAATGTAACACAATGCATGCTGTGATTGCCTTTTATAGGAACAGTTAGCTTTATTTAATTTTATCGATTTTTCTTTTAAATGTTGTACTGTATTCTATGTTGGCAATTCTATAAATAAATATCAATTTCATATATTTAACTACATTTCTCTTCTGCATATCGCCACCGTGCTAACACTCCGATAGGAATAATTACTTGATATAGGTACCGTTTATATTATATGAATGGTGTGTCTACCTGCAGACTATCAAGTGCAAGGGAAGCCCTCGATTGACAGAAACGCGCGGCGGCGTCGTCGTCGGCGCGGCGCGGCGCTTCCAAATGATTGCGCGACAAGGCCACTTCATCATAACTAATGGCGGCGAACCGCCCGCCTGCCACCAGCTTGATGGCTCAATAAATAGAGCGGTCGGTCAACATTCCGCAGTTTCTCCACGTTTAACTGATCAGGTGTTCTGGCCGCTAACCGCGCCGATTTGATTGCGGCAAAAAACCGAGCGAGCCTCCGCCGCGGGCCACGGGACGCCTGCTCTTTAACGCTCATTAAATTTCAGAAACCGTTTTAGAGGCACGGCCGTAATAAAAATACTTTGCGCAGTAGTTTAAAAGTACGGCTGCTGCAGAGTTTCTTGACGAATTGTTTGGCATCGCGCGCCTCGTGTTTTGCAGCGGAATTTTTTAATAAAGTGATAACTGGAAGAAGCTCGTACCGCATCCCGTTACATCATCACTAAATAAACAAACATGCTATTTATTTGATAGCTGTAGACACGATGGGAACGTAACAATTAAACTAATTAAGACGAATGTTGCCGCTGCCTGTGCGTAGCAACGCTCGTTTCTGCCATTGTTGTTTTTCAAACAAGATCTCGGTTGTGCTCTACTCTTACAAGCTACATTCTTTTCATGTTTTACAAAATATCTCGAAAGAAGTAAAATACACCATCTGCTCCCTTGTTTTGGAACGGTCCCGCCGCCCGCCGCCCGCCGCCCGCCGCGCTGACTCGGCGCTGACTCGGCGCTCGGGCGGCGGGACGGCTCAGCCTTCTCCTGTGGTTTACCGTTAAGGCGCGCCTTATTGCTCATCTGGAGGACGCACAAATCCTTACGATTATTATTATAGTCTTCAGCAGATACAATAAAAAGGGTTCTTTGTTAAACAATGTCTAATAATTCCTATTCCTATATTATAGCACATAAGTGACATAGGTGCTTATTATTTTTGTTTTCTTGTGGCTTATGGCAGGGATATATGAGACCTGGTGGCCTACGTCATAGAGTTTACCGTTAGGACACCAGTCTCTCATATTATTTGAGATTAAATTTTAAATAGTTACATGATTACAGATTACAGGAGAAAAAAATAAACATCTCCAGCAACAATAAACAACAATGTAAACACGCTGTTTTAGAAACTTCATTCGTTCCGCGCGATGCAACAGTGTGTTACAAAATAAACAGCTGGGGTTCGTTTTATGTTTCCACGAGTTCGATAATATAAATAAAATCTTTTTACGGCAGTTTATCTTGTTGGCGGGAAATGTTGTTGTTTTAATTAAAGCTTTGTAAATCAAGAGGTACAATGTGTTTCTCCATAGAACAAAGCAGCTCAACTATTAGTAAATAGTAAACAGGAGAAATAGAAGCTTAAAAAAATGAAGACTACGTGTAGTGCGGAATGTGCGTACGGGATATTATAAAGTGTGACATCAGCTGCTGCCCCTCCGCGCTAGATAGCGGCGCGACACGAGTCGCGAGTCACGCACGACCTACGCACGACTTACGCACGACTCACGAGTCACCTTAAAGATTCTGTTCTAATAGATCGAAACACGTAACAAATATACCTTAAAGGAACTGAAATGTCAGTTTTAAAATACGCTAGAAAATTAGGCAAATGGCTTTACTTTTAAAACAGAGATTTGTCGCGAGCCGGTTTGATTTATCGTTACCGGGCTCATAAGACTAATCTAAATGGATTGATGCCATTGCTACTACGTTCAATCACTTTGCTGCTGTACTTCATTATTTTTCCGTATATATTTTATTCGTGCGGTCTATTTTAATAAATTATGGCTTTATAGTTAAATATTTTTTTATTTAGACTTTATACGAGTTAAAAGTAAATCCTCGGAATGCAAAGACAGGTGGTAGGTAGAGCTGACCTACACCTCCTGGATAAGACATCATTGCAAATAAGTTATTGACCGTGTGAATGGTACCTAAGCATGTCATCGCGAGATTATTAAAGTATACTTAGGTGCTCCTTTGAAAATGGTAACTGACATAAAACCACCTTACTATATAAACGTTGGCTAAAGTCACTGTCTAACGACAAGCCCTCCAGTTATTGGCATTTTACAAAGGGAAAAGAATAGTCGGTCCGCAATGCAAACATAGTATAAAAAAGCACTGTGTAGTTATACATGTCGAATAGCAGTGATTCATCCAGCGGCAGTAGCAGGTGCCCAAGGAGATCAAAGTCAAGGAAAGTTGACCACGGCTTATGCTATGGCTTTGGAAGCGCTTCTTGACAACCTGGGGAAAGTACTCGTATATCCAGAATTTTATGGGAAGTTTGAAGAGGCTGTTCGCGCCGCGGCCTCGGCGTACGCTCGCGGACGGGCGACATTGCCGGTGGCGGCGCCGCCGCAGCGTTGCCAGAACTACGGATTTGTCCGTAGATCTACGGACTTTAGGTCTTTTCTACGGACATAAGGATATTAGTCGCAAATCTACGGATTTTTTTTTTAAATTCACAATAATATAAATATTTAAATTAAATAAAATTTTGTGTAAAACGAAACTTAACTCCAAAAAAAAGAAGACCTGCGACTTGCGTTTCGTTATTTGTTATTTTGTCTGTAATGATTTCTCAAGATTTGGCTGTATGGCTCTGTACCATTGCCTTTCCCTTCGTATATTACAACTACTACTGTCATTGTCAACTTATTTTAAGTTGTACAATAAAAATAAAAACTATTAATAAAATATTGTCTTTTTCTTTGTTTTGGCGTATTTACTAATTTTTTTTTCAATTTCTTTACCGGCAAGAAACTTGGTTTAAAGTCAGTCCATCTCTGAATAGTCAGGTTTAGCTTTGAAAAATGTCTGTAAATCTATGGATTTTTATAAAGGCAATCTACGGACTTCTACGGATTTTTGAGCGGGCTCCGGACACATTCGTACAATTTCCACATTCGAACATATTTTTATAAACTATTTTGAGTCTGCATTGTAGTTAATCGAGAATCGTAGCCCTATGGATTTTTAAAAAACGGATCTGGCAACACTACACAGCCGGCCATTGGCGGGCGTGCACCGAGCGATATTGGCTTGCTGTCTCACTGAGACATCATAAAACTTTGAAATTAGTTCTGGAATATTAATCTAAGCTAGCACTCTTTGCTCGCGCTAGCCTCGTCCTGGCCCGGCCCGCGGCATGCTTACCCAGCAGTGGCTGAAGTCTGTGGATTATTATTTTATTTTAATTTATTTAATTTATTTTTATTTTTATTTTATTTTTTAGGCTTCAATATATTATCCTAAATTATATTTTAAGTTGGTATAAAATATTTTATGTTGTTATAAATAAATTTCAGGACTGACCATTGAGCTTGGCACCCATTTAGATCTCACTTCTTTTGTCGTTGAAGTCAACAACCGAGGCATAATAATATTTCACATTTATGTTTTTGAGGGGTCACTATCACGTGATAACCTCTGTCGCTTTGTTCACGGCCGGAGTAGGACGTGTAATCCGTTAAATTTCGAATGATGAAACTTTTGATATAAGCATTTATCTAAGTAATTAATCTTTATATAAAATTAGAAACCCTTTAAAATGTTTATTTCATTGTGTATTTTTTTTACCTATACCTACATTTTCGTGGGTTATGAATATTTGGAATGTAAATCAGATCTTTGAAATTACAGTACTTATGATACTTATCTTATACAGGGTTATTTGTAAAACATCAACAACCTCGCAAGACCATGTCTTGAAAGTTGTTGTTTACCAATGTTGTTGAATATGATGTTAGCTACCTATACGAGTATAGCTAACATCTTATACAACAACATTTGTTCTACGACTTTTAACAATTTGACACATTTTACTTTCATACAAAAATAAATATCAATTTAATTTTACTTAACCCTCCTTCTGACGTACTCGGGTAAAAAGGGTAAACCTTCAGCCATATGAAGAGCGTAGCGACCGACAGTGTTATTATAAGAGACATTAAATTATCCAAGATTTGATCTATTTATAATATATCCTATACCGAGTTTGCTATTGTATCTATGTAAACAAACACCAAATTAAAGTAATCAGTATTTGATAAAGTAAATAACGCTTTTATGAATTAAGCTTTAATAGTGTTTTAAGGTTGTCGCGCGCCGTCGCTGCCTGCGATTCCTCTTTGATCTAATTAAGCAAATGTGCGCTTTGACGGATGGCGGCGCGCCAGCCAGCCAGCTGTGGCTTTGTTGTGAGACGTAAGGTCTTTGTCCGTCGACCTGTGCTCGTGAGGTAGCTATGCTCAAACCGAACTTGTCATTGTCAGTGCCTTGACTTCATATATGCTTAACTTACTGCTACATATATTCGTATAATAATAGATATGCTGAATACCACAGATATAAAACTACAGTTAAATTAATTATATGATGTGGCTGCGAGTCGGCTAGGCAGCCCCGCCCGCCGCGCCGCCCGCCGCGCCGCCGCCTGCCACTTCTGCAGATAAGTGATGCAACGACCAACACTGTAACAGAAATAAAATTAATAGCGGCCGTCGTCGCCGCTCCGGAAAACAAATATCGTCTTATAATGGCGCCCGAGTTCCCCCAGTAGGCGCTAACTGAATAAATATGGGCATTTTTATTACATAGCTTGTGGATGTCAGCCGCCAGCCGCGAGAGGAAGCTCGTTAAGTACTGGGCTCGAGACAAATGCTGTGGCGCTGCCGATGCTTCCAGAAGAACGCACTAATTGTCGCGGTAACGTTATTTGCATACGCGACACGCGTCGCGCGACATGCGACGCGCGGCGACCGGCGCGGCGGCGGCGGCGCGGCGAGGCGTTGACGTGTTTCAGAGTGTCACCTGGCCGCAGGTCTCCGGCGCGCGCTTATTTATAGCCACCAGCCGACACATGCTCTTTTTAAAATAAACCGTGTGTATAAATGCCGCGACGGACGCCGCCAGCGCCAGCGCGCTCGGGAGACGGAATCGTTAATAGTTCTGATATATTATTATTATATCATGTTTGTAAAATTAACTCTGATGAATGGATCTTTAATCATCTGTTCATTTATTTATTGCATGTTGTGAATCAGTCACCACTAGTACCAGTTAGCTACCATATTTATTAATCCAAATATCGTGAAATCATTTGTGGAATATTTTTGATACGGTTTTATAGGGATATGGTATAGGTTAGCTAAGGTGTGTTTTCGCATTACGCGCCGCTGTGTCGCGGCTCGCGGCCCGCCCAGCGGCGGGTGTCCCTCGCCGTGGCGCCCGTTGTCACTCAGCGGCTATCCCGCGGGCAAAAGTAAACATTTATTTGTTTGGCTTCAGTGTCGCGGATAAATGACAATCATTTTATTGCTTACTGAACTGATGAGCTTTAATTGGAAACACTTTGTGTAATTGAATTATCAAAAAAAAAATTGGGTATTAAGATATTGAAGGTGCCAATGCCAAAGTTTTTCAATGGTATATATTATAAGTTAGAGAATTCTTCTAATTTTTACTACTTCTGTGGTCTAGACCCGGAGGTCCCGGGTTCGATTCCCAGCGGAGGTACATGTTTGTGTACTCGGTTTGGTTGGTATAGTAGGGCTTGTTTGACCGCCTGGCTAGCTACTACCATGTTATCTAAATATGTCGCCATAACATCAATATTGCTAGCATTCATTGTTGTGTTCCGAATTTAACAATTCACTTGCAATAGAAATAGAAAAGGAATTATAGAATAACAAGTTACTCGTTAACTAGTATGCATTAAGATTAAGAGAATATGTAAGTTGTATATCTATTTTCGAAACTTCCATTTACATTATTACACTACAAATCGAAAGTATTAAAGTTCATAAAATAATACAAGCCTACACTTTTTTAATATTTTTGTAATAGGTCCTTACCTATGAAATTGCCGTTTTGTATGAAGATTTTTTATAAAATTTTATTTTTCATACTAAAGTTTTTTTTAATTTTCTTAGCATATATATGTTACCACTATAAAAATTGTAGAGTAGTGTGTTTGTTTCACTAGCTAAATATATCAGACATTAAAAAGAAAAAAATCAAGTCTCTTCAAAGCTACAATAAAAAAAGAGAATTCCGCTAACAAAAAAAGTAGTCAATTTAAAAAAAATATTGGGCGGTAAAGACACAAAATGAATAATCATTGTTATTACTGAAGCCTAAGTAACATAGTCCTAATTAAAGGTGTATAATAATATTAACAACCGGTATTGCCTTTTAGAAGAAATACACCTATTAGTAAGTGAGAAAAAAACGGCAATTTCATAGGTGAGGACCTATTATTAACATCGTAATCATTAGGTACTCCCTACTTCTAATTACTTTTAAAGTTATTCCGGGTTTCCGGGAGGATTCCGGGTAATGTGCGCTTCCACCTTCAGCCTATCATCACATAACATCAGGTCAGATCGAACGCCAATTGCTTACCCATCTACCTACTTATATATATAAAAATCAATTGCTGTTCGTTTGAGTCGTTAAAACTCGAGAATGGCTTGACCGATTTGGCAATAATTTTGATTTTGAAATATTTGTGGAAGGTTTTAACGGTGAGAAACATAAATAATAAGTAACGGAAAATATTAAAAAAGACAATTTAATTTTCCAATACAAAATAATTTGTTTGTTCTGTTGTCATGGCGGCATGTCAAAGCGGTACGAAGTCCGCCGGGTCAGCTAGTAAGGATCTTGTATCTCCAAAACGTTTGTGCAAACAAAGATAATAAAGGAATTAAACTAAAAGGTTGCTTGGTCAGTTCCACTACCGGCGGCGGTGTTCCGGGGTTCCGGGGCTCCGGGGCTCCAGGTTCCGGGGGCGCGCGGCTACACACGATGTTGATTTTACGTCCTTCCCGTCCAACTGTGTCAGCGCAAACCGCGGGCCGCCTTAGACTAGGGTTGCCAACTATTAGGAATATTATTCAGGAAATTAAAGTAAATTTAATCACTAACTAGTATAAAAAAAGGATTTGAAGAAAAATTTAAAGTATTTTCCAAATTTATTTATTTAAATGTTTAAAACATATTTCTTTGTTGTACTCTTGGCACTACTAATATTTTTTATTGTTTTATAGCGCGTTCAGAAATTAGCGTTGCGTTTCGTTACACTTCACCTGAGTCTGAGTATCCATCAGTAGTTCAGAAATTAAGTCAACAGGAATATTCTGTTCAAACGCACGCATTAGTCGGAAATAAAGTATTTTCCATACTTTATTTTAAAATTGAAAATAACGTAGGATACGTTTTATATTATGGTTGGCAACCCTACCTCAGACCCACACGTCGCCAATATTATACAAAACAGGTATTTCTAAATAGATCTATAAAAATAAACATTAAGCATTATGTTCATTTCGGTGAAAAACATTTTCTCTTTTCGTATGACGTCACTTTAAACAAGATCTTTTATTTAAAACGGTTATTTCATATACTTATCTGTCGCTAAACATAATAGATACAGGCCATTATATAAAACTTAACTCACTCGTATGGGACTGCACCTACATCAAAACAGATCAGATCAGATAAAATATGCAATAGTGCAATTTTTTGTAGAGCTAATAAAATTTTATATAAGTACTTTTTTTATATATTTTGAATATTTAACATTAATTTTATATTTGAATGCTATTTACTTGCATTTTATATCAACAATTTGTATATTTCATTGTATCATATGTTTGGTGGTTGCTATGCTGCGTATACTTCCCCGAGCGGCCGAGCATCGATAAGTCGGTGTGGCCTCCCGTGCCAGTGATCCGGCGTCTGATTTCATCTCCTTAAGTTACAGGCGCGGCCGACAAATTGGCGCATTAAGACAAGCCGCTAGTGAAGATTAATGATGATGAAGCCACTCCGAACGCATCGCTTACCTGTGTCTCGAACCCTCGGCCCCTCGTAGGCCTTTCAATATCCTGTCCCTTCCACGCCACTGATGGCTGATCGCTTTTCAGGTGATTATCTCAGTCAGGAGTCACCCGCGATCGTGCGTGCGTAGCATTGCGAATAGTTACACTTGATAGTTTTGCACAACTTTGCTTGTATTAGATGCTGTGGTTTTAGTAAAATCAGTCATAATCTCAACCTTACATCACGGTTATGTATGTACACTCCAGATAAAATGGCGGTGCGCAAAAAAACAAAAAAACTCGTACGTTGTCAAATTGTTTTCTGCTCATGGTGTTGGATATTGATGGATGATGCGCGGCGGTGCAGCGCGGCCGGCGCGGCGTGGTGGCGGCGGCGGTGGCGCGGCGTGGCGGCGCCGGATGCGCGCTCGTTAGCGACCCCTTTGCGGCGTCTTTATTCCTCGTTTTTTTAAGCAGCGCTGCCGCGAGATTGACAATTTGTCGCAGGATTCACTGGTGGGCTCATTGGGGCTCATTGCACCGCAGCGCCGCCGCCGCCGGCCGCCGCCGCCGGCCGCCTGCCTCGCGCCGGCCGTCTATCACTATAGCTTTCGCTTCTGGGCAAGGTCAATCTCGTTCGCTTTATCTTCTGTTTCAACCACTATCTAGAAGTGTATGTTAGTTCAAAATTGTGTAGCGAATATGATATAAATTAAAAGATACTGCTAACATGTACTGCCTACGTACATAAGTCAGAGAATAGCATAGATAGAGACACGCAAGGCGGCACCAGTTTAATGTTCAAACTTCTAGTACGTTAATAATGTAAAGTGTTGTGGGACGTTGGTACTGTCGAGTGTCGTGGCGTAATGTTTTGGCAGCGCAGGCGTGCGTGGTCGCGTTGAATGAGAGCTTGTGTCCCGTGTGTAGTCGCGGCGCCGCCGGCGGACGGCGCGGCGGCCGCGCGGGGGATTGCGGCTCATCCATAATGCATGCTGCGGGACGATCTTGTTACGGAGATGTTAGCGCTTGCCCCTTTGACTCATGTGGCGGAGGTGGGCAAATCTATGTCCTCGAGAAGCGGTTAATAGGAAACGTTTCCTCCGTTATTTTTAGATTTCGAGGCTTTAGTTACGTGGCTTGAATATGAACGTATTTTTTACCTTTTGTCAAAATTGAACTTAGGTAGTTTTTGTAGATATCACGATCGCAAGTTTGTACGTCAATCATATCAATGATCTTAACGTTCGTCGCTCTGCTGAAATCAAATCACATAAACGGTATCGGGCCTGCTATTTGATTGGGTTGGCTATTGAACAAATTGTTTTGACTTTGAGCAAACGCTCCCGCGGTCCCGCCGCCGCGCCGTCCGTCGGTCGCAGCGCGGGCGTCGTCGTCGCAGCGCGGGCGTCGTCGTCGCAGCGCGGGCGTCGTCGTCGCAGCGCGGGCGTCGTCGTCGCAGCGCGGCGGCGGCGGCGGCGCGGGCGCGGACCAAGTTCAATGGCGCTATTTTGGTCGCAGAGTGTCGCACATCGTCGCGTGACGTCCAATAACGAGAACGCTAATTGTGTTTACACCAAACTTACAGTTTACTTACACTGATCAGTTGTTACATTACATGTAAAGAAATTATATTGAGTTTTGAATGTTACTTACATGGCAATTCTAATGAATGTTTATATAATGTTGCGAACAAATTACAAAAACACAAATGTTGAAAAAAATTCCACGAGCAGGGTTTGAACCTGCACCATTTCGGCGGGCTGGTTAGAACCACGATAGCTCAATTGGAAGAGCACCTGACCCGGTATGTCAGAAGGGTGCAGGTTCAAACCCTGCTCGTGAAATTTTTTTCAACATTTGTGTTTTTGTAATTCTAATGAAGTTTTAGATGTGTAACGATCTTGTAAAGATCTCGTCGGCGCAGCGCCGATTTGAACCGGGTGGGTACCGTTCTCGTAAGTCAAGCAAGTCCGCAATGCCGGTTCTCCGGATGGGTTGCAAAATCTTCCACCATAAATAGGTATACCAATCGCGGCGTGTCGCGGTGTGTCGCGGCGTGTCGCGGCAACCTGGGGAGCGTCCTCGCCGCTCATGGAATTCTACTGTTATTGTTGTGTTAATGGCACTAAGCCGTTGCGTGGGCGGCTTCCACCTCTACAACATTTCATGTTAGGATCTTGGCGGATTAGCAATCATATAATGAGAAACAATTCGCTTTTCCTTTTTGCTCAAAGGTCACGTCTAGACGACCCGCTTAATAGACGAAACTTTTGGCTTGGAATAGTTGAGCACACTAAACACGACTTGCTTTATCAACAGTCACATATATCATAATATGAAAAGAAAGAGTACGCTAGACAGGCGCGACGAGTAGCGATGGATGGCGGCTCCGCGGCTCCGCGGCTCGGGGCGTGCGGGCCCGACCTCCAGCAAGGTTATTACGAACTAGCAACCAGTTGTTAATTGTACAATTGCAACGCGACTGATCTAATAGCGGTTGATCAATTGGTATTACGGACACAAATCGCTCAATGTATGTAAACTATTGCATACATTTTAAGCGAAATGCACTAAGCGAGCGATCATTGAGCGATTTGTGTCCGTAATACCAGTTGATCAAGTGCAACTAGAGCAGTCGCGTTGCAATTTTACAATTAACAAGCCTGCCGGGCTCGTCTCCGAGCTCCGAACTCCCGACCGCGGCGGCCTAGCCATTTTTTTTTTTGGTAATTGATACGTAGCATAGAACCCCTTCGTAGGGGCACCGCATAGGTAGGTAGGTCTATTGAGAGAATGCCATATAGGTAATTAAGAAAACAAAACAATTAAAAATATCATGAACCTCTACTTACCAAGTTACCGTGCACTCGCGCCGACGGCGACGCAAGCAACATGCAATAAAAGTGCTCTTCATCCTCATCACCAGCCCGTGTCAGATACTTTGGTAATGTAAACTATAATTCTTATCTTTTTATTATTTAGGGCAATGTCATATGATTAGCAAATGATAATCTATCTATACTAATATTGTAAAGCTGAAGAGTTTGTTTGTTTGTTTGGTTGAACGCGCTAATCTCAGGAACGACTGGTTCGAATTTAAAAAATATTTTTGTGTTGAATAGTCCATTTTTTGAGGAAGGCTATATTACATCACGCTATGACAAACAGGAGTAGAGCAGCAATGAAAAATGTTGCAAAAACGGGAAAATATTTTTTTTGAGAGCCATTACGCGGGTGAAACCGCGGGGCACAACTATATTATACTTTCGAACCCTCTGCTATCTTAATAATTATTATTAGGTACTATTTATAAGTTATTATCATAATTTCTTTAGTGTTTTCTTACTAAAACTTGCCAATTTCGGTACTTTTCGAGTAGGTTTTATTTATAAGTTCTTACTCTACTAACTGTATAATGATTACTTACTATGACCTTGACCCATCCGCAGCCACCTACTCGTAGCTGGCTGCAGCTGCAGGGCGGTTGAGTGCGGAGGCTCCATTCATCAGATATCGGCTTGGCGTCGTTGCTGTCACGGGCGCCTAATATAATTATGTTTTTAATAATTATACATCTACCATTCTAATAGATACCTACGAGTAGGTATACCTACAGATGTCAAAGTGAAAATCTTGAGTTTAATAAAATCTTGTAGGGTTTGCAAGAGGTCATTCTGATCAATGTTTTTATAGTAATCGTGTAGGTATATCCCTTTTGAACAATAACTATTGCTTGTCTCTGTGGCGTCTCTTACTCATCAAATCTGTCCGAGTGTGTGTGGCGTAGGCGCGCACGTAATTTGCTGTAAGGGCTGTTTTCGTATCTGTTTCCCTTTATAGATGACACGAGGGCAGCGCGTAGGAACGACGACAAGTTTTATGGACAAGCAGTTATTATTTGGATACATTTCGGTTATGGTTGTATTTTCTAATACTTGTATTGCACTGACGTTATATCTATACTGTTGGTATTTCCCAAGGAATGACTTTATGGACCTTTCTTGGAACATATCTACAGTAATAGTATTTTTTTTTTAAGATTAAGCATAGTTCTAGCTAGGTTATGTGTAGCGCGTATTCTTCTATTTTTATGAGCTGAATTGTTAATTAAACAGGTATAATTAAGCCAGGAAGCTTTGAGAAATTAAGTTCCAGCCAGGAATCAAACCTGGATCTTCCGCAATCCGGGCGGCTGCACTGACAAAATTCAGCGCTTACGTCAGACTTCCCGGTAGCATAGCGGTCAGTGCAGCCGCCCGGATTGCGGAAGACCAAGGTTCGATTCCTGGCTGGGTCGGGTAGGCGTTTATTTTTTTTTTCTGTTTTTTATAAATTTTAAAAGTATTTAATTTAGCTTCCACCAAAACCACAGATCAAGCAAATTTTAGAAAAATACGAGGATATTACTCGCCCTTCGTCCTTATCAAAGATCCCAAAACATAAAGTCAAACACCATATCATCACAAGAGGACCATCAGTGTCCGCACGAGCAAGGCCACTGCCGCCCGATGAGTATCATATCATATCATAAAACATGCTGGAGCTTGGAATTTGTCGCCCATCTGACAGCCCGTGAGCCAGTCCCCTGCACATGGTTATAAAGAAAAACGAAGAATGGAGGCCGTGTGGAGATTACAGGATGTTAAATAATGTCACTCTTCCCGATAAATACCCACTGCCACGGTTGGCCGACTTTACATACATTTTGGAAAACGGAAGAATTTTTAGCAAAATTGATATTCGGAAGGCCTATTTTTGCATCCCGGTCAAAGAAGTGGAGAAAACAGCAATTATTGCCCTTTGGACTATTCGAATTTCCGAGAATGCCCTTCGGCCTTCGTAGTGCTGGTCAAACATTCCAACGATTTATGGACTCCATATTTAGAGACCTAGATTTCGTCTTTTAATATTTGCTATGATATGTTATTGAGCGCTCCAGATGAAGCTTCCGCACTCCAGCAACTAGAAACGGTGTTTTAAAGATTGTACGAAAACGGGATTACAATAAATTTATAAAAATGCAAGTTCCTCCAGAGCGAATTAGATTTCTTAGGTTATCATATAACGAGCCAAGGAGTACGCCTGACTGAGGAAAAGTATAAAGCAATCGGTGAGTTTCCCAAACCAAGAACAGTAAAAGAATTAAGAAGATTTTTAGGTATGGTAAAATTTTATAGAAACAATACACCGCGCGCCGCTGAATATCAAAGCGTACTAAACGCATACCTAAAGGAATCTAAAAATAATGATAATTCGCTTATTCCTTAGACGACAGAAGCCGAAGAGGCTTTCGAAAGATGCAAGAAGAGTGTTAAGAACGTTGTACTAACCACTCATCCGTCTCGTAACGCCGAGTTAGTCCTTATGACAGACGCCAGCGCACCCTGTGTCGGCGCTGTTTTGCAACAGAGAGTAAGGCATTCGTGGGAGCCGCTAGGTTTTTACTCGCAAAAGTTAAGCGACGCTCAAAGGAAATACTCAACATTTGATAGAGAGCTACACTGAGCATCTATATGGCAGTTAAACACTTTCAGAGATTGATTGAAGGAAGAGACTTCACTATCTTTACAGGTCATCACCCGCTAACCTATGCCTTCTCCAAGAAACCGTTAGTTAACGACTCTCCGCGTAGAGTACGCCAGCTAGATTACTTATCACAATATTGCATTAATATCAAACATATTAGTGGACGTGACAATATCGTTGCCGATGCATTGCCACTCACTAAAGAACAAATTGACATTCCGTCAAAAATCAGTTATGAAGAGATAGCGAAATACCAACACAATAATGCGGAACTATCACAGCTGAAAAGAAATGTTAGATTACAGTTTGACAAGGTCAGATTACCAGAGTCAAAAGTCACGATCGTATGCGATACGTCTACGGGGAAAAACAGACCTTACCTACCATTGAAGTTTCGGAAACAAGTTTTTGACATTATACACGGCTTTAGTCACCCTGGTACGCGGACGACACGGAAACTAATAACACAAAAATATATATGGTCTGGTATGAATAAAGATATCAACAGCTGGTGTAAAACCTGCTTAGCGTGTCAAAAGTCTAAAGTGCATAGGCATACAGTTTCACCGCTGGGAAGTTTTATGCCCGCACAGGTTTGAACATATCCATCTACCTCGTGGACCCTCTCCTCTACCTCCATCGCAAGGAAAGCGGTATCTAGTTACAATAATAGATCGCTGTACATCATGGCCCGAAGCCTTTCCGGTAGAAGACATTACAGCAGAAGCGATCGCTCGAACCGTTTACGAAGGGTGTATTACGAGATTTGGGTGCCCGTTACGTATCGCTACTGATCAAGGCCGCCAATTTGAATCATCGACCTTTGGAGCACTTTCAAAGTTCTTAGGAGTACACAAAATTAGAACCACTCCTTATCGTCCTCAAGCAAATGGAATGGTAGAAAGATTTCACAGGACGCTAAAAGCAGCTCTTATGGCAAGGAACGCTAACGTTAACTGGGCAAAGGATATTCCCTCAGTCCTCTTTGGATTAAGGAGCTGTGTTCGCGATGACACTGGGTATAGCGCGGTCGAGATGGTACATGGCACTTCGATAAGGCTTCTTGGCGAATTTTTTGAGCATACCAGCAAATATACTACCTACGAAGAATTTGTCAAAAAGTATTGCAAAAATGACCTCAGTACCGAAACGGCAACAACACAGCCAGTCAATATTCGTACATCCGGAACTTAATGAATGTTCTCACGTATTTGTTCACTGCGATAGACTACGAAAAAGTTTATGCCCACCTTATGAGGGGCTTTTCCAGTTATCAAGCAAATAGAAAAAGCATTTTTAATCGGAATAAATGGCAAAGAGTCAACAATATCAATTGATAGATTAAAACCTGCATTTATTATGAATAACGGTGGCGAAAACGTGCCTAGAAAAACTGAAGGGAGCACGTTTGTTGCAAGATCTGGAAGATCGGTTAAAGTAGTTCGATTCAGTTTTGCTGACTAAAACATTTCTTTTCATATTTATTTATTTATTTATTTGTTTCATTTTACATGCTAGTTTACAGATTATGCGTCCAAAACACCGACATGTCATACATCAAATAAAAATGTCAAATCTTAAGAACTAGAGTCACAGATAGGTTACAATAAAATTATGTCACAAAAATTGCACAAGGCTAGGCAAACAATTAGCCGCATTCCACGCACCGCATCGAGCACCCAAATAGACGTCAGCAGTTCTCATCAAGTTCACGGTGGACTCGTGCCGAACAGACGTCAGCATATTGGCGAACTCCACTGACATCGTTTTCATCTTTGTTTAATTACGTTATTTACATGTTTTATACAACTTGTTATTTATTAGGTTTCGTTTACTTAATGTATACCTTATTTTAGTATAATTTGATCGTTATGTTATTATCGAATGTTATTTAGTTTTGTTTCTGTTTTTTAAAAAGGGGGAGTACTGTGCCGGTTTGTCACGTACGCACTTAGTCTCACGTAGTAAATAAATCAAGATAATCAAAGAAAGATTATACAGAGATAGGACATGTTGTATTCAATATTAAGGGTAGACGTACTAAAATAAATCAGTGTATTACATCATATCTGCGGTTCAATTACACTCCCTGTTCCCCGGTATATGCCCTAACGAAGAGGACTCCCGCGTATACACTCGTGAGCTCGTGTAAAGCTTCTAAAGATTGTATCTACCTACTCGATCGACACTGCTATGAACAAGTCTTTTTTTCTGGGTGAACAATATTATTATACCTGCACCTGTTTCAGTCTGCTACGAACCAGAAATAAAACCAATGAAATTACGTAAACAATATCAAAACTCGCCTAAGTGAAAACATCTGCACCGTGATACGCATGAAGATCGTTTGCAGCTAAGTCGCGTGAAATTGTAAGTAAATGTTTATTTAGGATCCTATCAGCGAACTGTGAAATAAAACTCGCGGCGTCTTGGCCGCAAACATCGTCTCGTGCGCTGTTTGATGAAGCAAACAAACCTGAGGGATAGCGCGTGCCACCCCGCTCCCCGCCCCGCTCCCCGCCCCGCTCCCCGCCCCGCTCCCCGCCCCGCTCCCAGCCCCGCTCCCCGCCCCGCTCCCCGCCCCGCTCCCCGCCCCGCTCCCCGCCCCGCTCCCCGCCCCGCTCCCCGCCCCGCTCCCCGCCCCGCTCCCCGCCCCGCTCCCCGCCACGCTCCCCGCCACGCGCCTGGACGACCATGTTCCAGGCATTTGTTGGCTTGGTTTTAATCTTTTTAGAAGCTTTGGGCAAGCAGGAAACTTCTTTAAAGCAATCACCAAATCCAATAATACGAAACGTATTTTTTATTTTTTTTTATTGACACGTCATAGTGACCCCATCCTGCGATTCCTGCCTGATGGTAAGCAGCCGATGCAGTCCAAATGAAAGATAATCCAGTATGAAAGATAATTAAAGTATTTTTATTTTGGAGAGAGATTGCTGATTGCCTTAAACGGCATTTTTAGCTTCACCGGGCTTTTTTGGGGGCGGCGAGAAACTTAAAGGGTTCCTCAAGTCGTGTGAAACGAATCACCTTCGGAGGTTTTCTAGAGGGAACGGCATCACGCACTTAAGAGCGTGTCCCCGTGCCCTCTAGATTCTCCGAAGGGTTCGGATCGGATCGGGGAGCGGAACAACCCGAGGGCGCCTCTAAAGGCACGGACCTCGGCTCGGGTTGACCGGGCCATGCTGGAGGAAAAAAGCGCCCAGGTACATGTCTGTACCTGGTATGTCGCGCGTGTGAACCGGTTCGTCGTACCCTTGTTCTACAAGTACGGTGTCTTTGGGCCTAAACTAGTGTGCATGTTTAGTGTATTCTGTAAATGTATGCACAAAATGAACTCACGTGCAGGTCTTGCGACTGACTCCTCTCATACCATTGATTTTTTAATTGCTTTTTCGAAGCTTGTAGGTAATTAAAAATATGTGGACTACGTGTTTTGATTTGATATCACCCGACAGCTGAATTGTTTTGCAAACAAATTTTTTCACTTTTCTTGCGGAAATACAGAAATAGAAAAAGATGACGGCCGAATGTGTCGCCATCGCCACCGCCGCGCCGCCGCACACCGCTATAAATACGTGGCCGCAGCGCGGCGCTGGCGCACGCTCGCGGCGGCCGGCGCGGCGCGGCGCGGAGTCATCAGCGGCGGCGGTGACCGATGACGCGCCCACCGCGCGGTGGAGGACGGTACACTTGCTACTTTCCGACCGCCTCGATGCCGCTGGCCGGCCGACACGTCCGCTTGCTGTGAAACCGCCTGTGTCCACGCATGTGCTTTGGCTCGTTTGTACGGCGATGTAGCCCGACTCAGTATGCGCGGGTGGATCCGCGCCACAAAAGTGTTTTTTATTGACGAAGTGATGACTGATGCCTCATATTATATTTTTTGTCAGTAATAGGTATTCTTTGCGAAATAGCAACAATTTGTCGTGGACCTTAACCTGCACAACAGTACCATTGTTTAGCCATAAGAAAGTGGTTTGCTTCCAAATAGCGTTCATTTTTAACGCATTGTCATTGTGATTATTGCTAATGGTTACCAAACCAAACTGAGATCCGTCAGCCGGCTCACTTGACAATTGATTTATGTTTTGGACAATAAACTTATTAGGTGCAGTCAAAGGTATTGTTGATCCAGCGCATTTGTGTGCAACCGTGCGAACAGATCACCTACGTATATAGGTCGAGTACCTATCTATACCACCGCACTCACGAGTAATGAAATACATCAATCTCAAACACAAAACATAATCTATAAAAATATGAATGTAATTTATAGGCATCGGAGCTGCTTGAAAATAACCAGCGTCTCATAAAGATAACCAGAAGTGCGCCACAAGGCCGCATTTTTATATGAACAAGCGTTTCTCCTTACCGCGATAGAGCTTTGGTGGGGCGGCGGAGATCTCGGCTTTGTGGTGCGGTGTGTGCTCGCTCTAGTTTAGACTACTCTAGTCTGATGATTATTTGAACGGACTAGCGTACTCGTGTAGTGTTCTTGTATGTATATATATCTCTACGTGTAAGTGTCGGCAAATTAAACGAAAGTGTAACAGAACGTCACTAATAACTCAACAGTATAATGATCGAATTGATTTATTCGAAACAATACTTGCATGATCGAATCACTGAGAAGGAACGATTGACACACACGAGACTATTTTGCTGACCGGCGACATGCGACACGGGAAACAGGCTTGATTGACGAGTACCTAGTCGCCGGCAAACAGACGATTCCCGGAGGATGAAAGAAACTGTATGTACCTCCCTCCACGACGAACTTCGGGGTTCATGAGGAAATAAATAGTTTGCCTTGTAACTTAATTACGTGACGCAGTGATCGAGTTACTAGCACTGGTGCCGACGGCAGGGCGGCGACGGGCCAGGCGGCTGCCCAGTGCGAGTTATTCAAAACTTATATCACTTCACATTGTACTATGAAGTACTTATACCTATTATTAAAACCTTATTTATATTATGCTCTGCTTTGACGTAAACTGCTGTAGTTCACTAAATAACATATTTTATAAATTTTAAAACACCTCCTACTATTTAAACAGTCTTTGTCAACGAGCAACAGTTATCTGAATAGGATCTAGTGAACAGTCAGGGTCACACCACTTCTAAAACTAGCAGTGGTTTAATTTGTAAGTCTCGCGCTGTCGCGCTCTAACATGGAGTAAGTTCATCTCGTAGCTCGTAGCAGAAGCTTAAGGTGTTTTGTCTCAACCTGTATCGAGTGTCTGACTAAATCCATCCAGGCTTATTACAGTTTTGATATGGAAATTGTAACAATGTAACCTACTCTATTGTTTCTATGTAAGTTGATGGATGTGTATGTGATTGTCCGCAGGAGTCGCCGCGGCGCTCGCGCTCGCCCGCGCCCGCGCCCGCGCCGCCACCGCACCGTCCGTCGCGTCGTCGTCGGCTGAGGTGAGTGGACGCGCACGGACCACGGTTGGTCACCACCGCCCTAGTCGACCAGCTTCCGCAGAGAAGCCAGCCACGCCACAGAGGAAGAACCATTTTATGCCTGATTAATTTAATTTCTACAATAACCATTCTTACTTTTATTATGGAAACAGCGCTAAGCCAATGCTCAAGAGGCTCGGCGTTCACAATCGTATACTTAGGCTGTACTTCATTCGTCATTTTGATATCGTTAACGTGAAGAGGATAACGAAGTCGTAAAAAATATACGGTATTGTTATTAGCTACAAATAATACTTGGCCATGATAACACACACCGTCTGTTTATTTTTGTAACTGGGTAGTTGAACTAATGGATTTGTCAATAAAATATTATGTACGAGTAAAACATACGAGTAATAGACATGGGATCCTTACAATGTTTTTAATGCAACGTGTTGTTTTCATGTAAACTTTATGAATAGGAACCCGCGACTTCATCTGCACATAATAACTAGTTCTTGTTCGTCTACTTCTTTATCCTAGGTTTCATCTCTCTCCATACTTTACCTACCAATGTTTATCAAAATGTAAAGGTAATATCTACCTTTAGCAGCTTTATTAACACACTGTCCATCATAAGATGTGATAATAATTACAATTTACCTATATTACTAGCTACATAAACTAATTCTAGTAATGACTTATATTATTTCACAATAACATAACTTACTATATTAAAGAAAAAATTAAATAAGATAACTAAAGACAAAATAAATGTAAGTAAACAATTCGTCGGCGCTAAAATTGCCCTCTCATAGAGTTATTGTCTATTTCCCATATCAGTTTGCAGATTGGATAGACATTGTTTTTCAGATCATAATATGGATTATATTACAAAATTCAAAATTCAAATTCAAACTCATTTATTCAGTTTAGGCTACAAATAGCTCTTATGAACGTCATTATGCCATCGGTTCGTAAGTCTACTCTGGGCGGGAGATCTTGTACTGAGAAGAACCGGCAAGAAACTCAGCAAGTGTCCAGCTCTTTTCTCCCTTACAGCGTCAAAAATATTGTAAAATGCAGATTTCAAAGTTCAAAGCAATTATACCGTTTTATCTGGTGCCATACGATATTCATTCCGTTTTATCTGGTGCCATACGATATTCATACCGTCTTATCAGGTGCCATACGATATTCTTACCGTCTTATCAGGTGCCATACGATATTCTCCGATTACTAATTGCGACTTCTGTTGCTACGATATTTTTCTTCCGATACAATGAAATGATCCTCACATAAAAACAAAGTCGATCTGCATAATAGATGGAAATGGTTCGATTTGACTCATTTTTATGACCAACTCACGCTTGACCAAAAATTTTAATTTTTTTTCACAAACAAAAGATCTAATTTGAAAAAACCCGCTCATAGAATTATTTCAACACTTCATCTTTTTTTAAATTATAGTAGTAGGTGGTGTTTTAGAAACCTTACTATAACACAACACGGCCACATAAACAGCTGGTATGATTTAATTAATATCAGAGATGGCGCAGCTTATGGCGTAGTCATTAAAACCATAAGCAGCTGTATCGGCTGATGAGCACGTAACCGTGTCCCGTGCGACTCGATGCGTGACTAAGGTTGCCAGATGTCCGGGATTTTCGGGATTGTCCCGGAATTTTACGTATTGTCCCGTAATTTGATCTATTGTCCCGGATTCCGAAAAAAATAAATAATTTAAAAAAAATAACTACAAATTATGACACGGCAGGCGGTCATATAATAATAAAAGTATACATTTGAAAAATAAAATGTATTTTCCTAATAAATACAAATATAAAATTAAATGTTTCGTAATTTATATTTATATTTTTTTTTTACATATTCATAGCTATAGCCACGGCCCGACATGAAATAGACCCGGACTCGGTAAGTTCCGATCTGGCAACCTTATGCGTGACAGACACCGCGCCACCGCGCGACGCCCGCCGCCGCGCGACGCCCGCCGCCGCGCGACACGCTGCGACACGTAACCACTAGGTACTTAGGTATAGGTACTTAATAGTTTTTTTTTTCAGTATTACAATTTTCAAAGTAAAAAGTAAATAGTGTTGAATAATTTCAACGGGCTGGTTAGAACCACGATAGCTCAATTGAGAGAGCACCTGACCCGGTATTTCAGAAGGGTGCAGGTTCAAAACCTGCTCGTGGAAATTTTTTCAACATTTGTGTTTTTGTAATTTGTTTGCAACAAAATTTGCGTTAACAATTATATATTAAAACAAAACAAAAACATTTTATAATAGCTTGCCTACTTCTTAACCGATCTTTAGTATTTGTAAAAATATTATGATTATCTTTATATTTTCCTTAATCATAGAAAGTTTTATTAAAATTGGTTTCATCATCATCAAAATTGCTTAGAAAAAATTCAAACTTTAAAGTTGTATGGGATGTCGACCCGTCCCGCGCTATAGGCAATAGGTACTTATATACATCCGACGACCTCATGCATTACCGGTAGTGCATATGGCGCGCGAGGGATTAAGTCTCTGTATATTGTAATTTATTATATAATCGCGGGGCCATAGCCAGTACACTTTTTCTCATCATAGCAGTTTTACATTGCTGTGTTGTTGTTATAGGGCCTCCTGGAGCGAAGACGGGAATCTTTTGCTGACTGTATAACTTCAAACAAAAGAGGGTTGCACTTGACAAACATACAGCATTCCAAAATGTAGAGGCTCGGACAAGTTAACAATCCCAGAGACCTGAAATAAGGTTGGCATCTTTCTATGGGGTTCAATGCACAGAAAGCTCAAACACATTTCTTTTGAGCTCTAAAAATAATTTCTTTTTATGAAGAGTTGCCCCAGAAAATAACACCATAACGTAAAGTTGCGACAACATAAGCGTGGTATACCATTAACAACGCTTTTTGATCTACAGATTTATATAGGTTTTTGCAAACTTCTATAAGTTTTGCAATAGCCCCCGGATCGGCTGAGAGCCTGCGACCCGTCTGGAGCAATGTCTCTGGTACGGGCGGACGCGAGCGCGGGCGCGGGGGCGGAGGCGGGGGCGGATGAAGTTTATGAAAGTTGTTTACGACGCGATACCAAACATGGCCATTACAGTTTTACGGCTAGAGACGCAGCGAGGGGCGCCCCGCATCTCACAGTCTTATAGAAACCAATTTTATACCTCTTCAACAAGCAAGTGTGTAACTTGCTTGTTGAAGAGGTATAAAATTGGTTTGCAATCTAAGATATAGAAACTAACAAGAAGGTAACTAACCTTATTTGTATGCGTGGCGCATCCAGCACACGAAGTCGAATTCAATTACACCATTATATAAGAAAGTGATATGAATAGTTTATTGTAAACTTTTCTAAAGCTGAATGCCTAAGAACGCGGAGAATGTAAACACGAAGATGACATAGTAATATATTATTATCAATATCGGGAGGAAACGCGCCGCCGCGTCGCGTGCCGGCGGGCGGCGCCGGCGGCCGGAACTAGCTTTCCGCCGCAGACTTGACCGCTTTCCTCACAGGCAGCGAGCGTGTCCCCGACCCTCCCATTGTCCGCCGGTCGCAGGCATATGCAATCTTCGAGTAAAAGCGGGTTGTTGCCTCTGAATCGAAGCCGTGTTGACGTTCAGCAAATACTTTCTTCTTTGGTGACACACAAAAGAGCCTAAATTTCACGAGGTACTACTATCTCTTCTGCGTCACGAGTTAAAAGCATTTCATTATTTTATAATAAAAGATAGCGAGCTGCACCAATCCTACCTTAATGTTCAATACACTGTAATGTAACGATGCTAGCAGTAATGCTTAAGGCGCGCTTGCTTAAGGCACATTCAAATAATAAACTTAGTTTACATATTTGCATTTGTGTCGTGCCCGCCCAGTTAAATAAATGGAAATAAAGAATATTTCACAAAGCCTTTTGAAATATCAAAAAGTGCATGAGCTGTTTATTTGATAACAAGCAGCGCCGCCGCCGCTTGTGTCGCTGCGATACACGAGCTTAAGTTGAAATAATGTATTTTTAAAGCTCTCGTGTTTGGTGAGAGATAACGTCCCGTCGCCGACGGGAGGCGGCGCACAGTGGTCTGCCCCTATAGAAGCGGCCGGTCATAGCATGTTTGAAAGAACGAATACCGTATTTTAGAAAACAAAAAATGACACTATGTTCTATTATTCCAGACAAAAAATAAACTCTATTGCAATGTTTTTATTGGAGTCATAGTTTCTTAGTAATTAAATAAAAATAGTTAATTTTGTATGGAAAGCAACACTAAAAAAATTGTAACTCTCGATTCCCTCCTTGTTTCAGTTAGCGGTTTTTAAATTTGGTATTTACATATTATTTGTAAATTTTCATTCATTCACACATGGTGCCCCTCACGCGCCCCTTCGGAGTTATGATGAAAAATTATAAAAAGATAATAATCGTAACATAAATTGGTATAACATTATGGAAAGTAGTACAAATAGTATTATGGGCTACTCCTAATTAACCGACATACATACCGACATAAGTAGGTACTTAATAAATTAACAATTTTTAGAATTCACCTCACGTGATTAAGAAATAATCACAATTGTAGTAATTTTTTAAGTCGTTAGTTAATAACTCTTTTTGAAAAAATAACCATTGGCAATGCACATTAACTGTGCAAGATGATTAGTGGTTCCTTGACCCTCAATTATTCGATAATAATTGAGGGTAGTAAATAACTGTTTTCTAAATCAATTAGCGGCAAGATGTTTTTGTATTTAAAGAGCTATTCTATTTTAAATAAATCTAACATCGAATTGAAAATTAGAGAGTGATTTTACTTGTTAAGTTTGATGATATTGTACCTACTTACCTATTTCTTTATTCCAAAACGGTTTTTATGGTGTATAGTCGGCAGCTAGGTAATAGGTATAAACAAGATAGTGCTGCGTGATATTTCCCGATTGTATGCCTAAGAAGAAATCGAATAATGTCCAAGGGAAAAGTTAAACATTAAATATGCTAAAAATTCTTATATACAATATTAATTCCAAGAAACATTTATATAACATCATTATTATTATTATACATACATTATTATTTCAAAAATAAACAAACACATTAATAAGCATGTAATAAGTCGAACATAAAAAATATAATTACACGTTTATAATACAAAGCATTGTCGTCAATTAAGGTAGGTATAAGATTACAAAATTAATTTAAAATAAAAAAACACATCAAGACTCACGTAATAAAAGGAACAAAAAATATAATCAGTTTATAATACAGAACATAGTAGATGTCTTCTCTAAAAATAATGTAAAAATATGAAACAAAAAATAAAATAAAAATTAATCAACTGAAAAATAATAAGATACATACAATTAAATAGCAATTATGTTTCTTGCCCAAATTACGATCAAAACAAAAAATTAAAATCGTAAACAAATTAATTTTATTAATTTTCATCGTTGTCTTCAAAAACGTCGTCATAGTCATCATCATCCTCACTAGGGTCTTCGTCAAGTAATAAAGAAACGTCAACAAATTCAGTCTCGTTGACTGTTTCCAATAAATCATCAACTTCTTTTATTGACGTTTTCTTGACGCGACTCTTCATTGCTGGTTGCAAGCTATTTAAAAGGGGATCTGATGATAGTAGTAGACTATGAAGGATGTCTTCGTTGGTTGCTATCGGATTATGCTTTCGGGTGTTATTTTCTCGATACTTGCAAAAGTCTTTATTCCTGGCTTCTGATGCTTCTTCTGACAAAAAGCCTATGGGAACTACAGATAAATGTTCCACTATTTGCGGACCATGTATAAGTAATTTGTGCAGACTCGATGGCATATGATACCAGGAATAAAGTTCTACGTATAAGTCTGCTGTTGCATCACAATACGACTTAAACTTTTGTAAATTAATATTTTTTCCAGACGAAACACAATTTAATATGACCGCAATTCTTTTTATTAAATTTTGTTCGAGTCCAGTAAGGCGTCCAGTCAACTCAGGATCAGCAAAAAAACGTCTGGCAGAGTTACCAGTGTTTGTGTTTCCGCTGCCTTGTTTAACCACATCTAAAAGTAAACCCGTCTCTCTTCTGAAAGCTTCTTGGATTGATTCTTTCCTGAGTTTTACTATATTTTTCATGTCATCCCCCTTGGCTTGCCAAGATTTTATATCCACTTTATAGGCAATGTGTAATAAACACTCCATGGATCGAATCCACGCATGTAACGAGCTCAAACCATGCTTGTACATGTCTTCATTGACAGGTTTTGACCTTATTTCTTGCAACTTGTTCATTTCTACCGGACGAGCCTTACAGAGATCACAAACAGCAGCACTTGTTTCCGATTTGATTAAATATATTTTGCCGTTTATCATGGTCAACATAAGGTTGTGGCTAACCAAAGTATCTTGACATTGTGTCGGAGTTAACGCAGCAATCTCAGCTTCAAATGCAGCCATCTCGTCCTTCACGTTAGACTCCGTCTCTTTCATAAACTTGAAAGACCAAGGTCGGCAGCTCGCAGTTGAAGATGGCCGGTCATTCTGCCACACTGTATCACCACTCGCGGTTATAAGTTTTAAAGTCACCAGGCTAGCCATAAATACAGATGAAAGATCACTTTCACTTGTAGAAGTCCTGTGATGGTATACACTTTGGCTTGATGCACCGTCAAAGCCCCACTTACTATGCAGCACTAAATGAGATTCTGGGTCCAACTTCAAATCTAGTGAGAGAATTAATCGTTGCACTGTAAGGTCAAGCAGTGCTTGCAATCGGCAATTTCCTGATATTGATAAGTCTACTTTTTTTGGATAACATTCACTTTTCTCTTTTAGTAAAATACCATATCTAGGGTATTTGAGCCCTTCTTGTAGACTAAAGTTTTTTAAAGTTAAGTAACGCCACTTTGATAACCGCATACTGACGTAAAGAGCGAGTGCTTTCTTTGGAGAAACTTCACGGTATGACGAGCTTTGTCCGCTAATCGATTTCCTAACCTTGGAAACCTCCTCAGGATTCTCCAATAGGTATCTCATAACACTGGCCAAATCAGACCTTCCCGTAGATTTCAACGTACATTCTGTGGAGAACAAAAGTTCTTCATCACTGCAACTGGACCGTAATTCTGTAGTACGTCTTCTCTTCTGTCTGTTCGATAAGTCTTCGAAAGACTTCCTCCCAACAATGGACGTTGAAGTTGAAGCATCAGATGTGGACGGGACAATCACTTCGTCTTGTAATTCCACTGGTATTTCCTTAGGTATTTCTTCTTGTATGGGAACTACATTTTCCTTAAAACAATCTGGCTATTCAATTTGGGAATTTAACCAGTCCGAATTCTTTTGCATGAATTTATCAACACACCTGCGAGATTGGCTCCATTTGGTACAAATACGGTAACAAAGTCGACGACACCAGTTCTTTAGCTCATTCTCCGAAGATTCACTTAACTGAAGATTACTATTTAACTTTAAAGTATTTAAAAGGTAGTTGTAGTCACGAAGATTATCGTTGTTACGTAGAGCAACATAAAGATCGAGGTATGCAACAAAACCACGGAAAGCCATAATGACAAGTCTGAGACGAGATTGAAATTAGAACTGATTTATTTAAAATAGAAAAGCTCCTTAAATACAAAACATCTTGCCGCTAATTGATTTAGAAAACAGTTATTAACTACTCTCAATGATTCGATATATCAAGGAACCACTATTCATCTTGCACACTTAATGTGCATTGACAATGGTTATTTTTTTAACAAAAAGAGTAATTAACTAACGACTTAGTAAGTTACTACAATTGTGATTATTTCTTAATCACGTGAGGTGAATTCTAAAAATTGTTATTTTATTAAGTACCTACTTATGTCGGTATGTATGTCGGTTAATTAGGAGTAGCCCATAATACTATTTGTACTACTTTCCATAATGTTGTACCAATTTGTGTTACTATTATTATCTTTTTATAGTTTTTCATCATAACTCCGAAGGGGCGCGTTAGGGGCACCATGTGTGAATGAATGAAAATTTACAAATAATATGTTACCAAATTTAAAAACCGCTAACAGAAACAAGGAGGGAATCGAGAGTTACTATTTTTTTAGTGTTGCTTTCCATACAAAATAAACTATTTTTATTTAATAACTAAGAAACTATGACTCCAATGAAAACATTGCAATAGAGTTTATTTTTTGTCTCGAATAATAGAACACAGTGTCATTTTTGTTTTCTAAAATACGGTATTCGTTCTTTCAAACATGCTATGACCGGCCGCTTCTATAGGGGCAGACCACTGTGCGGCGGCGGGCGGCGCGGTGCCTCACAGCCTGCCTCACTGCCTGCCTCACTGCCTGCCTCACTGCCTGCCTCACTGCCTGCCTCACTGCCTGCCTCACTGCCTGCCTCACTGCCTGCCTCACTGCCTGCCTCACTGCCTGCCTCACTGCCTGCCTCACTGCCCGCCTCACTGCCTGGCTTGCACGAGGGCCTGCCTCACGCGCACTCGCCCCGCATCCGACCTCGGGCGGCGCAAGAGCAAGGCAACGTACGCGGGTAAAGATTTGTGCAATCTCGTAGCCTGACATTGCACCAACCTTGACACGCGTATGTTCACTCTGGAATTTAATATAAATGCAGGATTCGCGACCTTAACGGTAGTTCTTCTGGCGAGATGCAATAAGTGATTTGCCAGTTTTTGCCAAAAAGATGTCTCGTTATGGGACGCCATTGCCTCCATATTAAATTATATATTATTTAATTCATGAACGTGTAATCAACAGCACTTTGTAAATGTTGTTAGGTAGGCTCGTAGGTATTATAGTTGCGTAGGTGACTGGTTTGCATCGATGTGACAGCACTGGCACAATGATGAACGTTTAAATGACGCCTTATGGTATAATGTTTCAATTAGGCCCGATTTTTCAATCCTCAGATTTCAGATAAGTTTTATCCAACGAATAATATTGCCATTGTGACTTATCTGACGATTGCTTCCGCTAGAGGGCGGGACACGGTATACACTGTCTCTGTCCCAAAAAATAATTATAATTTAAGTAGTGCACCTATATCCATAAAAATACTAAATTTCGATTAAGAGTGAGTTGAATATTCAGTGATATTGTTATTCAGTCAATCTCTGCGATAATTTCAATAAAAGCGCGAGTGAAAAATTAACACCTAGATTATCGTGAATTATAAACAAAAGTCTAAAATACTGTAGTATGTACAAAGTGATATTCTGATCTAAAAAGTAAATTAGTGAATAAAAACACAGTGATCAATGTTTATAGTTTAAACATTCAGTGAAAAACTAAAAAATTATAAACGGTTTCACCCTCCTGCCACACGTTTGAATAAATGGATTTTGACCCGCGTGCTAACTCACAAGCAAACCAATAGCGATCACTATTCAAATACTTAATGGATTGCACTAATGTGTATCGATATTTTGTCGTACCAAGTATGGAATCAATGACCGAGTGTCTTCGTGCCGTGAGTACCTATTTATTCATTGTAATTAATTGTGTATCTTTATATAGTTTTTTTTTCTTATTCATAATTTTGTTAATGTTATTTATTTAATTTGACATTTGTGTGTGTAATCTTGACATTAATTACCTTATTTTTTTTGTATCCTGGAATTGAATTGAATTATTGAATTATTTTATTATTTTGATTGTAGTGAATAATGACAAAAATGACTACAACATTACTTTATAATATATTTGCATGCTTAGCGTACCTTGTTTAAAAGCAAATCAATGATTTCTGATTTCTGATTGAAAAATTGGACCTTAACCAGTTTTCACTACCTACTAGCTTATCTTTGATTGAATGTTATTATTTCTCATTATTATTTTTATTCAAGTTCCCTACCTATGTACATTTATTGTAGGAGAGGCTGAACAGTGCTGTCGTCGGCAAAAGAGAATAAATCCGATTATTATCGGTATCCCGCGATTCCCAAGCGAGCCGAGCGAGCCGAGCGAGCCGGGCGGCTGCCTGTACCTACCTGCCGCTTAATGTCCGCTCGGGGACCAATGAAGCTCCTACAACGTTACTTGTACAGAAAACTTTAGTATTGCCTTTTGAGTTTCTAGTCGTGTCATCGTTTACTTTAGTTTGCGAAAACTTCTTCGTATATTATTAACGTTCAGTCTGAAGAAAGAGCGTTGGTTTTCTAAATAATCAATGTCAACTCAGTAAATAAAGTCCATATAGAGTTAGTTGCACCTTGACAAATGCTACGAAATGTGAACGCGACAATGGCGCGTCTTGGAATAAAACGAAGATAAAGAAGCAAGCGCGTTCACGAGCCATTTCGCAAGCAACCGCCCCGGCCCGCGCGCGCCCCGCACCCGCGCCGGTTGGGTCTCCATCCGAGTTCCCGACACTTCAGCTATCTTTGCGCTATCAGTTCATTGAGTGGAGTCGTGTGTGTGCGCCTCCGCGTGCAGCGGGCAGCGGGCAGCGGGCAGCGGGCAGCGGGCAGCGGGCAGCGGGCAGCGGGCAGCGGACAGCGGACAGCGGACAGCGGACAGCGGGCATCAGGCAGCGGGCAGCGGACAGCGGACAGCGGACAGCGGACAGCGGGCATCAGGCAGCGGGCAGCGGGCAGCGGGCAGCGGGCAGCTGGCAGCGGGCAGCGGCAGGTGGCGGCGGCGCTCTGATTTATAATCCCGCTGTCCCGCGTTATCGCGCCCGTATCATATCGCAGCGATCGCGCCTTTACGCGCCGATGCTCCTGGGAACCTGAAGGAATCCCTTTTCAAGATTAATTGGCCAGTTCATAATGAAATCGGCTTTTATTGTAACGCATGACTGCAAAAATCTATTAAAAAAGTTAAGAGTTTCATAATTTGATTTAAATTTTCTTGTGAAGTGGGAGGCTTCGTTTAGTTTGGCGACAGGACGGCTCGGCCCTCCGCCCTGCCGACCGTTCCGACTTACCTGTCACCTGAATTGCTGTAACGACTTGGAGGACTTCTTATCAAGATTACACTTTATATTAACGACAAATATTAAATCGACTTATTTCACCAAAGGAGACATTTTCACAAATTGGGAAATTTATTAATGTATTTATTTATTTATTTAATTAGTTTAATACGGATAAATCCAATTACATTAATTAACAAAACCATACAATAATATAATAATACAATACCTTTATAAATGGATTACAAAATAAAATAATAGTAAAAATAATCAAATCAATTAACCAAAACACAGTCATACATCACGTTCACAAAACCTCAAGCATACTGACATAATATACGTGAGTCCATCCGCAAAGAGGTCAATTTCCGGATTATCATCCAAAAGAGCGTTGAGCGCTGCGAGGATACGCGGGATAGGTGATGCAGCTCGCGCGATAGTGTGGGACTGCGGCACGGCAAACAACTTGTGCTTTCGAGCCCGACAGTAATTATTCAGTACGAAGAACCGACACAACATCTCACTTAAGTCCTGAGCGTCAATTTTTCCACAGAAAACCTTGCACGCCATAATAATTTGGTCAGTGGCACGCCGAGTCTCGAGGGAGTTATATCCCAGGCAGCCCAAAAGAAACTTGGTGGGATACAAAAAAGGGTAGTAGCCATGTCGGCGCCTGTAGAAACCGCAGGAACGCTTTCTGGACCTTCTCAAGCATTAGTGCATAAGTACTCTCGTGCGGGTTCCAAATACAAGCGCCTGCTTTAAGCTTACTCCGCACGAGCGCATCGAAGATCATACGCACCACACGATCACCTCGAAAATCACGAGCGTTTCTGTGGACGAACCCCAGGCGTCTAAACGACTCCTTTGCTAACGAAGTGACATGGTCGTGAAAGGTCAGCTTTCGTTCGAATGTGACACCCAGATCCTTCATTTCGCTTGTTCTACAGATAGATTGTCCATTGATCTTGTAATCGAAGAGGATAGGGTGCCACAATCGTCCGAAAGTCATTACATAGCATTTATTTGCGTTAAATTCCATCTTGTTGATGATACTCCACTCAAATATAGCATCAATGTCATGCTGCAGAGTCATACAATCTGCTTCAGACTTAATCTCAGAATAGAACTTTAAGTCATCTGCATATAGCAGACTCCTTGCGTGAGATATACATGATGGGAGGTCGTTGATCATCAACAAGAATAACAAAGGGCCAAGTATCGACCCCTGACTAACACCAGAACGCGTGTGATAGGGTCTGGACTCGTAACGGCCGATCCTGACAAACTGCTGGCGATCCCGGAGGTAGTCCGCAAGAAGCCGGAGAAGACCCGGAGCAAAGCCCATCGCTGGAGCTTCGCCAGCAAAATATCGTTATTAACCCTATCAAACGCCTTCCGAAAGTCAAAATAGAGCACATCTGACACACTTGTCACACTTGACCACGCCTGTCGATACGATCAGAAGTGTACTCCACTATAGTAAGCAGATTAGTGTTAACGGATCTCTTACCTCTAAAGCCATGTTGTTCATTACACAAGTACTTGTTAACCTGTGCATATATATATTTGTGAAGTATGCTTTCAAAGACAGGATGGCTATTGGCCGGTACTCTTCCACAACAGATTTATTGGAGCTTTTGGGTATTGGGATAACCCTGGAGAGCTTCCATTGTGGAGGATACATTCCAAATTTGAGTCCGAGGTTAAATATATGGCAGAGCGGACCGCGCAACACCTTTTTAGCATCCCTGATTACAGCAGGCGGAATTTGATCAGGACCCGCAGAACTATTTGGCTTTAATCTATTAATTGCCAAAATAACGTCAGCAGGAGTAAGTTCTATAAGATATTGATGTCACGGCTATTAGCAACTCCATCATATGAAATCGAATCTGTGATCAATTGGGGCACCTCAGGCAGAAAGACACTCGCAAAGTAGTTGGCAAAAGCCTCAGCGGCGTCAGGTCCCGAGAAAGAAGAGCCCAGATGAGTAATTTTAGGCTCAAACCCTCCTTTTGGCCTTAGGCTAGAGACGTGCTGCTAAAACCTTCGCGGGTTCCGCCCGATGCCATCCGAGTCGATGGAATTTTCAATTCGGCCCTAATTTTGGAAAACTCCATGTAAACTTCTGCGGATTTAGTACGTTTCCAGGCCACGTGGAGCTGCAACTTACGCTTTGTATCATAGATAATGTCACCCGTGAACCAGACAGGATAGCGCCTACATACAGTCCCCCTACGACGCTTCTTCGGCATGCAAAGATCGAAAATGTTGTAGATGGTGTCGTAAAAACACTGACAAGCAGTACCTACATCCTGGGCCTGCAAAACCTCGGACCACGTATTCTCGGATAACAGAAAATACGACTGCTCATAGTTACACTTTCTAAAGTTCCAGTCCCTTGCAATATTTATATTGCTGGGCTCAATGCAATCGAAGCGAGATGCAGTGTCAACTCCCACCTTAATATCCAACGGTGGATGATACGCGTCAGGGGAAACAATTCCCTCAGTGGCTGTCACAGTAACATCGCTCGCATCTTCGCCCTTCCGAACTAGCATAACATCCAAGAGACCTCCGTGCGAATTTGTCACCGCATTATTCTCTGAGAGACTACATAAAGACATAAAATAACAATAGTAGTTAATTACATTTAGGGAGGCATTTTTTTAAGTTTAAATCACCTAAAATTAAAACAATTGCTTTCCTAACATTTATGAAACTTTCAACCTTGCTGAACCAGTTCATGTAGTCACTGTCATTCGCGCTTGGCTTAATGTACACAACACAAACACAAAAAAGGCGTCCGTGCCACGTAAAACAAGCCCATAGGTCTTCTCCACTATCAGTCTCAAACTCATGGCAACGCTGGAGTACTATCAGAGCCCTTACAGCAAGCAAGACTCCACCACACGGGGTTTTTCTGTCTCGTCGCAAAATACTCCATTCCCCGCATATCAATTCTTGGACTTCCACGGAGCTATCCAGGAAACTCTCCGTAACCGCAACAAGGTCATGCTCAAGAGCTACCAAATTCTTTCGCCACGTAGAGAGTTTTGTCTTTAGGCCACGGACATTCTGGTAGTAGGCACTAAAACAAGAGTACTTATTGCGTGGACGTTTCCCCGCGAAAGGACTGCTGAGGTTTTAAAGAGCCAGGCACCATCGGCTTGCTATTGTTATATACAATCCATTTCTTTATTCTTGCGTTAACTGGCCAAACGTCAGTAGACATGCAGGTGTCGTAATAGGCGACCGGTACACCAATTTTGTAGGATCTGTATTCGCCTTTGGTAGTAAGTTCACCGACTGTGCAGGTAGCGCCGGGACAAAGGTGGTGAAGGTAATCACGAATCTCACCTGCGCTAGACTCCATATTCCAAAGGTGGATATAGCTGCGGGGTTCCACTTCTTTCAGAGAGGTAATTGTAGGTCCCGCCGTGCCGCATAAGGAAGCAGGACGCCGGCTTCGTCTAACATCCGACGGCCGCCGCAGTTCCTGTGGCTCGATGCGATGCGAGGTTGGGTTTGATGTTGGAAGAACCGTAGAGGGTATTGGTGCCTTTACTAATCTAGGTGATCGTGCATTGAAGGCAGAGCCATTGTCAGCTTTAGAATAAGCATTCTCATGTTGCACGGGCTTTTTAGAGATAAGTTGAGCAGCACGGCGCTGTGTTGGGGTTATCTGGGGAGTTGGCGTTTTTGGCCTCTGAGGCTTGGGTTTCACAGGTTCTGAGGGTGTTATGCTAGATAAAGTACCTTTTAACTGAGGTGGACAGGTTCCCCAACAGAACAAGAGTGAGCACTTGCTTTATTGTTAATCCCCTCGAGTTAGGAGGCATAACTTTTTATGAATATTGTAACACTTTCGCCGATTTTACCTTTGGAAACGGCGTGTGTTTTGCTAAAATCCATAGTACTTACCGTTGCCATTAATTTTATAACAATTATTTAATAGAACTACATTTTATTAAACTATTAACTATGAAATACAATAAATAAATATGAACAATAACCTTAACTCATGATTGTAAACAAACAACTAGGTGACAGTTCCGTTTTGACAGCTATTTCGTTCGGGAACCGAACGTCTACGTTTCGTTCAGCAATTTCTTTACAAAGGTTGCTTTGATAAATTTTAATATAGGGATTATCAATTATATAATTAAATAAATTATTTGCTAGGAAAGCACATACATATACGCGGTGATTCTCTTGTATTATTTACAAATACATTTACTCAAAATGTATTTGTGGTAGAGTGAAACTTTAGGCTGTTTGTTCATTCGTGTCTATGTTTCTTTTTGTAAATCGTCTGCTCTATGGAACATTTTTTTATTTTCGGGGAAGTTCTAGAACATACGACTGGTGATTTTGAAAAGTAATATAAAAGGGTGAAAAAGAGGTTAACGTACTCTTTTGATCACCACCGCAGCTATTAGTCGGTTCTCGGATTTTTGTTATTGTAATTGTGAATTTTCATATTTGACTACCCCAACCTACGGGTAAGTGTTCTTTCATCAAAGTGTTTTCGCTTAGATTTGCTGGATTTGCCTAACTCTGTTTTACTGTTAAAGTTATTATTTGTGACCTACAATGGTTGAGAAATGTAGTTTATTGTTATTGTACATTTACTTTTATTATGTAGGAATCCCTAACGGTTCTTAGTTTTCATTAAATTTCATTTGTCCGAGTAACTGTTTACTATGGTGTCGGTACCTACCTTCATAAATATAATAATTAACATTTATTAGTAAATGTTATTTCTTTGGGAGTTTTTATTAGTCAATTAAGGTTTATTTAACCACAGATGTTGTCTCCTTTCTAAATGACTTTCATTAGATTCTCTAAACCTAATGTAGTTCTTTTTGTGTTGCAATTGCTTAACCGTTAGTGGTCAATAGGGGCCGGTTCAATTGTAGCAGCTTGTACCTTTTTTTCCGGACCGCATAGCGGCCGGACTTATTGAACATCTGTTCATTTCCTTTTCTGTTTACAGGGTTCCCTCTACCGGGTACATAACCCTGGTCTGGTGATAACCGTCGGCGTCTCTGGAGGCAGCTCACTATACGCGCCTACCCGCCTGCACCTCCGGAGGCAGCTACTACTGCGGTCCAGCCTTGGTTCCGGTATCTACTGGCGCAGTGTACGGCCCGGGTCTAGGCTGACCTAGGAGCCGAACTGCGCACACGAGACTTAAGCCCCTAGAAGCTAAGTCCTCTTCTCTAATCTAAGCGACACCACTGAATTGTATGCGACCGACGTTACCCACCCCTGGGAATAAACTCTTGTAAAGTTTTTACTCTTTTATTTCTCTACCTGAACCTGGGGTGGACTAAACACCCCGGCGTTTCAGTGGCGCCCGGCTTGCTCAAGGTCGCTCGTTCAGTGTTGTCGCAATTTTTATTATTTTATTTTATTTTATAAGTGGGTATCAAAAATTGTGTTTTGTGTTTTGTGGTGCTTACTGTGCATTTCGTGTACATATTGAGTGGTTGTTCTCGTTTAGTGACTATTACTACTGGTTACTGAGACAACTTTAACGTAACAATTAGTGACCTTCCTCACTTATTGTTTAATCCGTTGCGCTGGTAGCGGTGTAATTTTAAATAACGAGCGATCTACCTCGTTCTTCGTTATTTCTATTTTTAAATTTTAATTTTTAAACTACTTGTGCTCCTGTCTATAGAATCCGTTGGCTGTGAACGATTGTTGTTTTTTTAAATTTTGGAATTTGGTTGATACCCACTTAATTTTTTTATTATTTAAAAAATTTTATTTTACGCTGCAATTGATCTGGCTAAGAACACTTACCTAGGGTTCTCTTAGTGTTATTGGTTCATCAGTGTAGTGTGTTCTCGAACTGACTTCTGACAATTTTTAAAATATTTTTAATTTATTTCTCATACGTAGGTCGTGTGATTGGACTCTTTTATTACCGCGAATTGTTGTGTATTTGTGTGTGCTCCTTTTTAATCATACAGTATAAATTTTATAAATCATTTTTAAAAGGTATTAACTAAATTTAAAATGGCTTACCCAATAAAATTTTTGTCCCTACAAGAGGCCGAGCTGGCTTACGAAGTGGAACTTCGTGGTTTAGAACCTGGGAGTTCCGTTCAGGAGTTGCGGAAGCAAATTGTCAAAATTGCTAATGACTCACCAGCGGAGGATATTTTGGAGTCGTTTTTAGATCCGGATAAGGATATTGAATGCGTTAAGGAGTCTTTAAATAAAGCTATAATTAGCATACAACAATTAAAAAGTTCATTTGATAGGAATCTTTTTCTCCGCACAGATAATTTAGTGAATCACATTTTTCACAGATTAAATCGAATAACTGCAACGAAAAAGCTAAAAACCCAATTTCAGGAAGTATCCTCTTTATTTGACTCTATATATAAAAATCTTAAATCAATGGAACCACAGCCGCAACCCGCAACAATACCTGCATCATCGGAGCAGGCTGTTGAAGCTAAAGTGGTGTGTGTTATGTGTGAACGGAATTTGTTGTCTGACTTAAGAAAAATTAACTACTCGGGCAAATCTTGTGTCCGGGCTTTTATACAAAGAGTAGAGGAGTTCGCTGCTGCTAGAGGCATTCAGCACGATAGGCTTTTGTCCTTCTTGTTTGATGTTTTTACGGACGATGCTCTCCATTGGTATAGGGGGGTAAAGGACAGCATCAGTTCCTGGGCTGAGTTGGTGAAGCTCCTAAAGGAGGATTTCGGTCTAGACGACTATGATTATCGCCTCATGGCGGAGATTCGTGCTCGCACTCAGGGTGAGGGCGAGAATATAACTATATATCTTTCAATCATGCATGGCATGTTCTCTAGATTGGACAAGTCTGTGAGTCCAGAGGATAAACTCGAGATTATCCTACATAATATTAGGCCGTGTTATGCCAGTACCTTGGCTTCGGCAAGTACCATTAACGACATAGAGCATCTTAAAACACTCTGTCGTAACTACGAGAGTATTCAGTCTCGCACGTCTCATTTTCACGAGCCACCTAGTGTTGGTCCTAATACACTGGCACCGGAATTTGCCTTCCGTGGCACTTCATCGTCTACTTCTAGAAATACTAATCCAAATTATTCAAATAAAATTACGAATTCAAACAATAATAAAAGTCACAATTCTAATTATACTAATCACAATTATTCTAATACTATTAAAAAGAATTATCCGGTTGTTTCGATGTCATCGACACACAATAATGATTCTGGGGGATCACGAAAAGTGTATTGTCCGAGATGTAGGATGGATTCTCATTCGCTACGGCAGTGTACCAAACCTCACACTATTGTTTGTTTTAAGTGTGGTAAAGAAGGTGTTCGTTCCCCAGAGTGTCCAAATTGTAATAAGGGTGGAAATAAAATAATACTAAATAAAAAGGATCAAAAAACCAAGCCCATTACTGGACATTATGTGTCTCCAATTCAAGAATCTAAAACTAATTCTTCTCGTCCTTTTATTTCAGTTAATGTTGGTAACAAAAGTATTGTTGGTCTTTTGGACAGTGGTTCTGGCATTAGCATTTTAGGAAATAAAATGGAAAAATATTTCTCTGATTTAAATTATAAATCAACTATTTGTGATCCGATACAGCTTTCTGCAGCTGGCGGTCAAGAATTTATGTCTAAATCATTCTTAAACCTACCATTGACTTTTAATAATCAGTCTCATGTTATTAAACTTTATATTGTACCTGAAGTACAAAATAACCTTATTTTGGGAATGGATTTTTGGAGATCCTTTGGGTTATTTCCCAAGGAGCTGGATTGTTTTATTCTAGACTCACCTCAAGAGCCTAGTCTATCTATCTTGGATCGTGCTGTACCTATTGCAGCTATAAGCGATGTTAACATTTTAAATTAAACAATTTTACTTAGGAAAAACTAAATAAACAGCTCTAAAAGGGTTACATTATCCTTATATAAGGTAAGGATAGATAGTGACAAAAATATATGAATCTGTACTTAACTAAACCAATATGTAATTAAAAACTTCAAGTGTCTTAAGTGGTAACAGTTGTCTAAAACAGGTGTTATCATAATACTAGGTAATAAAACTACACCTTTAATGGGTAGCATTGTGACTAAAACAATGTAACCAAATTAAAACTTAAACCTAAAATATATCTAAACTGCATACTATAAAAATGTTTATATACAAAGTAACTTGAATTTTGTTCTGGATAACATGGGCTTATAGGTTGTCTAGATCAGCCTAACTTATAATAAAACTAAACCTTAAATGAAACACAACTATAATTTAGAAACTTATTTAATAATTTTAATATACAATGATAAATTAATGATGAATAAATAAAATTATAATAATAAAATAGTTTAATTAAAACAAGAGTTTAATTCAAACAATTCTTATCTACAACAAACTTATGTTGTTTAATATAATTAAATTACTATATACATTTTAATACATCAATTGAAGTCCAATGTAATAAGGACAGAACAAGTAAATAAAATTTTAGTGCCTGCTTTAGGTGCGATTTTTAAATCTGCATGGGAATTTTACTGTTTTATATGGCATATATTTACATCGGTAGTCGTGGGTTGTTGTTGATTTTAAAAAATAAATAAATAAATAATTTTCTTTTTTTGCTGGGTTTTGACCCTAAATTAAAGTAAAGAAAATGGTTGTTGTTGGTTCTATCCCAAATTTAATTCCTCCACAAAAAAATAATAATTATATTAATGGAAAAAGACATAACATCTACCAGACTGGTCATTCTCAACTGTAATATTTTTTTTATTCAATTACTAGTAATTGAATCTCTTTGCCTTGTTTTGTGCATTTCTTACTAACCAGGACCTCTAAAGTTCTGGTGTTTGGCAATACCTACCTATTGTCAACATTATTGGGGGGATTTTTAACACAAGGTACTTCTGTACTAACCAGGGCCTCTAAAGTTCTGGTAGTTGGCGATACCTACCTATTGTCAACCTTGTGGGGGTTTTTTTTTTATTGCAGTTGTTTATGTTCGAAGGGCAATTATTCTGGAATAATATTTGGCATCATTAAGGTCATAATTATCTGGGTGTTTTTTTTGTAATTTAAAACAAAGCACCCTAGTTGTAAGGTGCGGTCATAAGGTTGTTGTATTATGATTGCTTTCTGCTAACAGATTCTGAATGGAGCAATTTAAATGAAGCAATTTAAATGGAGCAATTTGAATGGAGCAATTTGAATGGGGGAAATTTGTTGAGATTTGATGGATGTAGTACAAAGTTTTAGTTTTATTGGAGGTTTATTTTTTTTTCTTAGATGGATTTTCCTCAGGAAAAATCCTACTCTAAAAAGGGGGATATGTAACACTTTCGCCGATTTTACCTTTGGAAACGGCGTGTGTTTTGCTAAAATCCATAGTACTTACCGTTGCCATTAATTTTATAACAATTATTTAATAGAACTACATTTTATTAAACTATTAACTATGAAATACAATAAATAAATATGAACAATAACCTTAACTCATGATTGTAAACAAACAACTAGGTGACAGTTCCGTTTTGACAGCTATTTCGTTCGGGAACCGAACGTCTACGTTTCGTTCAGCAATTTCTTTACAAAGGTTGCTTTGATAAATTTTAATATAGGGATTATCAATTATATAATTAAATAAATTATTTGCTAGGAAAGCACATACATATACGCGGTGATTCTCTTGTATTATTTACAAATACATTTACTCAAAATGTATTTGTGGTAGAGTGAAACTTTAGGCTGTTTGTTCATTCGTGTCTATGTTTCTTTTTGTAAATCGTCTGCTCTATGGAACATTTTTTTATTTTCGGGGAAGTTCTAGAACATACGACTGGTGATTTTGAAAAGTAATATAAAAGGGTGAAAAAGAGGTTAACGTACTCTTTTGATCACCACCGCAGCTATTAGTCGGTTCTCGGATTTTTGTTATTGTAATTGTGAATTTTCATATTTGACTACCCCAACCTACGGGTAAGTGTTCTTTCATCAAAGTGTTTTCGCTTAGATTTGCTGGATTTGCCTAACTCTGTTTTACTGTTAAAGTTATTATTTGTGACCTACAATGGTTGAGAAATGTAGTTTATTGTTATTGTACATTTACTTTTATTATGTAGGAATCCCTAACGGTTCTTAGTTTTCATTAAATTTCATTTGTCCGAGTAACTGTTTACTATGGTGTCGGTACCTACCTTCATAAATATAATAATTAACATTTATTAGTAAATGTTATTTCTTTGGGAGTTTTTATTAGTCAATTAAGGTTTATTTAACCACAGATGTTGTCTCCTTTCTAAATGACTTTCATTAGATTCTCTAAACCTAATGTAGTTCTTTTTGTGTTGCAATTGCTTAACCGTTAGTGGTCAATAGGGGCCGGTTCAATTGTAGCAGCTTGTACCTTTTTTTCCGGACCGCATAGCGGCCGGACTTATTGAACATCTGTTCATTTCCTTTTCTGTTTACAGGGTTCCCTCTACCGGGTACATAACCCTGGTCTGGTGATAACCGTCGGCGTCTCTGGAGGCAGCTCACTATACGCGCCTACCCGCCTGCACCTCCGGAGGCAGCTACTACTGCGGTCCAGCCTTGGTTCCGGTATCTACTGGCGCAGTGTACGGCCCGGGTCTAGGCTGACCTAGGAGCCGAACTGCGCACACGAGACTTAAGCCCCTAGAAGCTAAGTCCTCTTCTCTAATCTAAGCGACACCACTGAATTGTATGCGACCGACGTTACCCACCCCTGGGAATAAACTCTTGTAAAGTTTTTACTCTTTTATTTCTCTACCTGAACCTGGGGTGGACTAAACACCCCGGCGTTTCAATATATGTATGTAATGGTACCACTATTTTTCTTTTGTGTTTACGCAGACGATACAAATACAATAACGTGCGTGTGTGACACTCTTTTGCACAGACACACACACCCTCACACACCCTCTAACACACACACATGGCGCATCTATTTTCATTACACGTAACAAAAAGATTTTTGCGGTTAGGTCTCTACTCATGGTATGAATCGACGAAAGACCCCTTTGACCGGCGCCGGCCGGCCCGCGCGCTGCGTCCCGTGGACACCGCTTAATATTTTAATATTCAGAATACGTTATTCGGTCGCCCCTCCCGCTCCGTGGAACTAGTTTGCGGACATCCCCATGACTTTTCCCGATTTGTAATCAAACTGACTGATGACTACTTAACATTGACTTGTTTTGCAGTAAGCTTAATCTGCCCCAGCAATTTCAAATTAATTAAACACACAAGTTGTGATATAATACAATAGCACATTAAGTCCTCCGCGCAGCCCTCCCACTGAATTAATACACCGTTCGTGAATTAATCTGCCACTTCGTGCGGAAGCTGCGCCACGCTAAAGATATAGTTACTGTGGCTACGTCGCGTTTTGATGTGAACCTGGCTGGGGGGCACTCATATGGGTATCAATTGTGTTACCGGAGTTCGTGTTGATATCAAATGGGCTGCCGGGGGCAGGGGCGGGGACAGCTCAGATCAGGACGCAAATTACCTAGAACTAGAATATATTAACGTCTCGTAGCAACCGGCAGCGGACATTGACGCAACCGCTGATGACATTAATCCGCTCGGTTCTCGGTTGAATCAGGTCAATAACAGTAAACGGCATCCTAGGCATTCGAGCAATTACACCTTTCGTTTAACATGTAAACAAATCGAAACTGGATTGTGGACTTACGTACAAACATTCTGCAGATTTTGCTTTGTTCCTCAGCTCTAGCCAACGTTAAGAGTTGGAAATGTAAAGGTAAACAAGGTCAGCATTACAATTGGCTGCGTTAAATATCCCAACTAATATAACTATAATAACATAATAAATTCTTTATTAAATAAACATATTATTTTACAATTTAATAATAACTTCATACTTAACACACTGATAAAGAAAAGTTATGCAATGCGCCTGAATTAATCTTATCCTGTTTTTCTGGTAAACATAATGAACGTACTAACAAAACTATCCAATATAATATCACATGGTAAAATATTACAAAACTTCTGTCCCAAATAGCTAATAAATTACAAAACAATATTATTTATGAAACTTAGGTACTATAATACTTGTCGTTTACCCTATGAATTAAGTTATATACAAACAATATAAGAACCATACAAGAGTGGCCCAAGGAGATTTTTTATTTTTTTTATGTTAAAAGGAGGCAAACGAGCAGGCGGGTCACCTGATGGAAAGTAATCACCGCCGCCCATGGACACCCGTCCATGGGCGGCGGTGCATTACCAAAGTAATCGCAGATGCGTTGCCGGCCTTGAAAAAAGGAGTTGGATCTTGAGGAGGGAGTAGGAATTGGGAGGGGGGAGGGGTGAGAGGTGGGCCACCGGTACTTTCAGTCACCGGACGAAACACAACAGCAACGAGTGCCATTGTTTCACGCCGATACCATTATAACGTACTTGCATGTAAAGGACGCAGGAAAAAATTATAGTTAATAAGTAGAGCAAAAAATGTTATTACAATGTCTATATCCGTATTTATGTAAGACAATGCAATTATGTAAATGTTTTATTGCTGAGTCAGCGCCTACCTACCGACGTGGATCGACAAATAACACACAGATAAACTTTAATACTTAAATTTTTACTTTTTATTTTCAAGTGCTAATTGCTGCACTGAAGCTAAACTAAATATTTATAAAATAAAATACAGTGAAAAAATTAAACGCCTACCCGACCCAGCCAGGAATCGAACCTGGGTCTTCCGCAATCGGGCGGCTGCACTGACTGCTATGCTACCGGGAAGGCTGACGTAAGCACTGAATTTTGTCACTGCTTTTTTTGCGAGAATGATGCACAAGAGGGGTAGCGGCTCACCCACACCACAAAGTAAAGAAACGGAACTTTACTTTGTGCCCACACGTCGCATGCGCAATTACTCGTTTAGAAACAACTTTCGCACCATTGAGGTATTATATATGTATTTTTTATTCTATTTTTTTAGGGGACTTTTAGCATGCTATGTCAGTCTCATCATAACTTATACTAACGACATCAAACTTATTTACTAGTACTTAAACTTTACTTAAATAATGTTTTAAAACGTTTATATTAATGTTTTAAACAATGATAGTAAAATAATATCAATCATTGACGGCTCACCAACACCATATCGCAGACAAGTGTGGCTGCTTCTGATGTAGGGTTTATTATACACCTAGTACATCAGAAACAGAAGTTTAAAGATTTAGTTGATTAGGTATTATATACCTCAGTGCTTCGCAGGCACATTACTAGCCTGATCCAGAGTTTGTAGCAAATAGTTGCTGTATTGATACTAGAAAAGCAAAGGAAAACACCCTACCCTACCCTACGAAAATACCCTTAATTCTATAATATAAGTGAAAATATTCAAAGCAAATTAATACTACAACATAAATAAAAAACAGGTTAAATCTTCTGATTTCCCGTAAAACAATGCATATAGCATTTGGTATTTGTCTCGAAGAATGGCCGTATAGGTCTGATACTATTGAATATTGCCCGAGCTGTCACCAGCTCACTACAAAGACAGCTGTAGCGCAGCCCTCGGGCGGGTCCCGGGCGGGTTCCGGGCAGGTCCCGGGCGGCTCGCGGGCGGGTCCCGGGCGGGTCATCGGATAACCTTCAAGTGTGCCAGGTGTCGCCAAGTAATAGGGTCCTCCGTTGGGTGCGTCAAGCGTCCCGCGGCGTCGCGTTACCTGTTAAACCTTATGATCCATCCTTAACGAGTTACGGCACAATTTATTTACGGGTGACTTTATAATATTTGTTAACACACTTTATTGTGTCATGCTATTTTGTTATTATTCCCGTAGCAAACTATAACTTTTTAAACTTTCCACTTTTGAGTAAGTAGTACCAACTATTTAAAACATACCAACTCATACATAACCAACCTCACAAATGGCATTTAAATATTACAAAATTAAATCGGCAACTTTGACAACCGGCCAGATTTAACCATGTCGCCACAGACCGCTCGCTGATGCAAATTTACTCGGAGCGTACAATGGAGAGGAGGGTCCCTCGCGCTCGGTTCTGTGGAAAAGTGCACCTTCTTAAAATAAGTATAATAAAAAAATGAACGACAGAACAATGTCACGAATGGCTCGAAAATAAAGTGCGGACTAGCCCGAGTGCACCGGACTAGCGCGAGTGCACCGGACTAGCGCGAGTGCACCGGACTAGCGCGTGTGCACCGGACTCGAGCGCGATGTAAATAATTACTCAAATGAATCGACTGCACGCTTGGTGACCGTGCGCCGCAAACAACGACTGAACGGACTCCCATGGCCCGGCGGTCGGCGCTCGAGGGCGGCATTGCTATTTATTTGCCATAATTATTTGCCTTGCCAATTTCTGCGATCAAATTAAAGCAAGCAGCACCTGCAGCGAGCGGCGCACACACTTATATTTTTTGAATATTCAAATGTCTCTGGCCGTTCGCCGTAAACTATTGGCTCCGATGCCAAGGGGGTTGATTCGTTTGGTTTGCTATCTCTCAACAAGTTACTACAATCTATATCTAAATAGTTGCAGGGATATTTTGTCGTGATGAAACGTGCTTCTGATAAAAGTAACAATATGGTTCTATATCGTCAGGACTCTTTGTTTATTGAAAATACTTTTGATACGCCGCTGTCGCCGGCGGGCGGCGGCGGCGGGCGGCGGCGGGCGGCGGGCGCTGCTCGATCTAACCCAAATAACAATACAGGCGAAGAAATGATATTAAATCATTATTATTTAGTTGCGGTTACTCAAATTGGCAGGAAGCGCAAGAGATAATTTCGAAGTTTGACGAAACAAACTAACACCGAAGTTTGACGAAACAAACTACACCTCTAGACAGGAGCGCCTAAAACGCCGCCCGCACGTTGGCTGTGCAAAACAATATCACAATCGTCGTGGAGTGTTACTTATTATCTTATAATTAGAATCCACAATTTAAAATGTATATATTAAAAACGCCTAACACATAATTATTAAAATCCATAATATTGAAATATATGACAGTATATCTCTAATATGAATAACATAAATTAGCATAACGATAAAAAGACATAAAAATATGCTATAATAAGGTTATAGTGTTTAGTGTAACCAAACACTATAACCTTATTATATATTATAATTATAATTATTATATACCTACTATAATAGGAAATTCCCTTAAAACTTTAATCTAGTTTTGGCACTTCGCCGCGGGTTCGCTCTGCTCGTGCGTTTTCTTTAGTGTCGAATTCACACAATTTCTAAGTAAGTATATGGATTTTAAACATAGTCCTTTAAAAAAAACACAAATGTTGAAAAAATTTCCACGAGCAGGATTTGAACCTGCACCCTTCTGACATACATTTTGTGTTTTTGTAATTTGTTCGCAACAAAATTTGCGTTAAAAATTAATTAACAAAACAAAAACATTTTATAGAGTCCTTTTATAATATTCTATCCTATTTTATAATATCCTATCCTATTTTATAATATCCTATCCTATTTTGAATAATGTTATGCACTTTAAGGGAAAATACTACTATTACAACTAAGAAGGGAAGGGACTATTACAGCAATGCATAAAAACTTCTATGAAGATCGAAGATTCCTTGTCAGTTATTATCACAATTGCAGAGTTTCAGGACATGAGTAAATATGTGGTTTCAGGCAGTAGCGGGATTGGTACCCAGAATTTCATGTTATAGACATTATTTATACGTGTGTGTCCCCTCCAGCGCACTCTGGTCCCATATTGAAGCGAGTCATATTTTACAGTCAATAAAGAGTAATGTGGGTCCATATTTTGTTCTTAAGCGGCCATAAGCGGCCGCGGCCGTCCGCCGACGCCCTTATTGAATATAAACGTCTGTCATCATAATCCGTTTAGAGAGCGCGTACGGAACGGAGTACAACGCTACACCACTCAATGTATAGTAGTTTATGCAACTGTCATATAATGAAGGGTATTAAAACACGAGTGTGAGTTTATGAAACGAGCGCAGCGAGTTTCATAATAGTAACGAGTGTTTTAATACCCGTGTTATATGCAGTTGCATACACTACTTTATCTTCACTAATGCAATTAGTCAAACAACAAGAGTAAAAGCTGACAATAGTTTATTTATAATAATTGTTCAAATTTTGGATGGTACAATTTTGAAAGTTAATGTTAATTATTGATCCAGCAGCTGTAGCGGTCGCGGGGCAAGCAGTAGAGCTCGTAGACGGAGTTGGAATATTTATAATTACTTCATTCGTCTTGTTTTCTATACTGTTTAAAAATCGTATTTGAGACTTGAATTTTATTCATTAAAGACTCATCAATGTAGCTTTCAGCCACAGTAGAAGACTTCCACCCCCCGTGTCGTTTCAGTGCGGTCAAATCACCACCGCTATATATCTATGAGAAGGGTCGCCGAGGTGCGCCGGAAGCAATGCCCTGTGTACAACGCTGGGCTAGGCAGATTCAAAAAACTTGCGATAGTTTTTCCCAGAGCACCAAATTTATTAATACCAGTTCTTTGATCGACGCACTTCCCCGATCTATAGCTCAAGAAAAAGGCAGTGTTTCGACAGGGGGTGGGTCGAAGTTCCATGTATTTTTTACATACGGCATAGCAGTTGCCCGTCACAACGAAAGAACGATCTATTTTCGTTTTTGTTTTCGAAACTTTCACCATGATTGTACTGTCGTCTATGTTAGAGACTTCATCGAACTGGATGTTGTATAGCTCTTGCCTTCGGCATGCCCCCATTATGCCGAAGATTAGTGCAACCTGTAACAATAAACGATATAATAAGCTTGAGGTACATAGCCAAGGCAAAAACTATGATTTATGAAGTAGTAAATTGTAGGTACCTACTATTTAATTTATACACAAAGCGCTTAAACGGAGTGTCTAGATAACTTGCGTGTGTAGTACGTAAGTACTAGGTAGATTAAATAACAGAACTAAAATACACTTACCTTTTCAAAAAGATACAAAATATCTGGTGAATCTTTCAGGAACATCTTTATTTGACCTGATGTAAACGTCAAGGACTTTTTTTCCTTGTGTCCTTCTGAACTGCGTTTCAGGAACGCTATGACTTTTGAATACTTCGTGATATCAATATTGTTGTAGATACTCAGTGTGGACTTGAGCATAGAATATTTAGCCCACATAGAAGATGGCTTGAATTTGTCGGAGAGGTCTTTGAGATACACAAGAATGACATTTTCAGAAAATGATGTAGTTTTCTTTTCGATCTTCCATGCCAAAAAGTTATTATATTCTTTTTCATATAATTTTCTAGATTTTTCTGGCAAAAGATTGTGAGTTACTTTTGTTGCCAATTCTAGAATATCCGGAGGCGTACAAATATCATCGTCGCTGTCCATTTTTAACTTTTAATTTGTATTTTAAAAACAAAACACATTGCGAAACATTAAATTCACGCGTACGTGTATTGTCACAGTGAACTTGCCGCCATTAAAATCTAACCAATGAGACCGCAGCTGCGCGCGCAGGGCCAATCAGGAGCGAGCGCGCGCTGTTCTTTTTTTATTTAATTGGCACAAGATCTTACCAAAGAGTTTTGTGTATGTAAGTTTAGTAGTTTCGACGAAGTTTTCACGTATAACCCAACTGTTTTCAAAAGCCAGCCTAATATCAAAATTTTATACAACTTGTATGAGGATTTTGACATAAGGCTCGCCAGGTTAATTGGTCGCGTTTTATTGATGTTATAATGAGATTTTACGATATCGATGTGGATATTATACCATCATGTGAAATTGCTTAAATTGAGTGTTTTGTTGTCTGCGCTATAACAGTAGTAATTATAAGTCAAGTATTGGAAACATAAGTGGAATGTTACAACATTAGTGTAGATAAGGTACTTATAGGTATTATGTTGGAAGCTACGATGATTAGCGTTTGTGCCATGATTTATAGAGCGGCGTGCCCCGGCCCGTCTCGCCCGTATTCAATGGCTGATTGGATGTTAGGGCGGGCGGCGCCGCGCGGCGCGCTACTGATTGATGTGCGCCCTCGTACAACATTGTGCGGCGGGCAAAGAGCCTGTAACTTCTCGTCTTAATAAACGTACGTCCATATTGACATTCCTCATGCTTAGAACATTCCACACTAAACGGTGCTAAAATTTATGGAGATTAAAAATACTCTTGCAGGGTGGTTAAAATGCTTGAACACCCTAGAATGCACATGGAAAAATAGGAACGTCGCCCCCGGGGCGCCGCGACCCGGCGACCGACTCGGCGCTGCCGTCCGCCGCCTTTTAAACTTTAGTAGGCAATCAACGTGTAGGTAGGTTCTTTATGTACTATCAACATGTAGGTAGGTTCTTTATGTACTATCAACATGTAGGTAGGTTCTTTATGTACTATCTAGTATTTTATAAACTTGATATAATCGGACTAAGTAGGAAATCAACACGTTGATAAACGACATTGAGCAATTCACTTTTGCTAATTATAAATTTAAACTCTGGTAGACAATCAACGTGTACATTAAGTGCTATCTTATGAACGAAATAAATACAAATTAAAAAACAATTAGAACCTCTCCATATGTTCTAAAAAAAGAACCCCTAAATAAAATTCTCCATAAAAACAATTTCTTCAAATATTTTTCACTAGATTTAGCCATTTTTAATAGCTTTTCACCGTCCGGGCTTTGTAAAAAAGAAAATATTTCAGAACAAGATACATCAAAATTAAAACGAGTCTGCAGTTCGGACTTGACTAAATTTATAGACATTCGGTTGCGCTCTTTAGTCCACAAACTATTCATCTGGCTAAATATTCTTTCACAAAAGGCATTACTTGGCCGCTCTCCTGCTGAGGAATCCCTTAACATATTTTATAACACTGTAGATTGCATAGTCAAACAGCATGCTCCACTCGCGAGTATCAGATCAGCTTGTTTCCCAGTCTGGTTCTCACGCTCTTTAATAAATTTATTTAAAAGGAAGAATAAAGCTTGGATTAAATGGAAAAAATTTAATAATGACCTCTGATTATGAAAAATTTTCTGAATGTCGAAATACTTTTAAGAAAATGTGTGAGCAATGCTACAAAAAATACATAACCTCTACAGAAGATAATATAACTAAGAATGTTAAGCATTTTTGGACTTATGTGTCTAACCGTAAAAGTAAATCCGGAATTCCCTCTAGTATGCAATATAAAAACAGAAAATCTCAAAATCCAGAGGAGATCTGCAATATGTTTTCTGATTTCTTTTTATCGGTATTCGAACCAGTTTCACCTACTCTTAAACAATGGCAACCCCCAAACAGCAGCTTTAATAACAATAATATTAATACTATTATATCGGATATAAAATTTAGTGAGAAAAACATTTTAAATGAATTAAAGCAATTGGATTCCTCAAAGGGACCTGGTCCTGATGGTCTTCCACCACTGTTCTTAAAAAGAACTGCAAATACCATATGTGCACCGCTGCATATTATTTACAACAAGTGCATAACGGAAGGAGTCTTTCCGGAGGTTTGGAAACGCGCCAATATAACCCCAGTCCACAAAAGTGGTCCTAAAAATGATGTTGAGCAATACCGACCAATATCTATCTTGTCTGGCTTGTCGAAGTTGTTTGAAAGACTCATACATAATGAAATCTACCCTATTTTACACGGCACTATAATCGAAGAGCAACATGGATTCGTTAAACGTAGATCAACCACTTCTAATTTACTAATCTTTAGTAATTTTCTGTTTGAAAATATTGACAATCGAGTACTAGTCGATGTAGTCTACACTGACTTTAAGAAGGCATTCGATAAGGTGGATCATGAGCTGTTGCTAAATAAAATAGCGTTTAATGGTATACGCGGTAACTTGTTGCGTTGGTTCGAATCTTATATCCAGAATAGGTCTCAAAAGGTAGTCATCAATGGTTATCATTCCAAAAGCGTTTTGGTAACTTCAGGGGTACCACAAGGTTCCATCCTTGGGCCCCTTATGTTTATTTTATTCATAAATGATATAAAGCATTGTTTTCAAAATTCAAAACTATTATTGTATGCAGATGATCTAAAAGCCTTTAAAACTATCATATCCATTGATGATTGCACCGCTTTTCAACACGACCTAGATAGGCTGGCTACTTACTGTAATAATAATAAACTATTCTTGAGTATCCCTAAGTGTAATTTCATAAGCTTTACAAAAAATATTAAATTTATTCGCTTTTCATATAGGCTCTGCAGTACTTCTTTAAGTAGGACATGCACCATAAGAGAGCTAGGAGTAACCCTCGACAGTAAATTATCATTAAACCAACATGCAGAAAATATAATTGGTAAAGCTTTCAAAATGTACGGCTTCGTAATGCGATCGTCCTCCGATTTTAAACGTTCCTCTACATACCTTTGTTTATATAAAACCCTAGTCCGGTCCCAGCTTGAATACGCGGTACCCATATGGAACCCTTTCTATAAGAAGTTCAAGGATGCGATTGAGAGCGTTCAGCGGAAGTTCCTGCGGGCGATGCACTACAGGTGTGTAGGCAGGTACTTGAATTATACCCAACTACTCAACAAATATAAAATATTGACACTTGAGTGTAGACGTCAATATCTTGAAGTTATTACTTTGCATAAAATAGTGCACAATGGTTTTGATTGCATTAATATTGTGAACAATCTGTGTTATTTAGTGCCAAGAACTATTCAAAAACGGGAGGTGCGCGCGGGTCGACTGTTCGCTGTGGGCACTTGCCGCACGAACACTGGCCAGCGCGCACCTATCCGCCGTATGGTAGACACTTACAATAGTGCGTTCGAATCAATTGATATATTTTTGTATGATGGAGTTAAATTTAAATCACTGATCTTCCAAAAACTCTTCAATGTATTATAATTAATTGTCACATTTATTATTATGTACTATAATATATCTATATTTTGCTTGTTTTATATTTAATCTTAAGTTCTTACTACTATTACTTGCTTAGGTGTAAATGTTTAAATTAACTTAAATAAATTGTATTTGCACTTCAGCACCCTCTAACGTTTTATAACTATTATTTGTATCACTCTGAGAATAGCGTTGTGGGTTACATTACTGTTAATATAGATTTAGCTTTATCTTTATGTTATAAGATGTAATGTGACTGTTTGCTGTTCCTTAATAAAATAAAATAAAATAAAATAAAATAAAATTACTCGTTGGAATTGCAAGGACAAAAGAATTTTTTTTTTAGATTAACAAAATCTGAAGACGTGTCAGTTCTAAAAAAATAGGCCCACATTTCGGCGTTTGGCAAGTCTTTCGAAAGCGCATTAAATACAGTTTTTAAACATGAAAACTCTGTATATAGAGAGTCGATATAAATAAATAATAAATAGGTAAACTTTCCTACACTCACACCAATTATCTAGCCCAAGAGAAGCTTCGTTATGAAACTCGTTAAATGGTTACTAGACAACGGATAAACATACTTAAAATACTTTAATACATACTTTTTATACATAGAAAACACCCAAACCCGAGACAATTTAGAAAAACAATAATTTCTAAATTGACCCGACCGGGGATCGAACCCGGGACCTCAGAGATGGCGACACCATGAAAACAGGTGTACAAACCACTCGATCAAGGAGGTCGATATCAACATCTGTCTCAATTTTTAACATAGTGGGAAATTTTGAAAGCTCTTCCCAAGTCAGTTTTAATTCCTCTGATTTGAGAGATTAAACTTTTTATAGATTCTATCTGGGCTAAAATCATACCGTTCTTCCAAATATTATAAAGATCTTTCCAAAAATATACGCGCCTGTAACGTGAATTCTGGTTTTTCGTTTTCGGTGATTTTTCTGAAGATATGTTTTACTTTGCTCCCAAAAAAATTATCAGATAACCGACTTTTCAATTGTTCATAAAGATTTTGCATGGCATTATCAATATCCAAAATAGTGAAGCTGTCACTTTCTAATAACCAAATCACTTTTGTAAATTTTGGCAATAAATTACTTATGAAGAAAAGGTAACAATCGTTCTTGCCATTTTTTTTACATTCTTCGTCACTATTTTCATTATAATCGTTGTCACAACAACCTTCTGAAATAAAATCCCATCCATCCCATTTTGTTGTTATTTTTTTAAATTATTTAATTTTTTCGGAGTCCGGGACAATAGATCTAATCACTAGACACGGGACAATACGTAAAATTCCGAGACAAACCCGGAAATCCCGGACATCTGGCAACCTTACTTGCACGTTAGGCACACGCGGTGTGGCGACCGTGATGCAATCGCAGTTTTGCGCTAATAAACGGGCCGCAGTATGCACGGCGGCGGGCGCCACCGCGCGCCGTCACCCGCCGCCGCCGCCGCCGAAGCCGGCTTCTTAGGCACAGAGCTAATCATTGATGCGCTGAGTCACAAAACTTCATAGAACACGCTCGCTATCTCATGCTATGTCTCAAAATGTCTATGTCCATAAATACAATAAATAGAAAGTTATGCACGAGTCAAATTCAATTAAAAAAAATATTGCATTACATGTGGTAGCCAGTGTCAAAGTATTTTTTCTTACAAGTAATACATAATTATAAACAATATTTCCTTCCTGTATGATGAATGATAATAGAAATGAGAAGTGAGGAATGATAATAATATTCGACATAACACAAATTTTTAGAAAATAAAACAAAACCGCAGACATGACTCTTCATTTTCCCGCCAAGAAGCAAAGTTCTTACTTATTATCTATGATGTGCTGAAAAAAACATGTATTTAATTTTCTATTCATTGTGTATTTTGTGAATAATTTGTGTTTTTATGAATCTGATTATCCTTTAGCTTTACTGATCCTTTTCTAAATTACGGTCAGCTAGAAGCGGCTAGTAAATCAGATACTTTCGTAATTTGACTGGTATTAGCATTTGTCGAGCGCAGATTAGCACGGACGGACAATTAGGAGCGGCGTGTATGGTAATAGGCGGAGCCCGGGCCGCCGCCTACTGCATGCAGATCGCGTAGCGATAATTACATACCTATATAATAATTAGGGGAATAAAACATCAAATCGCGTTTATGTGCAAAATTCTCCAAGAAAAGACAGATGCCCCTGAATTGCGCAAAGAGTGTTGACTCTTGGCGCCGAGCAACACCACCCCGCAGCCGCAGGCCCGCAGCCAGGAAAAGGCACGAGTGGTTTGCCGTGACGCGCGCCACTCCCCTTTACCGCGCTCAACTCTTCTCTCTCAAAAATGGCTGGTTATTTCAATCTGATGAAAAATATTTCCACCAAGCTGCTAAGAAACATATAAGGTTGGTATTATAAAAAAGTCAACATCCATTGCAAATAACACACATTGGCGGTGTGGTGCGCGTGCGCCGCAGCCTGTGGTACAAACAACGCGTCAGTGCATCCCAGTGTTACTGGGCGCCAAGTGTGAGTTTCATTCGCCATTCGGTCACGTTAACGAAAACGACAATTTGTATGGCAAAATGTTAACTCCTCTCTCTCGTATGCCGCCAGGAGGCGCTGCTTCAATGCCATACTAATTTTCGTTTTCGTAAACGTAATCGAATACGGATAGTAAACAGAACTCACGTTAGGCAGTGTGTTGCTGTACCTCGCTGTAATGTTGTTATCACATGAAAACTCATAAACTCGAAGGTGTATTTGAGGTATTCATCGATATGACTTGCCTGCAGTGCTGTCATGCTTGGCGGCCGATGGCTCGAGGCTCCGTGTCGCTGCGACCGCTTCTGTTGTTCGCATAACCGAGCTATTTGATGACAGTCAATAAACGACAGAACATTGATTTTATTGAATTTTAGAGGACTTTTTGTTCTATGAGTAATGATGGTGACTTAAGACTTTAATACTATGATTGTGTCGTTTGTGTCTCTTGTTGCCGGACAACGTAACTATACACGCGGCGGCCGGTCGGCGCGGCGGCGGCGCGGCGGTGCGGAATCACAAGCCCGCGTGGGCAGTTTGGGAAAACTTATTTTCCTTGTCCCAACGTTTATTTGAGAATGCTTTGAAATATTTTAAAAAGAAAGAATTTACACGATTAGCCTTTTATTCAGTTTATCATACACTATTTTCATCTTACACAGTGCCATAATCTCCCCTCATGTCAGTGATGACAAGGCCACAGTGGTGGAAGCACACGCCACCCAGAGTGCTCGGTTGAGGCACTGGCTATCTTATTCTAGTTGCTGGAACACAAAAATGCTACAAAATATTTGTATAAGACGGTGGTAGCTAGTCAAGCGGACAAGGAAGCCCTACCACCAACCAAACCGAGTACTTTATTTTATTGTAAAAGAACTCAAATGATCTTAGCTACACTAAATTAGGCCAATCATGCTAAGTATTCATACATGAGTATTATTATGATGGCACAAACTAAGCTAAAACATAGAAACAAAAATATAATGGTGCATACACGTATTTCTGTATACGGTTGTAAGTCGACGTCGAAACACAACAAGAATTTAAAATTTCATAGATTTAGATGACTAAATAGTTTCTTTTTTCTTTTATTTATTTTGCCAACTTCACATTGATTAATAATGAACGTTTTTACAACCATACCTATTAACTAATTCAATTACAAATATCAATTTCTATTTTTTTTTTTTTTTTTCATGGTAAAAGGTGGCAAACGAGCAGGCGGGTCACCTGGTGGAAAGCAATCACCGCCGCCCATGGACACCCGCAAAACCAAAGTTATCGCAGATGCGTTGCCAACCCTGAGGAAGGAGTTGGATCTTGAGGAGTTGGATCACAAACACTACAATTTCCACTTGTTTTTATTTCGTAGATATATCTACAACAGCCTCCATGTATTTTTTAGGCTATTTCTGTGTTTTTATTCTCAATCATCAATTGAATAGAATTTTTGTTCTGGTTTCGCCTTGGCGTTTGTTGGGCATTCTGTTATTATGTAAGATGTTATCGTTAGCATCTGTATCACAGTTGCACAACGGGCTCTCCGTACTAAATAGTTACTTCGTAACTCTAACTCCAACCTAGCGGGTTTTTCTAGTGTAGGTAGGTATATGTATTCTTTACGGCGCAAGCTCTTGCGCAAAGTGTAATCATTATGTTTACAACTTATTGGAGTAGTTGTGACGTCGGACACAGGAGTAGGTATTTGTCTAATATCCAACTGTTATGATTTATTTAAACTAACAGAAAAAGAGGAGGTTCTATATTCACCTATTTTTTAGGGTTTATATTTAAGATTTCTGGGTTTGTTGTTTTTTTTTCTTTTTTTAAGCAATCCGAATGCGAATTCTATATATTGTTTTAATAATAGAAAATTGAAATCTAAAAATAAGTCTTCACGTTAATTTAGTATTTGATTTCGAATTTTGTGACAGCCCTTGCATATCGGCGAACGATCGCGTAGATACCTACGCGGGCGGCGGCATCGCCCCACATCAAAGGCGATGCCCTACTGTATGAAATAGTTATACTGTGGTGCGGGGCTCCGGGATACGCGGCTGCTCCATGCAGGGTTCAGCTTGCCACACTGCAGCTACGTAGTTTGTGGACAACGGCCGCCGGCACCGGGCACAACCTCTGGGTGTAACCACACCACCATCCCATAATTATGACAAACCAGTAAAAAGTAATTCGGTACCATTATTATAACAATTCAAATCATGTTATTCTGTTTTCCTTGTTCTATACATACTAGTGGCTTTCATAAAAACTCACAAGTGATTATAAAATTAAACTAAATAAGTAACACAACTTGGACTTTCGTATTATATAGATTCGTCCGTGGAGCGGTCAGGAGCTAGCCGACCGCGGAGCTGCGGACTGCACGATGCTCATGCCGTGACGCGCCCGTAGACAGCACAAACACATTTATAATTTGTAACAGTAGCAATTGAAAGATGCATAAAGCGATAAAAGCTCAAAGTTCCCCGGCCGTAAAGCGTAAAAGGGAGCGCTCTTCACCCTTATCGCTGGCTCGACTCAGCCTGTAATGTAATACTATCGCATTGAACGCTTTCTGTAATAAAAGTAGCGCGGACTTTCCCGCAAGTATTCCAGTCTAGAGCTTTATTCGGCAATAACGCCGCGATGCTATGCAAATGGGTTTATTCGTCTTCATGGCCGCAAGTGAGAGCTGTTGACCTGGTTGCTGGCCAGCCGATGGCAATAGACATGATGGCGGTAAGCCCTGGTACATTTAAAGTTAAGTTGCTCGAAGATTTGGTGCGGCGCAGTGAGTTGGAAAACGACTAAACTGATGCACTGTGGTGCAATAAGTGCAAATCATGTAACACTTTCCAACCAAATTAAGCTCAGACTAGTATAATTTATTATAGTAATATATTATTTAGTAACGTAGTGTAGTATGTGACTCACCTTACTCTAGTATGACACCTGAATTGCACTATTAGCCTGACATGTTTTCAGTAATAAATCATACGTCAAAGACAACACTTGTTTAATTAGCTCTCCCAGTCGTCCCATCAGTGCAGTAGCACTACATTGTCAACCTAGCATTATTCAATTTGTCTGTCAATATGTGGTAAACGGTGTTGGTGACAATTCTACTAAATATGTCATTGTATTAACCATTATGTATTGTCATTGTTTGTTTACCCAAATAAGAATAAGAAAAAAAAGAGTGTGAGTGGTGCATGAACATCAAGCCTGGGGCTTCTTGGCGGGAAAGTGAAGCGTCATGTCTGCGGTTTTATTTTATTTTCTAAAATTTGTGTTATGTCGAATATTAATGTGAAATAATGGTGGATTATTAACCGTTAAGTGTTCGTGAGTGTGCATAAGTGTTGGCAAATGAAACAAAACAGTGCAACGTTGCTTTTCAAATTCTCTCAAGAAGCTCGCGTGAGGACTTAGCCCCACATCTTTACTAAGATACTCGAGGGGTTGGGGGGTAAATCATTTCTCACTTCCCATTTCTAATATCATTCATCATCATCATATAAGGAAATATTGTTTATTTATGTATTACTTGTAAGAAAAATTACTTTGACACTGGCTAAATGTGCTAATCGCACGAAGCCATCAAATAAAAAAAATAAAAAAAAAACCATCAAGCCTCCGCGCAGGCCCGGCCGTCCCCGCCGTGCAAGCAACGCCTGACAATCAAAATAATGTTAAAAATTTTACTACTGTAGATAAAAGCAACAACGCACTTACACAATTATTTATTTATCAAATTTCTAGCAGAGGTATCACTTTACTTTAGAATAATGGTTTCCATGTTCTGATAATATACTTTACTTTGTGCATAGATAAAATTCCATCGCACATTCCTTCATTCGTTCGCCACAAAAGCCCCTAAATCTAACATTGTCCCACAAGGGGCGCCCGCACGCCAGCGGCGGCGGCACGCCGGCGGCGACACGCCGGCACCTCCAGAGCCGATTACGGCAAATCCAATGTTCCTGATTGATCCAGATTGATCCATATTGGCGGCGACACTCGCCCGCGCCCTAATTCACCGCCTGCGAGCAGAAGGGCAATTCTTTGAAAATGCGCATATTGCCTCATATTAGGAGATTGCATAAAAGTTGTGACAAAACGCATTCTTTGAGTGAATTTTACATTGCTGCAAAAATACCCTTAAAGAAACTGTACAAGGGAATTATGTAAGTCTTACTTTTTAGCTGAAAAGCGTTTAAAATGTTGAGTGAATGGTATGACGATATTTACAGTAATTAGATAATTAGGTAATTAGATAATGGTGAAGGTAATGAGAAATGGGAATTATAAATCAAATAGCAAGAATATTTATAATTTTTATAAAGTACAGTGAAAAAATTAAACGCCCACCCGACCCAGCCAGGAATCGAACCTGGGTCTTCCGCAATCCGGGCGGCTGTATCCGGACCGCTATGCTACCGAGAAGGCTGACGTAAGCGCTGAATATTGTCATTGCTTTTTAATTTTTATTGCTAATAGCGGCACAGTGCGCCATCTATCCGACGGTCATTGCAAAATTAAAAAGCAGTGACAAAATTCAGCGCTTACGGCAACCTTCCCGGTCACTTTCACCTCAAATATCACAATGACAAACACAGAGCTATTATTCCCGGTCGTCCCACCAGACTTTGTCCCACCAGTAGGACGAACGGGAATTCTATAAATTAATTAATTTTTATTCCCGTTCGTCCCACCATCAAGTTCAGTGAGACGAACGGTGCGTTCATAAATTGTGCGGCAGTATCACACTGTTACGATCACAATTCTACGAAATCACTCCCACAAATTATTGTATATATAGAAGGCGAACCGATCATATTGTTACGGATCACACTTGTAGTGTGTGTACAACGTATTAACACACACGCATCATACTCCTTATAAATATTATAACATTAGTTATAAGAGACAGATCAATATAGACCTTTAAATCATCAAGTGCAGTCTTACTCCGTTGCGCCAAACCACCACCTTTGCACACTATTACGACCCTACTTCCGTCCCTTTTCTACGAAATCACTCCCACAAATTGTATACATATATTTCTATATAAAGGCGAGCGGAAAGATGTTACACATAAAAAAATCAAAATTTACTTATTACCATTTACTGTAGAGTAATGGAGAAAATACGGTAATTTTGCAAATGGTAATTAGGATTTCAAACATTTTGTTAGTTAAACAGTTCTTTATAAGAATTATGAAATTTTTACCTACTTTACCTAAAAATGGATATTATAACAACTTAAATAAACGTCAGTTAAACAAAAATCATCTTCTTACCACAAAAATGGAAAATGGTGATTAGACTATATTTCAAGAAAAGCTACGACGACGAGAGATTTCAATAAGGCGCCAAAAATCCCGATCTTTGATGCGTGTATTATGCTCGGGCGCCGAGCGCAGACTGGCGCAAACTTCATAAGGCGTTGTTATTAAAGGTATGAATTCTCGAATATGTAGGTAGTAAATTAAGGTGAATATTTTTTAAACGGTAATTATAAAGTTATCCGAGGACATATTCAAAGAGCATTATGTTATTTAGGTATGTAAAACAACTTGTGTATGCGTTTGACTTTTTCATATCGGTGTGGCGGTATCGGTCGAGCACGGCAATGAACGGGTTGAGCTTCAGTTTCGATGTAGTGTTCCACGTTGATTTTGTTGTTCAGAGACATTGATGTCAATCTTGTTGTTCCCTGAAACTCCGCAAGTATGTCATGATACGATTTTTGCATATCGATACTACGAATTGTAGGGTAGTTCGTAGCTCGAATTGGCGCATTTATTTTGAGACTTGTCACGCTGTCGATGAGTCTCTTGTTCTTCAGGTCGACGATTAGTTGGTGGTGCTTGAGGAAATCTGCTCCTAGTATAGGCTTGAATACGTCAGCGACGATAAATGTCCACTTGTATGGACGGCGTAGGTTGAGATCGAGTACAAGCGTTTTTTCTCCATATGTCGATATAATCGTGTTGTTTGCTGCGTACAGTTTGAATGGAAACGGCGTTGAAATTTGGCCCTTACTTCGAGGTAAGACGGATATATTGGCTCCAGTATCTACCAAGAAGGATAGTCCCGTCTTCTTGTCGGTGACGAATAGGCGGTATGGGTATTCGTGAACGCCGGAGTCCGCCGCTGCCAACGTTCGTTCTAGTTTTCCGAAGCTTCTCCCTTAAACGTGCATGGCGTAGTGCAGTGTCTCGCTTGAGCTCCGAAACGACGATGGTAGTAGCAAAACGGCGATGGTGATGCTTGACGTGTGCAGGAACGTGATTGCGACGAGTTGCGGTAACGTGATCGGTAACGAGCGCGACGATAGTTGTTGTCGTTGTTGCTGTACGTCTGCCTTGTCTTTAGTTCAGTTATCTCGAGTGACAACTTCCTTACTTCGTTGATGAGGAGTTGTGTGTCTTCCATAGCGTAGCGTGGTGTTTCTTCGTCGGGATGTTCCTTTCAGTCGGGATGTTTCTTCGCCGGGGTGTTTCTTTCAGTCGGGATGTTTCTTCGCCGCACGTCGGGGTCACCACTGTAGGAGGCCAGAAAGTAGGTAATCACGTCGTGGTCACCACTTTAGAGGATCTTGGTAGTTATTGATTGAAACAGCGTTCAGGATGGAATGTATTTATTGTCAACAAAGCGTGTATTTATACAAAAGTTACCAAATCCAATTACCAACAGCAAAGCGTTAAAATAAATAAAATAAATTATAAAATATCATAAGGTACTTTGATAAACATTAGTATTTTGTCGCGGGTATACTACGCGCGCAGCACCTCGCTAGCGCTGCCGCGTTCGCCTCATATAAAAGGCGATTTCGCTGGGCACGCGACCTTTTCCTCGACGGCGGCTGTGAACGACGGACGGTGCAGCTATGCAAGTGGAGCTCGTCGCGTTGGCATCGTCGGCGTCATCGGTAGCTGCTATTATAACAGCTCTTTTCAGGGCTCCATCTTGTTTCAGCGGCAACGTCATAAACAGCTCTTTTCAGGGCTTTGTCTTGTTTCACCGGCAATGGCTGCAATAGGCTACAGGGCTAAGGAAACTATCCCTATTTAAGAATATTGAACTATAATAACATTTTCTAAAAGGGAAAAACATATAAATGTAAAATGGGACATGAATGGTAATTAGAATCTGGATGCTTGGAAACATATTTCTCTAAATTCAATAAACAAATATGATTTCTAATAGTCTAGTTTAGATCTGTAATACTTATACTCGTAAGGTAGTATTATCAAAAGGAAAATATTTACACTGTATAAGATTCTTTATCATACGTCGCGTAATATACATACACATTCTTAAAGCAATGCCCTGAAACGCAACGCCATTCAAACACAATTTTTAAGAAAAGTATTTAAAAAAAGTATTACTCGTTTTCAATGTAAGTACAATAAGAAAAAATCTTTATGAAACCAAACGAATGTCTAGAGAGATAAGTAAAAGAAAAGAATTTCTAAGTGAAGATCACTCGGTCGCCGTAAGTAAACTCTAATCGACATTAATTCATTAGCTCCCTACCCCTCTCCACGTCGTCGGTGCCGACGGAGAACTTTCCCGTTTTTATTCCCTCCTAATTGAAGTCCGCTGGCCGGCGGCACTCGGCAGCACTCGGCAGCACTCGGCCCACTCACAACTTTTTAATATCCGCAACGTTGGGCGGCGCACAAGCCTCTAGACCTGACGCCTCGGGATCAACAACTTGGTATTCCTACACAGGTGCGGTTCCCGCGATACGCATCTAAGGACTTCTATTAAGAGTCAAGTGAAGAAACCTCTTGTCCGGTCTGGCCTCCTCCGAACCGTTTATTGTTAACTCGCCGCAGACGCTGGCACATTGAATGAACTCGTACTTGCTTCGTTGATCAATCTCTGCAGCAATATTGCAGGTCTCAAGTCTCAGGCAACTCTGATCGATTAAGAGAAAACGCATTCAATCAACAGTATTGATTTGAATAATTGATGTGATTTGGTTAAGTAATGCTTTTGTCTAAATAAAAACAAAAATCAAAATGGCGTTGTATCAAAATGTTCTGTTCGCGCCGAGTTGGCCTGGGGCGGCGTTATCTTTTTTCAATATCCAAAACAATCACTTCCACTCTAATAATAATCATTATGCAAAATCCCTATAAGTACCATAGGGCTCCGTGGCCGGGGCCCGCGCCGCGCCGCGCCGCCCGCCATGTCTCTCAGGAACCTACGGAACGATCACGTTGGGCGAGTTGTTCCAAGGCTAATGGCAGTATTGCTAGTATTTAGTTTCGTTGAAACATCTGCTTACGACTACTTTTTATTATGATTTTAGAATGCAAAGAGTGTCGTACTCAATTAAAACATTTATACAGTCTTTTCATTTAATATAAGTCTAATTTGTTAAATTATGAATATAATACTAATAAAGGAACACTATTAAAAGTATGTAAAAAGACAACTTATTGTTTCTTATTATCACAATATTAATTTGAACTATATAATAATATTAATTGTCAGGAGGTTCCTCACTCTGCAGCCCTGACCACCGGTAGCTTGGGCCCTGCCCTGCTGCTAGCGGTACTCTAGGATTAGGTTTTTATTTATTGTTTTTATATTAAAATATTGTAAAAATCTAGTTTTAAGAAAGAAAATAAATAAAGAGTATAATAATAAATGACGAATAAAAACACAGTATACAGAAGGGGTAACATCCAAGCAGAGTAGAAATAAGAGTCAAAAGAGTATGGCTCAGTGATATTATATCACCGTGCCAGGTTTTTTACGCAATATTTTTACCTTGAAATGTTGTACAGATTTTCCGTCGCGTTATCTATAAGCATCTACATAATATCTAAGCAAACATGTACGTAATGTGTGTAGGTATAGGACCCATGGGTCGTACTTGATATAGTGTCGAGCACCTCCTTCTATGGCGATATTATTCCACGTACCTATATTAAGCCGCCTGCCTACTGATACCGGCATCTGGCACAGCTGGAACTCCAAACGGGTTTAAATATTGGATCAGAGGCTATTCTAAATATAAGCATTCGGCGGGACGTATGGCATTTTTGTCTCATCAGAATCACCTCCAGTATAAATACTTATTGCACACCTTTTCTAGAAAAAACAAAATTTTCTCCGGATACTCGGTTATGTATCCGAACGAATAATTTACACGATTACTTTTATTCAAAAATAATATCAAATGGTATTTTCTTGTCTTTAAATATAATTTATAGATAATCATAATTTAAAGAGCTTTTGTGTAAAAGCACAATAACCTCATGATAGCGACTGTAACAGCTCGCGAGCCGGCGACATCATTATCATAATTTCACGAGTGGCGGGGACTTTTAAATTCCTTGAGCGCGCGCCCGCTGCACATACTTACGAGAAGAGTTAACATTTTGCCATACAAATTCTCATTTTGGTTAACGTGACCGAATGGCGAATGAAACTCGCCCTTGGCACTTTTGTTTACTATCCGTATTCACTAGCCGCCGCGCCGACGACGGCCGCGCCGCGCGCCGAGCTGCGCTTTGTGTCGCCGCAAGCTGCCCGGGAGTAACCGACACGCACAGCTTCAAGTTAGATTATTACACAACCCTTTAGTTGGAATAAAGGCGGCTTGCCGTAATAAACTTGATCGTTTGTGGTGAAGGGATTATGTCGGCCACATGTCTCAAAGAGAATGATTAACTAAATAAATTGCGGTGTCGTTTCCCTTGCTCCCTTACACTGTCAGATAATTTTTGAATGTAAATGGAAAGTAATTAACATTGTTTCTTATTAAAAAAGTTATTAATTCATTGAGTTGAATCTGATTGACGCTATAGGTATATTATAAATATGCTCTCTAATAATGATCTGATAATGTATCAATAACGTGATACTGAATAGCGGGCCGCCGCGCCGCCGCCGCCGCCGCCGCCGCCGCCGCCGCCGCCGCCGCCGCCGCCGCCGCCGCCGCCGCCGCCGGCCGGGCGCTCCCCGAGCAGGAGCGGTCGCTAAGTGCGACCGCTCCTGCTCGGGATCCGCAGTTAGCAAGTTAGCAAGAGTCGAGTTCAGAGTTGTTCATTGTATTAATGTGTAAGTTACAGATGGTGCATCCGAGTCCGTTCCAGGTACATGTTCCACAAATATTTACATTTGCAGATTATAAATCTTGATGCAGATCATCTTTAAGGCTTACCTATGTCAAAACTGGCCAACGGGGGGATGCTTCAAGTACGCCGCCGCCAACATTTGGAACGACTTACCGCCGCGTATGCGATCTACTCTTTCTCGTCCACTTCCAACCTTTAGGCATAAATGCCGAAATTGGCTACTTCATAAGCAATCCTCGGCATCGGCTTTAAAATATGTATAACATTAATTTACATAGCCGCCCGGCTCCTGTTTGTAATAAGTGGATTTTAGTGAACCTGTTTTTTTGGAGCAATTTCGTATGCCGTCCGCGTCTCTTATAATTAAACGATTCTTTATATTGTTATTGGTTATTGCACAATAACAGTGAGTACGGGTCTTTTTGTTTAATTTATATCTAAACACCAAAATGATGACTCGGTCGTTTGAGTCTAGGCCGAGGGCAACCCTTTTTGCAAACTGTATCTTTATTGGAGTTCAAATTCAAATTCAAATTCAAATCAAAATTCATTTATTCGCTTAAATATGGTACATCAATGGGATGATGATGACGGGCCATAATGTAAGAAATTCAAAATTATTGAAAATAATGGATTTCAAGCTCTATGTACGTTTTTGGAGTTGGCAGTTCTACCTCGAAATAAATTTAGAGATGATGGGATACAATTTTTGGAGCTAGCGGTATTAAGCCCTCCTTCAGCCACTGAGTCATAGACCTTTTGTATTAACGGCAAGTTATGTTGGTCAATGTGCGTTACTTAAAACATTATATTTATTTTTATTGTATGTTTAAGACAAATTATCAATTTTTTTTTCTTTTAGAATTTTAACTTATTATTATTAAGTTTTATTTGTGCCGCACTGCTTAGGCGCCGGTCCGCTATTTCCCGCCACGTCCCACTCCCGTGTCATATACAACCACGACTTGGCATCGTGGTGACGACTCGCGTCGCAGAATCTGATGAGAGCAGCAGAGCTTTAGAGCGGCCAACTGAAAATCTAATTGAAAGTTAACAATAAAAGTAAAAGAGTTGAATGCTATCCTAAAGTAAGTACACGTTTATAGATGCAAATCAATAGTTAAACAAATTTAAACAGGGATTAACGCAAACTAATTAGTAAAAAGGTATCATACCTTCTTTATACCCGACGTTTCGACCGAGTTACAACGGCCGTGGTCACGGGCGGACTGCTGTCGCGGTGTTGCGCCTCCGTTTGCGCGGTAAAGTCTTCATCCACCGTCACATTATTTTGCCAACTACCGCCACACACAACACTAACGGTGTCCCTATTACGTATACAAGCCTTATTCTGGTTGTTTACCGACTGCGAAGAAAAACGAGGATGTCTTTTTGCAAATACTGGATTCCACGCTGAAGATAGTTTATGGCCGTCTTCCCGATTGAAATTATTAGGGTGCTTCTTTATTTCAATCGCTTCACGCACTACTCTTAAATAAAAGTGGCGATCTGCGGAGAGGACTTGCGTACGGTAAAATTCAATCCAGTGATTTGTGCCTCTTTCAAGTAGATGTTCTGCAATCGCTGATTTATTAGACTGCCTGCTCTTTACAGCTGCGATATGTTCTTTGACCCGCTCATGTATAGTCCGCTTTGTTTGGCCTATGTAGGAACTACCACAGCTGCAGTCTATCTTGTATACGCCTGGTGTTTGAAGTGGTAAGACATCCTTCGGAGTGCCCACAATGTTATTTACCTTTATGCCAGGAGTATATATCGTCGGTATGGAGTACTCCCGTAATATATGGCCGATCTTGTCAGTCACTCCTTTGACATAAGGCATGTAGGCTGGTTGCCTACCAACTTCGGGATGCTTGCAACTTTTTGTGGGCTATTTCCGTTTTCCACTAACTCGATATCCGTTTTTCCTGAGTACCTCCTGAACATGATCCAGCTCACGCTCCAAATGTTTAGGGTGACAGAGGTCAAAAGCTCTGTTCCTTAGTGACGTCATCACGGATTGCAACTGTCGAGGGTGATGATGTGAGGTAAGTATCTGTCCGTGTCCGAGGGCTTTCGGTAGACACAGTAGGACAAGGACCCGTTGGATGTCACGGTCATCTTCACATCCAAAAAGACAACGACCTGTTCGCCTCCATCTCATATGTAAACCTCATATTCGGGTGAAAGGAGTTGAGATGTTGAACCCATTGATCTACTTCTTGTTAACTGACGATACTGAAAATGTCATCAACATATCTTTTCCAAAGTCGAATGGTCTTTTGACCGAGACTCAGTGCCTTCTCTTCAAAGTGTTCCATCCAGATATTGGCAAGTACCGGGGCGACTGGGCTTCCCATTGCGACACCATCAATCTGTAGGTAATATTGACCTTGGAAAAGAAAATAGTTGCTGGCTAAACAGTGTTCAAGCAGATCAACATAATTGCGTGGCATTTCGTGATCCATTAATTTCTCCCTGACTACGTCCAAACACTCCTTTATCGGAACGTTGGTGAACAGCGACTCGACGTCAAAACTCACCATAATGTCATCTGGTTCCAATATTAGGTTTTTTATAATTTGGACGAAGTGGCGTGAATCCTTTACGAAAGACGGCGTTTTACCCATAAGTGGCTGTAATACTGACGCAACGTGTTTTGCAAGGTCGTAAGTTGGAGAACCAATTTGACTTACGATTGGCCGCAACGGTACGTTGGATTTATGTATTTTGGGCAGGCCATACAGTTTCGGCGGCTGATGTGACTTCGGCCTGTATAGTGACACATACTCGTCTTCGGTAAAAAGGTCCTGATTGTTCTGAATTAGAGCTCGTATTTTACGCGTTACTCGGGCCGTGGGGTTGTAGTTCACCGGGTTATACACCTTTTCATCACACAACAAAACCCGTATTTTCTGCTGGTAACCAATCGTGTTCATCACTACAGTGGCGTTTCCCTTATCGGCCTTAAGCACTAACACGTCTTCATTTTCACGAATGCTTTTTAGTGCTTGACGCTCTTCTATAGTAATGTTACAAGCCGGAAGCTTCGATTTTCGTAAAACTACCGCGACGTCCTGTCTCAAGGTATAAGGTGACCACGGCCGTTGTAACTTCGTTGTTGCAAATAAACAGGCATTTATTTTTGTTGGAAATAAAACTTTGATTTGTATTATGGAAGGATCGATTTGGGAATCGATTATCGATGTTCAATTTATTTAGTGGCATAATGGCCCCATCACTAATTGTTTTTTTTTGTTGGTACACTTGTTTCGGGAAAACAACAGGGCTGGTATATAGGTTATCCTGTGTTGATAATTAAATAGATTTTAAGCAGTAATAAGGGCATTTGGAGCCGTATTACTCTAATTAAGTGTATTGTGCAACCTGTGTTTTGTGTGTGTGTACGTCGTAAGCGAATCGCATCGGGAGTACAATTCGCCTGGATGTCGGCGTCTTTGCTGCTGGAGAAAACAGGTATTTCCTCGGGGGAAAAGTGCACTTGGGATAGCCGTTGGGTGTGATTAGGGAACCCGAGAAGACCCGGACCCGGATTCGGGCCCCATCGGACCATATGGATCCCGTTCTGGACGGCGGGAGCGGCATGGAACTGTGAGTGGATTTTGTAGATTTTAAGGTGTAACCTAATTTTAAACAGTAGCATAGTGTGTGTTGTGGGTTTCCGCAACATTTTGGTAGCAGAGCGTGGTTACTACCGGACCTCTAGGTTAATCGGTGTAATTTTGTGTATTTTGTTAGATCATAATAGGTTAAGCTCATTTCGTGTAAAATCGCACTTCTGGGACAGGTGCGGTTGAATTGTAAGGTTGGTAGTACCGTTGTATTTGGGCTGGGACATTTCTCGGAATGTTAATTGTTATTTAATTTCTTTCAATTGAAAGCATCGAGTCGATTCGGGATAATCGATTCCGTGTTTTCGTTGACTCGTTTTAATTTTGTGTTTAGGTTTATTTAGTTTAAGTTATTTATAATGACAGCGTCACGGCAGGAGTTGGCTCAGCAGCTCCGGTGGTTCACCGGGCTGCTTGCATTAATAGATCGGCCTAACCGGGAGGACGCCTTGGAGACGCGTTCGAAAGAAATGCAGGGTCGTTTCTTGTTGGCCGAGCGGTCGGTAACCGCTCTATTGTCAACCGACCCGGTCGGGGAGAAGGAGCTGGCCCTCCACTCCCAATATGTCAAGGATCTGGAGCACATCCAAGACATCTACGATGAGGTCCTTCAGCGGGTGAAGGACATCGAGCGACTGCGGGAGGGGAAGCCTGTTGCGCGCCCCGCTTCGCCCACACCCCTGGACCCAGCGCCATGGGAAGATTGGGTGCCCTGGAGGTCCCGCATTTCACCGGATGTATGCGGGACTGGGCTGGATTCCGGAACATGTTTTTGGCCTTGGTGGATACTCGGAAGGATTTCACCAAGGCCGAAAAGCTGGCATATCTCCGTTCCTTCCTAGACGGAGAACCCAGACAGCTCGTACAGCATCTGGAGCTGCAGGATGCGAGCTACGACACCGCCATGCAGCTGCTGGAGAAGCGGTACGAGAAGCCGCGTCTTCAGGCGGACGTGCACGTGACCCATCTGCTGGGATTGCCGAGGGTCAACCATAGGGCTCAGCTGAGGGCGCAGCTGATCACCCCGCTCACCGTGTCCTTAAACGGGTTAAGGACGCTCGGACTGCCCGTCGACCAGTGGTCCTTCCTTCTTCTGCACATCGTTCTGGCCAAGTTGTCGCACGAGATGAGGGACAAGTTCGAGCGGAATCGACTGGTCCACAAGGATCTCGGCAGCGTTCTGCCCTCGATAGGGGAACTTCTGGAGTTCCTGGAAGAGGAGGCTGGCCTGCTGGAAAACCAGCTAGCCTCCCAGGAGGCTCCGACAAGTGCGCCGGCCCGCACTTCCGGAGTCTACGGCGCCCAGCCGCCACGCAACCCAGTGAAGGGTCGCGGCAGGCTGGTGGCTGCGGCCGCCATCAACCCCGGTTCTGGATGCCGGGTTTGCGGACAGCAGCACTTGGAACAGCTATGTCCAGCAATTCTCGGGCTGCCCACAAAAGAGCGCCAAAACCTCGTTCGGACACGAGGATTGTGTTATGCCTGCCTGGGAGGACATAGGTATAATGAGTGTCCCCAGGCGAGGCCTTGCGATGTGTGCGGCGGACCGCACCATCGCTTACTGTGCACCCGTAGTGCTGAGGGCTCAGCACCGGTTCGGGAGAGGGGATCTCCCACGGGTGGCGGTTTGGGGCCGGGGTCAACTCCGCCTCCGGAAAGACGGAGTCCGCCACGGCCGCCACACTACAACCCCTCGTACACCCCGGCTCAGGTGAGTTGGGGACCGCCGGAACGGAGCCAGGTTCTGGCTTCAACCCGGCACCCGGCGCGACCAACACCAGGAGTTGGTGCCTCTAAGGGCCACTGGGTACAGGGAGCCCCACCTCCGGACCCAACACCCGGATACTCGTACGCGTATCCTCCGCCGCCGTTACCGGAACAACAACGACATGAGAACCGTCAACAGCTCTCACCGGTACTGCACGAGTACCCGAGGTTGGAATACCACCCACCCTATCACCGGTATGGTAGGGCAGCTGGATACGCACCACCCCGGATGGTGGCCTGCACGCGTCCGACTTACTGGCCGAGTCATCACGGTTCGACAGGGTCGGCTGCTGGCTCTGACGCGTGACTAGCCTGTGGTCGGGCTACGTTGGAACCGAGGACGGTTCTTTTGCCCATCGCGCAGGTACGCGTTTGGGGACCTAGGGGGGACTTCGTCCGGATACGAGCCCTCCTAGACACTGGGGCACAGGGCTGCTTAATTACTACGAGGGTAGCGAGGCGCCTACGTCTGGAGTGCGCGCCTCCCTCAGTTCCGATTCGGGGAGTCGGAGATACAGAAGTGGGGGGTCTGTCCGGTCAGACCCACATTTCCTTCTCTCCTGTGCATTCCGCTTCGATACGGATTGCGGCGGCCGTGATCGTACTCGACAATCTGCTGGGTTGGCATCCACCGACAGACATTCCGCGGGACGCAATGCCTGACACATCAGGTCTCATGCTGGCAGACCCTCATTCCGAGGAGCCGGCTCCGGTGGACCTCATATTGGGAGCGGATGTACTGGGCTGGATCCTTTTAGGGCCTCAGCGGATTCTGGGCCGCTCTTCGTTGGTAGCTATACCTACCATCTTTGGACACGTTTTAATGGGACCGGTTTTCGACCAGGAGACGCGGGATGTCTCACCTGTCGTCGCTACTACCTCCATCGCTAGGACGATGCAAAAATTCTGGGAACTGGAAGAGCCTCCCATGGTCTCCCGTCTGGATCCAGAGCATGTGGAGTGCGAAACCTTTTATAAGGATTACACACGCCGGATGGCGTCGGGTAGGATCGAAACTCGACTGCCCTTTATCGACTGTCCCCCTCTCTTGGGAAAATCGAGGGCGTTGGCGTTGAGAAACGACTCTTGTCCATGGAGCGTCGTATGTCTCGCGATCGGGTACTTCGGGAAAGGTATATCGAGTTCATGCGAGAATACGAGGCCTTGGGGCATATGTCGCGGGTGACTGTCGACTGGACAACGACAGATCATTTTTTCTTGCCTCACCACGCGGTGTTGAAGGCCTCATCTGGAAAACTACGGACTGTTTTTGATGGCACCGTCGTCGACTGGAGTTTCATTGAACCAATGTCTCCATTCTGGTCCGAAGTTACATCGGGACATTGTCGACATCATTTTAAATTTCCGAAGACACCAGGTGGTGATCGGTGCGGACATCCGGATGATGTTCCGCCAAACAGTAATACATCCTGCGGACAGGAGGTTTCAGTTAATACTCTGGAGGGAACATACGGAGGATCCCATCACCGTCTACGAGCTCAACACCAACACGTACGGCCTGAAGTCGAGACCCTTCATTGCCATCCGGTCACTGCTGGAACTGGCGGAGCAGGAACGGGCTCGCTTTCCCCGGGCAGCCGCTGTACTGACACGTGACGTGTTCGTAGATGATATCTGCACAGGGGCAGCCTCTCTGGAGGAGGCGCTCATCATCAGGAATGAGCTGATCGGACTCCTCGCAGCTGGTGGTTATGAGTTGAGAAAATGGTTATCCAACGAGCCACAGCTTCTGGTTGGGATTCTGGAAGATCACCAACAGAATCCTCAGCTATTCGAGGACGCAGGGGACCCGCGATATCGCCGTTTTGGGAATTAAATATCAGCCGGTTCACGATATTTTCACATTCCGGGTAGAACTGGAAACTACAAGAGTTTGGTCGAAAAGGACGGTCCTTTTCACCATCGCTCGGATGTTTGATCCAAATGGATGGATCAGCCCGTACATTTTTATGGCGAAGTGTTTATTGCAAACACTGTGGACACTCGGAGTCTCGTGGGATGAGCCACTGGTAGGGCTCTCACTCGACACTTGGCTCGCTCTGATCTCTACGATCGAGGCGATCAATCAGGTGGCGTTGCCGCGGCGGATCTTGCCGCGGGGCAAATACAGGGCAAGCCTACATGGCTTCTGCGATGCGTCAGAACGAGGGTATGCCGCAGTGGTGTATCTGCGAACGGTTGACTCGAAGGGTCGAGTCGCCGTCTCCTTGCTTCTGGCTAAAAGCAAGGTGGCTCCCCTCAAAACTAGGCTGACAATCCCGAAGCTGGAGCTTTGCGGGGCGCATCTATTGGCCAAACCGTTGTGCCACGTGCACAAGGAACTGACGTCTACGGTGGACATCCGGAATGTCTACGCCTGGTCTGACAGTCAGGTAGCTCTGGCATGGCTACGCGGGGCACCCCACGTATTGGAAACGTTTGTGGCCAATCGGGTATCTCAGGTACAGAACTCGGGCATCGAAATTTGTTGGAGGCACGTTCCCGGCCCCTGGAATCCTGCCGATTGTGCCTCTCGGGGCTGCACCGCGCCGGAATTGGTGCAGCATGCCCTCTGGTGGGGTCCAGAGTGGTTAAAAGAGGGTGAGTCATCATGGCCGGTCACCATGATCGATGGCTCTCTAGGGATGCTCCCTGGAATAAAAGTTTTGGTGACAACAAACGAGTCAAGGCCAGATCCGAATTGGTTGACGGCTCGATACAGCAAACTGGACAAATTGCTAGGTGTAACTTGCTGGATCTGGAGATTTCTACATAACTGCCGCCATCCAGACAAGAGGCAGTTATCACCCGTGGCGGGTGCTGAGGAACGCAGGAGTTCACTGTTGGCCCTGATACGGCTGGTTCAAGCTGACCGGTTCGAGGACGAACTGAAGATTTTGCGCGTCGGTCGCGCAAAGCTCAATGGAGCGATCTCTCGGCTCAACCCATTTCTGGATGCGGATGGACTGTTACGCGTTTGAGGTCGCCTCAAAAATGCCGACCTGCCCTTCGGTAGCCGTCATCCTCTGCTACTCCCCAAAGGAGGACCTTTGGTAGAACTGGTGGTCGGATAGACACCTGAAAAACGCTCACGCGGGGTGTAATGCGTTACTGGCGATATTACAGAGGGAGTTCTGGATTTTGTCCTCTCGGAGAGTGGTTCGCAGCGTGTTATTTAAGTGTGTGGCTTGTTATCGGGTGAAGGCCTCCACTATGCAGCCACAGATGGGGGATCTCCCTTCTGACCGGGTTTGTCAGACTACTAGGCCGTTCGACGGGGTCGGTACGGATTTTGCTGGACCGTTTCTGGTGAAAACCACAGCCTATCGTAACACTAGGGTCACGAAAGCATACCTGTGCGTTTTTGTCTGCCTGGCCACTAAGGCCGTCCACCTGGAAGTGGTTTCGGCTCTGTCTACGGAAGCCTTTGTCGCCACGCTGGATCGTTTTGTTTCGCGACGGGGTTTACCTTCTCTCATTCAGTCCGACAACGGTACCAACTACAGAGGCACTGCCAACTACTTAAAAGATGTAAACGATTTTCTGGATAAAAATTGTAATAGCATAAGTCAAGCTCTCGCACAGCGGGGAATCACATGGCGATTTAGTGTGCCAGCCTGTCCCCACTGGGGCGGGATATTTGAAGCCGCGGTAAAATCGGCAAAAGCCCACTTGCGCCGGGTAGTCGGGGAAACTACCCTCACGTATGAGGAACTTACAACTGTGTTTTGTAAGGTTGAGGCGGTTCTCAACTCGCGTCCGCTTTGTCCACTCTCCTCGGACGCAAATGACATGGAAGTCCTGACCCCTGGTCATTTTTTGGTCGGTCAGCCACTCACTGCCCTGCCTGAGTATCCCTGGAAGGATGAACGCAGACACCGGATGTCTCGTTTTCAAATGATACAACAAATGAGTCAGGACTTGTGGCGTCGTTGGTCACTGGAGTATCTGCATTTATTGCAGCAGCGTGTAAAGTGGACAGACCGGACGTCGCCCCTTTCGGAGGGGGATCTGGTTTTATGAAAAGAGGCTAATTTGCCATCGTTATTTTGGAGACGAGGTCGCATTTTAAAGTTAATCTGGGGCGCGGACGGGACTCCGCGTGTGGCGCAAGTGTTGGTTGATGGATCGGTGCTAAATCGCGCAGTCGCGACCTTAGCTCGATTACCGGTTGACTAGTTTAAGATTTCGGGCTAGAAAGCGGTACGTCCGCTTTGGGTGGCGGGATGTTGCAAATAAACAGGCATTTATTTTTGTTGGAAATAAAACTTTGATTTGTATTATGGACGGATCGATTTGGGAATCGATTTGGGAATCGATTATCGATGTTCAATTTATTTAGTGGCATAATGGCCCCATCACTAATTGGTTTTTTTTGTTGGTACACTTGTTTCTGGAAAACTGTCATGGCTGGTATATAGGTTATCGTGTGTTGATAATTAAATAGATTTTAAGCAGTAATAAGGGCATTTGGAGCCGTATTACTCTAATTAAGTGTATTGTGCAATCTGTGTTTTGTGTGTGTGTACGTCGTAAGCGAATCGCATCGGGAGTACAATTCGCCATCCGTGTTTGGATGTCGGCGTCTCCGCTGCTGGAGAAAGCAGGTATTTCCTCGGGGGAAAAGTGCACTTGGGATAGCCGTTGGGTGTGATTACGGAACCTGAGAAGACCCGGACCCGGATTCGGGCCCCATCGGACCATATGGATCCCGTTCTGGACGGCGGGAGCAGCATGGAACTGTGAGTGGATTTTGTAGATTTTAAGGTGTAACCTAATTTCAAACGGTAGCATAGTGTGTGTTGTGGGTTTCCGCAACATCGGTCGAAACGTCAAAGAAGGTATGATACTTTTTTACTAATTAATTTGCGTTAATCCCCGTTTAAATTTGTTTAATTATGGAACGCGAAAGTTTAAAAGTGTATAAATCAATAGTTACAAGAATTATTAATTAAATGTACATTGTTAATTTCAATCTCCTGCATAGATAATAAAACCCCATTAAAAGAAGACGCTCAGCTGGCAATGCAAGTGTGATCTCTTGATCTCTGCTACATTTTATTGGCGAGGAGCTGCGCGGGCTGCTGCGGCCCAGAGCTGCGCGACCCTGCACCTTGCACGCCTACAATACGCTTTAGAATCGCTTGTATCCTATTGAGCGTTTGTTTGCGACGGTATAGTGCTCGTAAATTTTTCGTCAAATAGAGATTTAGATAAGAACATGAGTGCCCTCGCCCGCACTACATTCGCTAACCAATTTATAGGGCTCGATAAGGCTGCAATCAACCTTCATTACGCCGCGCCGCCCGCCGCGCCGCACCGCCGGCAAGCAGCAGCCAGTACATCATCACATGCACGGCGGCTAAAGTGACTAAAGAAACATGGCGCGGGCGTCGCCGGCGCTATATAAATGCAAATGCCACGCTGCGCGCCTCTGACGACTTGTAACACACATATGCTAAGTCATAAACACTAAATAGGCAGTCTACCTATACTATACAATAATCACGAATAATTAGCAGCATAAAGCTTACAGGCTTGAAATTTGGCAGGTTTAATAGAGTGCAGACTACTAAAGACATCCGATGAGAAAGGATTCCCTGAAGATATACCCTTGGACATAAACAGGCGTAATAATAATAAACAAACTAAATTTTGGTACTACTAACAAACTTGATTCCCTCGTCACATCACATTATCACATAGGGGTCCTTTCTCGATAATGGTTCATAATGTGCTTCGTCTGTATGAACTAAGGAATCCAATGCCGCATAAAAATCTTAATCTTGCAAGCCTGCGGGATCGAAGTCATCAATCCCGCTGAACCACGGGATTTGTGGATCAGAAACAAACCTACTTTCGTTTTACTTAGTTTTTTTACTAAGTTTCATACTGGAATCTTTCCTAATGGCCGATGTTTTAAATAACTAATTTTAATATTTGAAGAGTGTTAACCTATCTTTGTTAATACTCCTTTATATTGTAAGTATTTCTCTAAGTCCTGGTTAACAACCAGATTAAAAGTAACAGTTTACTTTGCTGCTCTAATAGAAAAACATTATTTTTTGTATTCTTCTAATTTATCGTCTCAGTTACCTATTGAAACGAAGGTAATATCATGAGTTCCATGGAAAAGTGGTTAAATCACCTGTAAATTTATCCGGGACCGGGAGGCATAAATATTTAGAACGACGACGTCAGGGCCCAATTTTCCTTGAATTACATTTTATTTTCAGTCTCGCAAATCCCGTGGATCCCGCATGTGTAACCCCGCATAACCGATCCCATAAAAATGGCGCGGGATCCCGCTTTTGTGGAATTGCATTCCTTAGTATGAACCATAACTATGTAAAGTGTCATTCAATTCCATTCTGCACTAGACCGAAAATTGTTGGCCTTTATTGATGTAAAGATGCTTCCAATTGACCGAAATTATCAAAAAAGAGATTTATTTTACATATACTACATACTACATAGTATATCTATACACTTTTACCTCGCCACAATAAGGTACCCGTTTTTGTATAGTGTACATAGATAAAAAGCATTTATTACAAAAATATAAGACAGATAGTACCTATACAAAACATGTAATTCCTATTACAATCGGCCATATTAAACGTTTCATCTACGCAAGGAGAGCTAACACGTAGCTCGTAGCACGGCACTCCGGCGTAGCGCCGCGTAGCGAGCACCTCCGCTACGCCGAGTCGCCCGTCGTAGCACGCACTACGCACTATGTCCTCGCGGTGCCATTCGGCACCCAATTTCTTGTGTTTGAACTTTCGGGCCTTACGCTCGACCTAGGTCATAAAACCTGGCGGTTCGTTGTCGAAGTGGTGCTAGAGAGAGATAGCTATCGCTTTGAGTGCTTTGTTTCAACCCGGCCACATGTTGCGACCGGTACGAACATTTTGTAAATCAGTTTTGTGTAATTATTGCAAACAATGGACGTCAATTTGAAGTAAGTGTCTCATATTTCGTTTATTGTGTGAAATGTGATATATTTAGGCTATTATTTTTGTTCCATAACCTTTATCTTCCTAATACGCTAAAACTATACGGTTTAATTTGTTTATGTTCCTCTTTTACCGTTCGCGAAACCTTACGGGTGCCATACGGCACCTCTAGGTCGCTATGGAGTCTTTTCACTTGACTGTTGTTACGTACGTTTTTAATGTTACTGTGATTAAAACGCTTTTATTCTTATATCTCTTTTCAGGGGATGTACGTACACTACACGATGCTTTAGCCAAACTAGAAGAAGACGAGGAGCTTGGGCCTCGGTTGTTGTATATCGAGCCTCCAGACCCTGCGATCCGCTCGGATGAAGATTCGGCCGACGAAGATGAAGGTGGTTTCATAAATAACCAGTAATAATAGTGTTGTTGGCATCCAAAACATCTCATCAGACATGATCTGCCAGACGCAAAAACTCAAGCAAACAAACTTGTATTTTTTTTAAATAAAAGCTTCTTTTCCTAAAAACATATATTATTTTAAATACAAACCATGCCTTTAAATTATTAAAAAACAAACTCGTATATATTAATAACAATAGGCAGTATAATAGTTAGGTAACATTGAGTAAGTATGTATTTATAGACCGACGTATAAGACCCGGTACAAGCCTAGCGGTACCAAACGGCACCCACCGTTTTTTCCAGAAGTAACAATTGGATCGAACTTCTAATGATCAAAAACTATTTAATGAACCTATAATATCAATATATCAAAATATTACAAAAAACTGTATCAATAAAATAACTCAGGTCATAATGGGTTAATACGTCACAATATTTATTTATTACTATGGCACTCCGTCAACAATATCACATACAATACTTAGAAATAGAAAGATGAAGAATGGTTTAAAAAAAAATACTTTATTGCCAACCTCAATAAAACGTAACTCACAGGCCGCAGCGGCAGCGCCCCGGCTGGAGAGGTAATCCGCTCGCGGTCCATGCGTCGCACGCGCACGGTAGCGGACGGTCACTCAATTATAGGTTTTCCAGTACGTGTATCACTGTGACATGGTACATGTACGGGCTAATAATGTAATATTATTTTAATTTTGGTTTAATTTAATTTAATATGATTTTAATTTTGATTTGATTTAATTTTATATTATTTTTATTTTTATTTATAATAATTTGTTATTTATCAGTTGTAATTGGTTCATTAGTTGACTTTGAATAGAAAGTATTATTTATTATGGGTAGTGCTCAGAAACCTACCTAACCAACTACTTAAGAGTATGATCGTAGAGTTAAAAAATCTAAAATAGTTTATTTCGCGTACTACTCATAGTAACATTATCTTAAAAATATATATTTTCAGTTGTCCATGTAGTTATTGACCACGTCATTCACACCTGCCAACCGCCTGCCAACCGCCGTAGCCGCGTCAAGAATCAAAACAGACATCACCTTATTTCCGGTTCAATGCGAGTCAACATTTCCGCGCGGTCAGCCAACACTCGGCCGAGTGATAAGCATGCAATAGGTCAAGGTGAATGACCTATAACATCAGTCAGTGTTAGTAAATAATTAAATAGTCATGTTATGGTCCGATTTTTCAATCCTCAGATAAGTTTTTTTCAACGAATTGTCGTTGTGACATATTTTCTAAAGAGAATCTGTCATTATGTCAAAATTATACAATGAATAAACTTTAACTGACGATTAAAAAATCAGTCCAGCAGGGCTAAGATGAACGCTGCAACATAATTTTGTCATCGAATTATCTCGTGCAGAATAGAGATGTCTGTATGTCTATGGGTGTTAACATGGCAGCCCACCAAACTCGACTCTTGCTGTCAAATCGTGATTCGTAGTGATTGTTCTAAACTCTGTGTTGGTTTTGTCGACAGACTCACTTACGCGCCATAATTTATCAACTTCTGACACTTGAAAATGACATGTTTATTGCCATAATATTTCATTATAGACTGTCCGCGACATAGGTAAATGCTTTTGATTTTCTTTTTCATCGTGGCAGTGCCTTCTTTTAATTATTTATTAACAGTATATGAGGAAAGGGAGGCAAGAAAAATAAAACGCCGGAGGATATGAAGTTGTGCGATCCATTTAACATCAACGACGCCGAGTTCTAAGGTTTGTGGAGAGTTTCGAAACCCATGGCTATATAGAAGTCAAATATAAATACGCACAAATGTTTAATTTGCATTTTAGTGCTTCGATTCTTGAATCATCGCAGAGTATATAGAATAAGTATGTGTTTAATCCAAAGATTAAACACATACTTATTCCAAAAACTTATTCTATATAATCTCAAAAGATTGAGATTATGTAGTGATCTTTACATTACACTTTACTTACATTTTCTTGGCACCTGATGTCGTAGGCATTGTTGTATCCATGTTGAACTCATTATTTCAGTTTTAAAAACTGTTTTCAAAGTTACTTATTCGTATCCGTCAATAATCAGCGTCAAATAGACAAGCGATGGCAGCGTTCATAAAAAAAGATTGCGTTCATGAAGAAAAGAACGAATGTATATAAAGGAATGAAAACCGTTTTAATTGATTAAAAAAAATAGTTTTCTCTAAACGGCAACATTGGTTTTTGGTGTCAACAAGACGAAGTCATGACGAGATATTTCTGTGTCGTGGTGTGCATGATATGGAAAACGACAAATGAATCGACATCGTATTATCAATGTATGACATTGTGAAAATTTTAACTGGAAACTGATGTAAATTTACAAATTTAGATATTATTATATTTTCTCTTTTGTTTTTTTTAACATGTGTGATTGTCCTTTATATTTAGTGTTTTTATTTGTGATGAAAAGTGTCCTTTTATGATAGGGCATTTTCCAATATTTTTGACGCTGTAAGGGAGAAAAGAGCTGGACACTTGCTTAGTTTCTTTCCGGTTCTTCTCAGTACAAGATCTCCCGCCCAGAGTAGACTTACGAACCGATGGCATAATGACGTTCATAAGAGCTATTTGTAGCCTAAACTGAATAAATGAGTTTGAATTTTGAATTTAGAATTTCGAATCGACAACTTTTCTCGTCTCGTCCACGAGACATGTCGCGGAGTTCATGTTAGCCCTGCTGGGAGTTATTAATCTACGTGTGTTTCATGTTTATTTTATTTTATTTACAATATATAATATTTTTTTAAAGGGGGAGTACTGTGCCGCTTAACCTACTTAGATAGTTAATAGATAGTCAGATAAAGGAGATAAGTGGCATATAAAGATAAGGATTTAGTGTACAATTTATTATAGCGATAAGGCACGATGACCATAGTACATAAGAGCATGCAAAACTGGGTAAATATTCATTCCTTTCAACAAACAACTGGAAGTATCAATTCTCCATTACGCAGCCCCTCGGTATAACTTTCCAGTTCCCGGACCCAAACGAAAGTAGTTTCCTAATTCCATAAGATAGATGAATGTATGTATATTCTCTCGTACGAAACATCAGAGCCCTTTGTCGGAGCTCATTTACATTATAATGAAGCTCGGGCGAGCGCCGAGAGCGCGCGGACAAGCTTGAAGACGCTTCGCAAGTCGACAGGCTAGCCCGCGCCCGCCGCCGGCGCCGCCCCGCCCCGCCCGCCCCGCCCGCCCGGCTGCAGCTGCTTGGGGTCGTACACTCACGAGCATATACTTTTGACTAGTTTTGACTCTTATTCCATTGTATTGAGTTTCATTGTTTACATGTTAATGCTCGAGACTGTACAACGTAAAGACATCAATGCTTAACCCTAGACACCTAACGTTCGGACGTACCCCTTTAAACCTAACCATACGTCGTTTCGACGAGCACTTTTTGGTGTGCTTAATATTATCTATTAATATATGATTTCGTTACGTTTAGTACACACATACGTTAAACAACTATTATTTTAGTAATTAAAACAATAATTTTCTATTTTGTTACAAATATATTTCTTATAAGCAATTTTTAATAGAAACTACTTTTTAGAGATCGTAGTGAAACCACACAGTTATAAAAAAATATATAAAAAAAACAACAAAAATAGCCTTTTTCTCTTTGGCAAAACTTAACTATAACACTCTTATTATTTAGGAAATACAAACAAAACTAGTTTTTTGAAGCACATTGTACGCAGAAATCAACTTTATGTTTACCACAAATTACAGTGTTGCATTTTGAGAATAAGGACTTTGTCATGCGCCTTTTTAATAAGAGCAGAGAACACAAACTTTTCTTTTTCTCATATATGGTGCCTCTACTAGTGGAAGATCATTGCTAGATGATGACTGACTTTGACCTTGACCTTGACCTTCATCGTTCTTTGCAACTAGTATGTCTCTGATTTTGTCTTTTATATGCATTGTACGATTTTCCAGTCGGATTTTGAGTCGTGAATTGTTCAAATAATAAAAGTGGATTCACTATTTTCCTTACGGCACGAGTAGGTCCTCTGGCAACACGGACAACATTTATTGCAGCTGTTCTATTTGAACTCTGCCCTTTGCTGGTAGCCCAAACAAGACGGGAGCGACTGCGGATATTGCTTCGTGAGACGGTCAAGCTAGATGGACTACTACCTGAGGTTTCTTGCAAAGAAACAGGAGGTGTTTGTAACTCCAGCACATTATCCAGCAGAGCAGGCGAAGAGCGCCCTTGAGCGTTCACGGGACTATGTTCACGATCAAAAGAGTTATCTTAAGTATCGCTTTCTACGTTGTCAAACTCCACATTGTCTTCTGTTTCGCTATCAGATAAACCCTCCGATGAACTGACACTTTCCTCTGCCAATAATAAACGCGTTATACGCTCATCAGACAACAATGGTCTCAAAGCCATGGCAAAAACTGCATAAAAGAACAAACACCAATTGCATTAAATATATACTCAAACCCTAACCATTCGTCGAAACGACGAACAAACTACTAATATCTTAAGAAATTATGTACTTACCCGCCGGACCCGGGTGCCTCCCGAAAGAGCTCGGCGAACACTGAGTTGGCAAGCGATGTCACCACGATCGGCGCAATCCCCAAAAAGAGATGGCGATATTTCTGTCCTGTATTCGTCGCTACGTCGAAGGTTAGGTGTCTAGGGTTAATGAAAGGCTATGTCAGGATTTAAGTTATAAAAATCATTGAAATGAAACAACTTTTACGGATTTACTCGCGTTTATTTTACACATTACTTAGTTTATGTTTATCCTGACGTGACGTGACTGTGGGCTCTCTTACATCGGGCAAACAAAGAGAAGTGTAGGAACCCGCGTTAAAGAACATATAGCCGACGTCAAGCATAGGCGCGAAAATAAGTCTGCAGTATGCGAACATTCCCAAGAGGGGCCCAACCATTACATCAGATTTGATAAACCACAAATACTCGTTAGAGAACAACGATTCATTTCTAGGATGTAACGCGAGGCTATTGAAATTAAAAAACATCCTAATTTCAATAGAGAAGATGGTTGGAATCTACCACCAGCCTGGGATCCCATCATACAAAATATTAAATCCCAGCCCCAACACCATACTGCCAGACCGAAAGATACTGTAAGCTCTTTCTGCGTAAAACGGAACGCACCTGATTAAATTTAAATGAGGGTTTACAAGCTACCAACTAATTATGAGACGACCGACACCTCAGTCTCCCTGTGACCACGGACCCTGAAAAGGGTTCGAAACGTCAGGATAAACATTAAATAAGTAATGTGTAAAATAAACGCGAGTAGATCCGTAAAAGTTGTTTCATTTCAATGTGTAGTGTTCGCGTAAACTTTAGAAAACAATATTATAAAAATCAATTATCTAAATTTTTACTTTTTATTTTCAAGTGCTAATTGCTGCACTAAAGCTAAATTAAATATTTATAAAATTTATAAAATACAGTGAAAAAATTAAACGCCTACCCGACCCAGCCAGGAATCGAACCTGGGTCTTCCGCAATCCGGGCGGCTCATCCGGACCGCTATGCTACCGGGAAGGCTGACTTGAATTTTATAAATATTTAATTTAGCTTTCAGTGCAGCAATTAGCACTTGAAAATAAAAAGTAAAAATTTACTATAGCGTTGTGTTATCATATTTGTGGTATTTTATCTGCAAAGATGAATCTGCATAACCATCGGTTTCAAAGGCCGTTGGATAGATGGCGTACCGCTAATTAACACTCAAAAAATTAAAAAAGCAGTGACAAAATTTAACGCTTACGTCAGCCTTCCCGGTAGCATAGCGGTCAGTGCAGCCGCCCGGATTGCAGAAGACACAGGTTCGATTCCTGGCTGGGTCAAGTAGGCGTTCAATTATCTATATAAAGATAAATATATTATTATAATTTTATTTATTGTAATTATAGTTACCTCTATCTATTTTACAAATCTAATCCCGCTGCAAATTATGATATATCTCACTATTTTCTACCAAGTCATTTCCACAAAATGTAGTGTGTAATGTAATATGAGCCTGGCTTGCCGCAGGTGGGATGCGAGCGCGGCGCGGCGGCGGCGCGGCGGCCGCGCGGGACCCGCCCGCTGCCGGCGCCGGCGGCGAGCGCTCCGCGTGACGCCCGGCGGCCCTACCGGTCCCACCAGCCCCACCGGCCCCACCGGCTCCGCCGGCGAGTTGGGCCAGCGGCGCAAGTATGTACCTAATTGTATCCTAATGAAGAACCACATGTTAAAATTGATGGCACAATGTTACAGCATATACAGCGACATCGTATCTATATGGTATATTTATATACAGTGGTAGACTTATAGTTAGAAACACTATATGAATTAGGAAAGTTTGAAGTCCGCATACAATATTTGTGAAAAATTTATAGATCAATATTTAAGTTTAAAGCAGTTTAAAGCATACATAGCTTATTTTCTGTTACTGGCCGCTTTGACGCCTAATTAGAAACACTTTAGCAAAGAATGCACGGCACATTCCATTTTTGAAATTGAATAAATAAATTTCTTTCTTTGCTCTTGCTATTTGTATCGTTTTGGCGGCAATTGAACATCAAATTGGAATATCGCTTACGATTTTTTGTTCAAAATGGGCAAAAATAAAAGTTGTGACGCGTCAACTAGGCAAGTAATTGTTAATTTGCACATCTTTTTTTTTTTACTTAGCTCGGCAAATGACTCCATCCCACCTTATGTTAAGTGGAAATGAAGTCCAGACGCGAAGACAACTGGTGCAGCGTGGAAACAAACGTAGCATCAGTTAACTTCACTCTGCCGGCCCACAAGGTGCTTCGTCACGCCTCTCTTGAAGGACCCCATATCATAGGAAGGAGGGAAAACGTGTGCTGGTAGACTATTCCATCTTTTGGAGGTGCGACAAAGAAACGAGTCACCAAATTTCTTTGTGCGCGATGGGATATTTGAGACAGTGAATCGGTGACTCCGAAGAGCAGCACGTGTACTCCTATGAAGAAAGGGAGAAGTTGGGATGAGGTCAAAGAGCTCTTCAGAGCACACGCCATGGTATAAGCGGTAAAACACACATCGACCAAAAATGGGAATAGCTGATCATTTAAAATGTTCCGTAAAGAAAGTTTTTAATGCTATTGACTATGAAAAAACTATTGAAAATGTTCTTAGAAAGGCTCGATCGAGGAAAACTTCGACCAGAGAAGATATGCTAATCGTACATATTGCTGAACAATACCCATTTAAAGGCTCCAACCAGATTAAAAATAAAGTTTTTTCGCCTGATGACCTTAAAAACGTCTCGTCAAGACTGGTACGCCGTAGATTAGTGGAAGCAAAATTGTTTGGGAGGGTTTCTGGAAAGGTACCGCTTCTTACCAAGCAACATCGAGAGAAGCGATTATTATTCGCTAATAAGTATGTCAATTGGACGGTGCGAGATTGGAAAAAAGTATTTTTCTCAGATGAAACTAAAATAAACATTTATTTATTTATTTATTTATAATTACATCAGTATACTTACAGTACTAAACCAAATTGTACACTGGTTAGATATAATGTGGACACATAATATGAGCTGATTAAATTAAGCATTGTTACAAATTGCAATTTAGATAAGAGTTTATATAATTATTAAATATACATATTGTTTGGGATAATATGTCGGCCTCCGGGATCTGATAGTGCAATGCGTTAAGCACAGCGATTGCTCTAGAAGTTGGCGCATTTTGAGCTCGACGCGTGCGTACCCCCTTGAGCTCAGCAAAAACTCTTGTTCGTCTGCGCGGCGCTCCTAATTCACCTAACGCCCCACTCATATGTCTTTTCGGAACAACAAGTTTTAAATTCTCCAGTACAACCGGATTATCGATCTTATTGTGAATTATCGCGTGGTAATGCGAGGCTAATGAACTTTTGCGTCTTGAAGCGAGAGTATCCTGCCCCACCATACCGGACACAAACATCGATGTTCACAGTTCACATACAGTTCACATACATGGGTACAAATACGGATAATAACCATACATCCATTTGTAGATGTAACTGAGAAATTTGCGTTGTACCTTCTCTATTATGTATTCGTATTTATGTTCATACGGGTCCCAAACAATCGCGCTATATTCGAGCTTGCTTCTCACATAAGCATTGTACAATAGAAGAGGTATTCTTACGTCGTTAAATTGAGAGCTAATTCTCATTACAAACCCCAGGACTTTATTCGCGCTTTTACATATTTCCTCAATATGTTTCCGAAACTCTAGGCGCGAGTCCAGTTTGAGCCCTAAGTCACGTATTTCATTTTGTACCTGCAGAGTAACAGCGTTGAGCGTATAGCTAGCTTCAATTATAGTGGAGGATCTACCAAATACCATGACACCACATTTGTTCTCATTGAATTGAAGGTGGTTATCAATGGTCCATTTGGCTACAGCTTCGATGTCTCGCTGCAGCAGCTCCGCATCCACATGACTATCAACAGCTAGGTACATTTTCAGGTCGTCCGCAAACATCAGACATTTCGCATTTGTAGTGATCACTTCGGGTAGGTCATTGATCATAATTAAGAATTGGGTTGGGCCTAGCGTACTGCCCTGACTTACCCCTGATCGCGTAAAATAATAGTCCGACCTATACCCAGCAACCTCCACATACTGCTTTCTGTCTCTGAGATAGCTAGCAAATAACTGCAATAACTTTGGAGTGAATCCTAGAGATGCCATTTTTTCCAGCAGGACATCGTTATCCACTAAATCGAAGGCCTTTTTAAAGTCTAAATATGCCACATGAACTTGCTTTTTATCATCCATAGCACGGTAAACATAATTAACAAAATTTATGTGGTTCGTAGTTGTAGAGCGGCCCGGCCGGAAACCGTGTTGGGAGTTGTTTATTAGCATATTTATTTGCCTTCTTATGTTCATCTCCAGGATTGACTACAACATTTTAGCAAATACTGAAAGGATTGCTATAGGCCTAAACTGTTTCACATCAGATCCTGATGTTTTAGGGACCGCAGTGACTCTTGATATTTTCCATTCTGATGGATAAACTGATTTTTGTAACACTAGATTATAAATATAAAGGAGTGGTTCAAAGAGAACCGAAATACAGTCCTTGACTAAGAAAGGGGGAATAAGATCCGGGCCTACTGCACTTCGCCCTTTCAGCTTCTTAGCAGCAGTACGCAGATCCCGGCAATCGATACGCTCCACCGCTACCCTTTCAGATGTATTAACAATTTTTGATGAGGCAAACCTTTGCTCTGCTGCACGAGGGTCAAGGTTTGGCGGGTTGTCTAAGAATACAGATCCAAAGTATTCGGCAAATGCGTTAGCCGCATCTTGCCCCACGACAACTTTTTCTTTAAACGTGTATTTCACGTTTTTACCTCGATTCACGCGTCTGCTTTTGGCATAGTCCCAGAATTTGCTAGCATCGTTAAAAATTAATTGTTCGATTTTTTTTATGTGTATGGTATACGCTTCATTAATTAAATGTTTTACTTTACTTCTATAATACTTGTACATTTCACGATTAAATACTTTTTTTTGTAATTTATACCTTTTAAGATGAAAATACTTTAGTTTAATTTGTCCTTGTTGCAAATAAACAGGCATTTATTTTTGTTGGAAATAAAACTTTGATTTGTATTATGGACGGATCGATTTGGGAATCGATTATCGATATTCAATTTATTTAGTGGCATAATGGCCCCCTCACTAATTGTTCTCTTTTTTTTGGTACTTGTTTCGGAAAAACAACAGGGCTGGTTTATAGGTTATCGTGTGTTGATAATTAAATAGATTTTAAGCAGTAATAAGGGCATTTGGAGCCGTATTATTTAACTTAAGTGTATTGTGCAATCTGTGTCTTGTGTGTGTGTAAATCGTAAGCGAATCGCTTCGGGAGTACAATTCGCCATCCCATGGTTGGATGTCGGCGTCTTCGCTGCTGGAGAAAACAGGTATTTCCTCGGGGGAAAGTGCACTTCGGGGTAGCCGTTGGGTGTGATTAGGGAACCCGAGAAGACCCGGACTCGGATTCAGGCCCCATCAGACCATATGGATCCCGTTCTGGACGGCGGGAGCGGCATGGAACTGTGAGTGGGTTTTGTGGATTTTAAGGTGTAACCTAATTCAAAACGGTAGCATATAGTGTGAATAGTGGTTTCCGCAACAGTCCTATTATTTCTTTTGTATACCAGTTTGGGTAATTATATTTGTTGTTGGAAGCCATATTGGATCTTTTTACCGGGACGAGATCATTAATACATTTATAAATATAATTATAGAACTGATGGACTATTTCATCAACATCTTCACTTTTGTAGAGACAGGTCCAGTCTATTTCAGCTATACTCACATAAAGAGCATATAGATCAGCCTTTTTAAAATTCCAGCCCGCATTACCTGGTACCATGGTAGGATGAGGGAACGATCTCCAGGTTGATTGCCTTAAGGATATTGTTAGTAACAAAGGGGGATGATAAGCATCAGGGGGGACCAGCGGTTCAACATCACCTGTGATTTCCACAACGTTTGCCTCAAAGTTACTTAATATCAGATCCAGAAGGTCGCCATAAGTGTTAACTACATTATTAAACTGTTTAAATTTACAAAATTCTAGGAAATTTTCGTAACTATTCTTTACAGCTGCACTACAGGACTTTAGATTAAAATCTCCCATTATAACAAAATTTAGATCTGGATATTTACACACTACATTTTCTATACAAGCTAGTACACTAAGATATTTTTCATCATTGTAATTTGGATGGAGATAAACGACACTACATAATAATTTAATGTTCCTATACCTTATAATACCGTTCTACAAAACATCATGAAAACACTAAAGTGGAAAGACAAAGGTATAAACATCAACGGTCAATTTTTGAGTGATCTCAGGTTTGCAGATGATATCGTACTCTTCGCAGAAAATTCATCACAGTTAGAACTAATGATAAACGAAATTAACCGTGTCAGCAATGAAATTGGTCTAGACCTAAACACAGTTAAAACAAAAATTATGACAAACAGCACCAAGTCACCAATACACGTTAGCGGTGTCTTACTAGAATATGTCCAAGAGTACACATATCTGGGCAAGCAGATATCATTTAGAAAATGTAGACACCAAGATGAGATAATGCGACGTGTAAAAATGGCCTGGAATAAATATTGGAGCTTCAAAGAAATTCTTAAGTCAAATACTTCAATAAAACTAAAGAAAATGGTAATAGACTCTTGTATCTTACCTTGCCTCACATATGCATCCCAAACATGGATTTTCAATAAACAAACCAGTAACAAAATATCAACAACTCAAAGAGCCATGGAACGGAGCATCCTGAATCTAAAGTTAAGTCACAAAAAGAGAAGCACAGACATAAGAAAAAGAACAAAGTTGATTGATGCACTAGAACACTGCAAAAGACTGAAATGGAAGTGGGCAGGCCATATTGCACGGATGAAAGAGGACAGGTGGGCCAAAAAGATAGTCTCATGGAAGGGACCTGTCGGCAAGAGAAACCGAGGCAGACCGGCGGAGAGATGGCTTGATGAAATTTTAAAAGCAGCGGGAAAAGATTGGACAGTTAAAGCAAATGATAGAACTACATGGAGAAAAATGGAGGAGGCCTTCACTCTATAGAGAGGTCCTTAATAAAAAGAAAAAAAAAAAAAAAAAAAAAGAATAACTCAAATAATAATTAAGTAAATTAATTCAGACACAATTTTATAAGAAATATTTAATTTAATTTAATTTAATTCAATCTAATTTAATTTACTAATACTTAAATTGCATGCTTTATAATTATAATTTTGTTGATGTAAATTTTATTTTATTAAGGAAATAAAAAGGCTTAATAATAATAATAATAATAATAATACCTTATAATAAATAAAATACCCCTCATATCCTTGGGGGAGGCCTTTGTCCAGCAGTGGACGTCTTTTGGCTGAGATGATGATGATGATGATGATACCTTATAATAGCAAATACGATTTCCATTTCGTCTGTCAATCCATCCACATTAGTAATTTCACTCACCACAAATTTATTTCGCACTGCTAGCAATACACCACCCCATCCTGTATCACCTTTGCGGTCCTTTCTGATGATTGTAAATTCTGCTGGAAAAAGCTCAGCGTCGTACACTGAACTGGTGAGAAACGTTTCCGTCAACGCTATGACATCAGATGTACTTGAGAGAATACTTTTGTAAAATACTTCAGTTTTGGACCGTAAACCCCTTACATTTTGATATGTTACTTCAATTCTCAGGGCTTTATTGCAAGGTTTTATTGTTTTCAGCTTTGTAACGAAAACGAAAACATGGTTAATTCAGACGGCAAGCGCTACGTTAGACGTTTAATAAACCATACTTTTAATTATAAATACACTAGAAGCATAGTCAAGCACGGGGGCGGCCATATCAAGGTATGGGGATGTTTTTCCGGATGTGGAGTTGGACCCGTTTGAAAGATTGAAGGTACAATGGATAACTGCAGTACAAAAACATCTTAAAAGAGACAATGATGCCCTACTCTGACGACAATTTTCCTGTAACCTGGATCTTTCAGCATGATAATGACCCTAAACACACCGCCAACAGTGTAAAATATTTTCCTAGGGTACAGCGTATTTCCGTCTTAGACTATGGGCTGCATATTTGCAGCCCAGTCCAAGACGGAAATACGCTACGGAAATAGGGCTATAGCCCTGATTTAAATCCCATAGAAAATCTGTGGCATGTCGTAAAAAAGAAAGCCTCAAACAAACGTAACTCCAGACACAACGAACTCTACGAAGCTTTTGTCGAAGCATGGAATTCAATCCCACTAAAAAAATGTATGAAATTGCTTGAATCAATGCCACGTCGTTGTAGAGCTGTGATTGGTAATAAAGGATACGCAACAAAATATAAGTTATAAGTTTTAGTAGCCTATACACAGTATCTATTACAATTATATAATGCTCATTAATTAAACGTATGAATTATTTATCTTTTATTTTTTTTGCATTGTTTCTAATTAGTTTTCCATTATTGCTGGTACTTTAAAACTCTTTTAGTTGTTTATATGAAATTTAATATTGAATCGGTACTTGTTCAGTTGATATTTTGTTGTTTTTTCTAATAAATGTTAAGTTATTGAACATATTTTATGCTATTTGTTGTTTAATTTCCAAATAAAAAGTATTAGGGTCAAATATCTTGTATAATGTTAAGTTCCGTTGGTAGTGTTTCTAATTATATGTCCACCACTGTATACATATATATACGAAGACTTTTTATCGGTGATCAGTGGCGTTAGCCAAAGTAACATTGACATAAGATTGACCACGTGATTTAGTGCGGCTTATGTCAATCCCATACATTTTATTCTTTTCGAAGTTCGCTATCGTTTTGTTAATGTTACTTTGGCTAAGCCTACTGGACCTACTGATTCCGACTAAGTGAATGATGGCCTTGCAATCATAATAAAACTTACATGTGAGCGTTCCATTTTTTATTTTTTTGTCTGGGAAGTAAAGTTAATAACTATGAATGAATATTAAAATTATGGTCATCCTACTGTTAAAATTAAAACCTCTTCATAAATACAGGTACAACGATGATGACAAACCTCATTAAAGATTTGAAGTTTTTCATGTTAGTAGTAAACTGTCAAATGGCAGGCAACCTTAGAGCATGGCAACGTACAAATTAAATCACTTTTATCTTCACTTCATAATAATGTAGGAAGACCATACATTGTAATTAACTTTGGTTACCTGATTAAAAATACAAAATTAAATTTATAAAAAGAAAACATGTAACTACTATTATTATTGCAATGGCCATCATTTACGTAGTCGGAATCGGTAGGCCCTGATCACCGATAAACAGTCTTCGTGTATATTTAATAACATAATATTTACATTTTTTTATAGTATACCTTATGGGTTAGCGCTTCGCCCTCCTCTCACCTGATGTTAAGGGATGAACTGATGAGGTCTAAGCTGTAAGCGCACTTAACCGGAATGCTAATCCTAAGCTGCTGACGCAACGGCTATCGTATCTCTAGGTGTGTCGGAACACAACGTACTACCAACATTGATGTTATGGCGACATACTTAGATAAGATGGTGGTAACTAGCCAGGCGGACAAACAACCCCTACTACCAACCAAACCGAGTACACAAACATGTAACCCCGCTTGGAATTGAACCCGGCACCTCGCTTTAACCACTAGAACATAGAAGCAGTTTCTTGGTGGCCTTATTTAAAGTCACGGCTATGATAGTTTAAAACTGCAATAAAAACGCTGGAACATGTCACTTAACTCATGATCGGACCTGTGTGACCATCGGGTCGGAGCGTTCGACACACAATACTTGCAATGAGCAATATAAGTTTTTATACAAAGAGATACCAAACTCTGGCAGCGGCACCAGCGGCACCAGCGGCACCAGCGGCACCAGCGGCACCAGCGGCACCAGCGGCACCAGCGGCACCAGCGGCACCAGCGGGCGCCAGGAACCGGTGCTCGACATTGTTTGATTGCAAATTGCAACTGATTGTAGTGTTTGGGCAATTGAATGCCTAGCTGTCAGTTCGTCAAACTTTAATGATTTTTTGGTAACGATAATTGAGTCCGAACACTGGGCTTAAAATATCGAACACTGCCCAACTCCTAGAACACTGGTGCAACCACCCAACTCCTAGAAGAACTGTAACAACAAAATAACATTAGGAAAACTTTAATAACGCCATATCATCAATGTTTGATCATAACAAAGTTATTGAATTGTTTGCATTCATGCTTTCTTTTTGATTAAAAGTACAATATAATAATTTGCTAGCGAAACAGTTGAGCGCGGCGGCGCGGCGGGCCAGGCGTAATGCCAGTCAGTTTGCTAACAAGACTACATTGCGAATGCCTCGTCGTTCACTTTACAAGCGTTCAGAGAATATACGTCGTTAAAGAATTCTTGTACGAATTAAATAATTGCTTTACCTCAATCATTTATTCACCCGACCTTTATATTAATATTGCTTTTTGCAATCAAGATGTTCGTAATTATTTTGGCCTTTTATCTGAGTTGAGTGGTGGATCTGGTAGGATATAATCCATGGAAATCATGCTGAAAATTGGTTTACATTTTTGTTCTAAAATTAAATTAAATAAAATTCTCTTTTTCTTTAAATTAAAGTTGGATATTAATCTATATATATAAAAATGAATCACTGAAATGTATGTACGCGCATAACTTCCGATTGACTGCACAAAATTGGATAATTTTTTTTTTTTTGAGTTTGTTATTGTCAGGAGAAGGTTTGTACAGAAGAAAATTAAAAGAATAGAAGACATTTTTAGTAAAATATGTTTTTTTAAATATTATGTTATGAAAAGTGAGTGAGTGAATGAATGTGACTGAATGACGTACAGAGCATTTGACAACTTCAAATGGACAATACGTCATCCCAATATATTATAATACTCTTTGTCATTACCGCTTTTTTGCAAAAGATATCGGTGTTTCGTGTATTTGAAGGTTTGTCGTAGTGTTATTTAATGTTATCGATTTAAAGAAAATGTCACCTGTGAGGCGTCAAAATATCGATCGGCGTACGCGTAATGCATATCGAGTTCACAACACGGTCCATGAATCATGTTCTTCTTCACTATTTCATACAATTCTAGATTTATTTCGGGAATTTCTGCGCAAACTATTGAGTCAATTTCATCTGGTCTTGTTTTTTCGTGGCAGTCAGAGGACTGCCGAAGAGAGTGGCAGAAGAGAGCTTCTGCCACTCTACAGAGTACATCCAACATCGTAAATCTCCGAAGACATGATATTTTACATTGAAGTTCATAAGCGCTTTGAGTTTCTGCTTGAACACTCGTGCTGTTATGTCATGACGATCGCTGGATGATTGACCGGATAATAACAGATTAGTGATTTCTATCCATTTTGGGTTGCACGTGAAAGTAATAAGTATATGGCGCACGTAGATCATAGCATCTTGCGCATTATTCGTGCATGTCCCAGGTAGCAAGAGACGTAAAAAATCACGTCATTTTGAAGTCATATTAGACGTAGGATTCACGTGAGGATGTCACAAAATTCGACGGCAAAAACAACGTTAGGTGTCACGTGATTTTTGCTATTACTGCGACGTTATATTTACGTGAGTATGTTAACGTCCTACTAACGTTAAATCCGACGTTTGTTAACGTGATTTTTTTACGTTACATTAACGTAAGGATGTCACAAAATTAGACGGCAAAAACAACGTTAATAGTCACGTGATTTTTACCATTACTGCGACGTTATTTTTACGTCCTACTAACGTTAAATCAGACGTTTGTTAACGTGATTTTTGCCATTACTGCGACGTTATTTTTACGTCCTACTAACGTTAAATCAGACGTTTGTTAACGTGATTTTTATAAGTTATATTGACGTGATATTCGACGTTAATTTAAGTTATATTAACGTCAGTTGAGTGGAAGGGGTGACGTCGAATAGACGTATCATATACGTTATATGACGTTACTGTAACGTTACATTAACGTCAGTTTAAGGGGAGGGTATGACGTCGACTAGACGTGACCACTGACGTATCATATACGTCGGTAAATCCGTCCAGTGACGTTGTTGTTGGCGCAATTTAACTATTGGAACCAATATCGCCCCGACCAGCAATGTTATGCCGATATCGCTTGCTGGGCCGATAGTTGCGCCAACTACGACCTCGCTGACGTATACGCCATATTGGGTTCAATAGTTAAATTGCGCCAACAACAACGTCGCTTCACTGGATGTATTTACTGACGTATACTCTTATGATATTTACGTCAGTGATCACGTTTAGTCTAGTCCTATATGATTAAAAAACAATTTATGTTGACTTTATACAAAAATTTATTCTACATCATAAAATTTTCAAGACAACAAAATGCGCTAAGTACCTTATGCAACTTACAACTCTACTTAGCGTTTAGGAGCCATTCTGACTTAATAATAATTCACCGTGCGTTCACCAGACATACCAGCCATAGGGCATAATCACGTTTATGTCAGACAAAGCATTTTTCACAACACTATATAATATGGCGGAGATAAATTACGGTAAGCGTGCTATGTGTTGACACTTGTCAATTTAAAAAAATATATTTTGGAAAAACCATCGTAAAAAGAAATTATGATGATATGTATTATCCTGTATATCCTTACAGCAAGGATTATCGAAAAAAAATTAATGGTCTTCGAAGAATTGTACCCTGCCTATTATAAAGTTCATAGGAACATATATATATATATATAGTACATATTATATCGCCGGGTGACAACCAAAACTCACTAAAATTTCTGTCACTGCTCTTCAAAACCTCGTATCTAGTTATGAGTTTTGTATTAAGTAGTTTTTTGTTACTTAGTGAGTTTTGGTTGTCAACAGACGATATTAGATAGTATTATATGACATTGCGTTGACGGCACTGGGCGAAGTTCTCGAAATGTATTAACTCGCAGTAGTGTTCAAGGCCCAGATGGGTGAACGTCAGGAGAACGCTTATATGGTTACCGGCAGTATTCACTTCTTAACTAATTCTAGTTAAGAATCCCGAAAAATAACATTTAATATAGATACCTACCTACTTTAGTGTTATAAGATCTTGTATGCTTATGCTAGATCGCCTCGCTAGTCTACTTTTCTACATGCCGCAGCGGTAATGCTACGTATTTATCAAAAAATGGAATTACCATACATTTATTCAGAACATCAGAGAATGCTTTGAGTATAAAATGTTCTGACATTTCGCTTACCAAAACTATATCCAAATATTTAGAAGGACAAGGGTCCATATAAAAATTCTCAATTTTTGCATAAAGATTGCCATACAGCATTGAATCATCTCCATCCATAACAATATTTACAATTCTAAAAATGGTCTTGTCCTTTAACATACAAACAGAATCAGCAACAGTATTAACACTAAGCACAAAATCATTGCAAGTTAATTTCCTATACTGTTTGAAATTACTGTTAGGAGGCACAGGACCGTCATAATGCTGTTGAGAATATTGTATTTTAGCAGCAATGCCAGTATTCTCAGGAAAACTTTTGGCAGTGAGTCTGTTACAAACTTGCTGCAATGGTTTATGTGGATTCCTGACTAAACTCTTAAGTGTGCCTAAAAAATTTTCAAACCGAAATGCAGAGATATTATCTAATGCGCCAAATCTTTCAACATCATCTGCGAGGTGTATTAATGAATGAACATTATATACAAGATACTGCCTACCGTAAACGTTCATACAGTCCTTAACAAATTCTTTCAACAAGTATTTAGCATAGTTTGAATATTTGTTTGTCAATTGTTGAGAAACTAATATAGATATAGAACAGTGTAAAATCAAAAAATGTCGGTATACAGGTTTTTTCAATATTCCATATAAAACTACAGGACCGATGTATAACAATAGCATTCTGTATTCAGTGGCTTTCCACCTATCAATTTCCTTAACACTTCTAGGTTTTCGGTTAAATTCGATAGGCACAAATTGACGGACATATTGTAACCTTTCATTTATCAATGATATACTGTGACTATCCAATTTCACATGTTTAACATCTCCTCTGACTGGTTTAATCCACGAATGAAGCAATTTTCTTACTACACCCAGGCAGACGCTGTGCATATAATCAATAGGAAACATGGTCACTAAACCAATTGGCAGAGTAGTCAAAGGAGATATTCCAGTGTGATAATCTTCATCGTTTTGCAATATAAATGAATTCTCGGATCTTAAAGGAGAATATAAATCATCCAATACTACACGGTGCTCTACATAACTGCCGTAGCAAGTGCATTTGTCGCAACTGGAATAAGCATTATGCGATTTAACACATTTTAAAAATGCTCGAGCTGGCATGTCACATACAAAACAATTAACAGTAACTTTTATATAATATTGCTTGTAATTGAAGCCATTTTCTAAGATTTCTTTTAACTCATTTATAAAGTCTTCTAAATAAATATGTAGTGGATCAGGTTTTGATTTGCCACAAAATATGCCAACAACGAATACACTGTCTTTAAAACCAAATATGTCTGCCAATATTGGCCAAAATTGAACACTAGAACTGTGAAATAGAGGCAAGCCATCTATGTTAAATGTAAGTTTTATTTCAGTCAAAGAAGTTAAGGAAACTGCTTGTAAAAAATTTGAAAGTGATTTGCCAATACCTAAATGAATATACTCTCCATTATTAAGTACCTTGCAACTCCATTGACAACTTGTATTTAATAATGTCCGGGCATCAGCCATAAGGTCTGGATGGTCCACCTTTAGATATTTTAATAATGCGGTCAATGCTGTATTTGAAATATTAAATTTTAGAGTCCATTCTTTTAAAAATGTTGGCAAATCCAGTGAAGAGCTTTCAGGCACAAGAACAGCACTATTATTATTATTATGCGAAATGTTCTCACAGTCGATATTAATATTAATTAAATCTAGTTCACTACTTAAAGCATTAGACATATTTAAAACTTGAGATTCAAGTACAGAGTTATTTTCAGAGTCAGAGTCACAGGTGTTTTCACTATCTAATATTACCACATTATTCATTTGTTGAGCTATTCGTCTATACAGTTGCCTTCTGCTCAAGAGCGACATTATAGTGATGGTAATTTATGTACTACGATCCAAGCGAGCTCGAATTTTTTTGTCTTGTAAAATTATTCTTTGCGGAGCGTGTTTTAGCCAAACTTTCATGTCATCTTCAATTGGTTGGTCTCGTACCACATTGCAAATTTTCTTCACAGCACCTAAGCAAAATATTAGAAATTCAGTTCCTTCAAATAATTCTGGAGAATTTGATTAAGTATAAAAAACCGGCCAAGTGCGAGTCTGACTCGCGCACCGAGGGTTCCGTACAAACACTTATCCTATATTCCTATCTTAACTGGCCGGGTTAAGTTATGTTTGCACCTGGTATGTATGGCGCCGGATACAAATGTATGGATTAAAAGTGATACGTATATACATATATATTTATATCAGCGATAAGAGCCACAATAGAGGCAACGTGTGAGTAGAAATAGACACCACTATAGGAGGGGTAATTTGTGTTTGATTAGAAGTGATGAGAAAATTAAAAAAATAATAACTTACGAACAATAGCCGTTTTTAAAGTGAGATCTTCAAATGCTCTCTTCCCTTTCTTGCCTCTGAAGCTATATGTTGCAGCGAGACGATTTGTCAGAGTATGCTTTAGAATACTATTGACAGTTCCTGTCACAGTGGGGCCTGCAAACTCACTAAAGTATTCACACTGCAAAAAAAATGTTATCAAATCAATAGGTAGAACACAAACGATTTAGCGTGAATGTAAGAACCAAATAAGAAATTAATGTGAGAAATACTTACTAAATCTGTAAAATTTTGGTTGCTTGCTAAGAACGATTCCAGTTGTAGCAGATGTTCATGGTCATTTAAAGGAAATTCAACAGGTAATTGCAGGTCTCTTTGTTTAAATTGGAATTCCTTTGCATTTTGTTTTCTAATCCATTCTAGGATAACTGTATTTTGTTCTTTAATTGTTGTTAGCATTTGCATAACATTATAATCATAGCCTAAAATAACAAAATATGAGTTAGCCACTGGTTCTAATTCTAATACTACAAAGTTAAGTAAAATGTTACTAACATTTTAATACTTAACTTTATTAATTGATGAAACACATGCTTAACAATCATACCAGTTTTCGCTGCAGACAATGTAGAAGTGTGATGTGCTGCTAATGGTGAGGATGCTGTAACATTGGAATTAGCCCAACCCTGGGATCCCCGATGGATTCCATTCAATTCACAGGGTCCTGAAAATACGTATGGTGTGTAGTATACCATAATACAGTCATAGAATTTACATATATGTATGCAATATATGCAGTCGACAGAAAGAGGATAAAATTTAAATTTTTAAATTTGAGCCACACAAACATACTTTTACCTACATATTTTACTTTGGGTACTCTTATATGAAATAAGTAGGTATATTATATAAATGTAAGTTTATGGAATATCTATACTATAATAAAATTCTAGATTTGTATTGAGAATCATTTTTCTATAGAGCGGGGACCATGATTTCAGGAAAAATCTTAATAGCATGATGCAGGATCGTCATTTGTTTTGTATAGGCGCGCGGCGCCATGCCAGCCTGGAGACATCTGTTGGGCATAATTTTCATTACCCTCGCATCACGCCGAAACGGCTGGACAAATTTTAACCAATTTTGGTACAGGGATGGCTGGACATCCAAAGATAGGCTACTGGTTCTAATTTTAATACTTATTACAAAAAGTTAAGTAAAATGTTACTTTAATAACATTTTAATACTTAACTTTGTTAATTAATGAAACACATGCTTAACAATCATACCAGTTTTCGCTGCAGACAATGTAGAAGTGTGATGTGCTGCTAATGGTGAGGATGCTGTAACATTGGAATTAGCCCAATCCTGGGATCCCCGATGGATTCCATTCAATTCACAGGGTCCTGAAAATACATATGGTGTGTAGTGTACAGTCATAGAATTTACATATATGTATGCCATATAATTATGCAGTCAACAGAAAGAGGATAAAATTTAAATTTTTAGATTTGAGCTGCATAAACATACTTTTACCTACATATTTTACTTTGGGTACATATCTTATATGTAGGTTTATTATATAAAGTATTCATGTAAGTTTATGGAATATCTATTTTTCATTTTTCTATGGAGCGGGGTCATGATTTCAGGAAAAATCTTAATAGCATGATGCAGGATCGTCATTTGTTTTGTATGGGCGCGCGTGTAACCAATTTTGGTACAGGGATGGCTGGACATCTAAAGATAGTTATAAAAATATAAGATACTTTTAACCCGACTACGGTATAAACAAATTACACGTACGAAGTTGCGGGCATCTTCTAGTATATCCATATATTCTTCACTTGACTGATTTGTGTCTGTATTACTCTTTTTATCTGTACTCTGTTATCCTGCACCAACTACATATTTCTATTTAACCCAGTAACCCAGACTGGTAGAGAATGCCTTAAGGCATAAGGTTTATTAAGTACGCCGTTTGTACTTTTTTATTGTGCAATAAAGTTTAAATAAAATAAATAAATAAATAAATATACTATGTACTAGGGCAAATAAAATAAAGTTAAATAAATTATCTTGATAAATACCAGATTCTTCTGCAGGTGATGGTGGCCGTGAAGTTGCAAATCGTGAAGGAGAGTAATGTCCTTCATTCAAGCTGGCATTCATTTCACGATTTCCTGAAAGTTTGTTTATAGTTTACACCTACCTAACTTAACAATAAAAACCGGCCAAGTGCGTGTCGGGCCAAGATTTAAATATATCGCGTATATTCATTATTTGAGCCTCCTTGACGTATCGGCAACTTTCCATTTACCTGATAGTCGATATTATCCGTTTAAATTGTTTAATTTAAATGTGTGACAGTCGCGGAAACAGAAGAAAATTAAACAGACTTCAAAAAACTAAAAGGGAAAAATAAGTTTCATATTTTAAAAAATCTAAGCCGAGGCGGGTCTCTAGTAATATATAATATAGAACTAACCAGGATTTTCGAAAATAGTCTTTGTTGCAGTTTTTCTGGTTTTGTGTTTATTGAAAATATCTTCATCACCACTGCTGCTAGATTCAACAGCCTTGGATCTGTATCTTTTCCTTTTAGCACAAATTTCACCATCAGTAAGGTCGCTAGTCATTTCTGCATCCTGTGCTTTTTTTCTGGCAACTAGTAAGTCATCTAAAAAGGAAAACATAAATAAATCATAGGTAACATGACAAAAACTGTTACAGTTTCGCTACAACCAACTTTTATTTATTATTATTATGAAATAAAAAAGAATGACTTTTATGATTATATTTAAAAATAACGTTGACATTATCACATGTTGTATGGGAGCCCCCTTACATATTTATTTTATTGTTTTTAGTATTTGTTGTTATAGCGGCAACAGAAATACATCTGTGAAAATTTTAACTGACTAAATATCACAATTCATGGGCTAGTCTGGTGATAGACGGGCAGACAGACGGACGGACAGACGGACAGACAGACAGACAGACAGACAGACGGGCAGCGGAGTATAAAAATGATTGATGATGATTTAGACGACCCCCAAAGATGAATGATGAGCACTCAATCCATGAGATGCCAACGACTCCCCAGAGAGCCAGATAACAACAAACACTCACCAGGCTGTGTGTTTGCCAGGGCTTAGTACCGGTATTCATTAAAATAGAAATATCTTTCAATCTCACGTTTTTTTTTCAAATGTTATTAAATAGAATTTTGTTATCTTTGAAACTAGCCCACTAAAATAAATAAAAAGTGTAATAAAAAGTACTCACCACATTCATAGAACTTTCTTTTTATTTTGATGACAGCCCAGTCTTCATGAGGGTTTTCATGGTTTTTTAGTAGTTTATTAAAACTGGCTTGGGTTTTGGTAGGCGGCCAAAAAGATTCTGTTTTTTTCGGAGTAAACCAATTTGAACTGACAATGACAATTGTTCCAGCGGTTTCTTCATTATCTTCTTCTGCCACGACATACATACCTAATCTAACAAAGAGAAAGAAAATTAACATAGGATAATGGCACCAACGATATTGAAAAGTTAAAGTAACTCATTAAGTCGGCTTAGAAAGTAGTGATTGAAGTAATGACGCGGTGCAAAGATGTATGTTAGAAAACAAAATGGCCATTAATCGTGGTGGTAGGTTAATTTTTTCCGCCTGGACCCCCAATAGTGTGTACAACGATCAGTTACACTTCTTCTTTTTGGCAGTCGTGTAAAAATTATTTAGCGGTGAAAATGTTAGCTGATGCACGAGATGACCGTCTAACTATTCTGAAATTGTACCTAAGTAATACGAATAAACATGTCTAAAAGATCTGATTCAACTTAGCACACTGCCACTACCGCTACTTTATTAGGAGCAAATAAAATATAAACAAAACTCACCATTAGTAAATGGGAACAAAACACTAATTACAGAATAAAATTCACTTGACTGACCTGACACAGCTGCTCGCTCGCATTCGCACGTAAATAAAAGGCGCGAAGCAGTGTTGCCAGATGCCGCCTGCCGTAATACAAAAAGCGGGAGCTGCGCTTTTAAAACGCGGATTTTTAAATGCAAATCCGGATTCGCGGAAGATTATAGACGAAAGACTTTGTTTGAATGCACATTTATTAAAAATACATATTTATTATTTACAACGACATAGTAACATGACAAGGCGATGGATCAATAAAATTTTCAACATTTGACATACTTAAAATATGAAACATTAAAGAAGTCTACCTGGTTTAGTTCCTCCCATTGTTCACCTGTTACACACTTTGACATTATGCTATCTATTTTATAAAAAACGCAGTTAATACAAATCTTCATTGATATACAAACTCAACAATGTTTATTGGGTTTTTTTGACATGTTGAAAAGCCGAAGCAAAATCATAATAAATTCCTTAAAAATATATTTAGTAGTGAGTTATTGCCAATTTCACCCGACCTTTGTTTTCTGATTTTATTATTACTAATAAGGCTTTCAAACCATATTTATCTAAACCAAGTTATTATTTTGTAAACGGTAAACGGTTAGAACAGAACTTATGGCTGGACTAGGTATGTCTAGACATGTCAATAATTACATACACTTATTTGGATCTAAATAATATTAAGTGAGACTTAAAAAAATATATACAAAAATACTTACAATAAAACTAAACTGGGACAATCCTCGGCAGGCGTGACTGATGTCAACCCCAAATCTCCAAAGGCATGTTCACGCCACTCTTTAATGATTTGTTGACGATCAGTGTATTTGTGGACAATCGGAAACCGTTTAATTGCCGCTGATAAATATTTATATCGTATTTCTGTGCGATTTGGGGATTGAAGATTTCGATTGAAAAGGGGGTCTTCAAATGTGAACCGGCTCTTTATTTCTTTTATTGTTTCAACGTTACTTTTTTTCTCTTTTCTAACTTATTCAAGTAATTAAAACTATTATCACGTTTTGAATAAAAAAACTTGCTGTGACCTTTTCGGCGATATTTACATATTTTTACATATTTGGCTACATAGTCAATATATACGCAGTAGAAGTAGGAGCGAGAGGTATACCTACCAGCGAAATCTCTCTATAACCTACCTACTTAAAGACACAAATTACAAACCCAAGGCTTCGTTATCAAAATTAGAATCAGAATCTGGCGTCTCTTGCTGTTGAATTTGTTAAACTTCAATCATCCAGGAGATTAATATAAAATAGTAGAACAGTAAATATACATATACATATACAAAACAATAGATCTGTAAAAACAGGAGATCTTGCAACACTGCGACAGCGAGCCGAGCGGTAAGCGTCGCTTCGTTGGTAATATGGCGCGAAACGGAACGGGCGAAATAAAAATATCGATCAAAATACTTACTTCATTAATTCATCTATGTTTACTAAATACCTAATACATTTAATTAGGTACATTAAAATTTTATGTTCTATCTGCCAAATAATGATGATGAATCGTAGGAGCACGATTAAAATATAGGGAACTACTACAAAATCAAGAGAAGTACGTGTTTTTGAGATTTTGAGATGTACATAGAAATTATAGATCGTACAATAAAACCATAAAGTAACAATGATAAAACATAGTTTTACGCGATTAATGCCGTCATCAGTAACGTCGAATGACCGTCGTTAAAATATATTTCGAATTAAGATAATGATTTGACCTTTTTCGCCGTCATTCGTCGACATCAACGCGAGGCGAGCTCTTGTTGCATCCCGTTCGAATGGCATAGAATGATAGAAACAAATACTAAAATATTTATACGATGTTTTGCTTTTCTTACATTCCTTTTGTAAATTAAATCTATATGGAAACAAAACAATCTAGGAAACTATTAAGGAAACAAATTCTTCTCTAAAAAGATAATTTGAAACTGACGAATATCATTGATTGCTTTTAGGTCTCGTTTTTCAAGGGTTTTATTTACCTAATTTTTATTAAGTATAACTACTTTGAAAAATGTACTTACATTCCTCGAATGTAAATATTAAGCCTAGAGCATGTCGGGCCATGCTCAGTGTACGTACGGTTCCATTTACAGCCGTTACAACAAAGAAATGCATGTTGATAAAAAGTGCACCAGCACGTCATGTGACTGTCGTCGAATAAACGACAGAATTGATCTAGTTTAACATAGTTAATGTCGTCATCAGTAACGTCATGTGACTGTCGTCGAATATACGATAGAATTGATCTAGTTTAACGTGATTAATGTCGTCATCAGTAACGTCATCTGACTGTCGTCGAATAAACGACAGAATTGATCTAGTTTAACATAGTTAATGTCGTCATCAGGAACGTCATGTGATTTTCATCAAATAAACGACACAAAATTGATCTAGTTTAACGTGATTAATGTCGTACTCAGTAATGTCATGTGACTGTCGTCGAATAAACGATAGAGTTGATCTACTTTAACGTGATAAATGTTGTCATCAGTAACGTCATGCGACTGTCGTCGAATAAACGATAGAATGGATCTAGTTTAACGTGATTAATATCGTCATCAGTAACGTCATATGACTGTCGTCAAATAAACGACAGAATTGATCTAGTTTAACGTGGTTAATGTCGTCATCAGTGACGTCATGTGACTGTCGTCGAATAACCGACAGAGTTGATCTAATTTAACGTGATTAATGTCGTCATCAGTAACGTCATGTGACTGTCGTCGAATAAACGATAGAGTTGATCTACTTTAACGTGATAAATGTCGTCATCAGTAACGTCATGCGACTGTCGTCGAATAAACGATAGAATTGATCTAGTTTAACGTGATTAATATCGTCATCAGTAACGTCATGTGAATGTCGTAGAATAACCGACAGAGTTGATCTAATTTAACGTGATTAATGTCGTCATCAGGAACGTCATGTGACTGTCGTCGAATAAACGATAGAGTTGATCTAATTTAACGTGATTAATGTCGTCATCAGTAACGTCATGTGACTGTCGTCGAATAAACGATAGAGTTGATCTACTTTAACGTGATAAATGTTGTCATCAGTAACGTCATGCGACTGTCGTCGAATAAACGATAGAATGGATCTAGTTTAACGTGATTAATATCGTCATCAGTAACGTCATATGACTGTCGTCAAATAAACGACAGAATTGATCTAGTTTAACGTGGTTAATATCGTCATCAGTGACGTCATGTGACTGTCGTCGAATAACCGACAGAGTTGATCTAATTTAACGTGATTAATGTCGTCATCAGTAACGTCATGTGACTGTCGTCGAATAAACGATAGAGTTGATCTAATTTAACGTGATTAATGTCGTCATCAGTAACGTCATGTGACTGTCGTCGAATAAACGATAGAGTTGATCTACTTTAACGTGATAAATGTCGTCATCAGTAACGTCATGTGACTGTCGTCGAATAAACGATAAAGTTGATCTACTTTAACGTGATTAATGTCGTCATTAGTAACGTCATGTGACTGTCGTAAATTACATGTCGAATAATGACGACATATATGACGTCGATAATGAAAAAAGACGACATCGTTGCGAATTTAACGTCGAAATGCCGTGACTTCGACGTCACCTTGTTACTTGGGGTGTCTCGGGCTTTCCACATAAAAATATACATATATATATAGACAAAGATAGAGTAATACGTATACATTTTCTATCTTCTATCTAATATATAAAATTGTCGTGTCACATGTAGGTTGCCATACTCCTCCGAAACGGCTCGATCGCTTTTTATGAAATTTTATATGTATATTCGGTAGGTCTGACAATCGGTCGTAATCTATTTTTTATACCCCTAAGCGATAAGGGTGGTTCAAAACAAAAAAATTTTACCATTTTGGATTTATTTTTATATTTTTTTGCTTATAATATTTGGCATCAAAAAATACATTCATCCCTAAATTTTCACCCTTCTATCTTCCACCCCTATTTTTCAAAACCATCCAGTTTGTTTGTGTTAGCTAAAGATGGGCTAACAAAAAATATTGTACACACTGTAGCATTAATGGATATTGTTCGTTAGTGTTATTGTCGTAATTAATGATATAATAAATTATAATCATCATCAGCTCATTTTATGTCCCCACTGCTGGGGCACGAGCCTTCCCTATGAATGGATAGGGAGAACAGGCTTTTAAACCACCACGCGGGCCCAGTACGGATTGGTGGTTGTTAACGACTGCTAATGCAACCGGGACCAACGGCTTTACGTGCCTTCCGAAGCACAGAGAAGCTCGAGATGATACACTTTTGTTCACCCATCCGATGACCGGCCTTTGCGAAAGTTGCTTAACCTCAGCACTCGCAGACCGGGCGCGTTAACCACTGCGCCATCGAGCTCCTCAAATTATAATAATTAAATTATAATAAAGTAAAATGTTTAGTGTTTTGTTATTTTTACTCTTACACTCATATACCGCATCCTCACACACTTAACTACAATAAGTTAGTTTTTTTCTACCCTACAAACTCCCTAGAAATAATTGGCAAAACAACGTATGCCGGGTCAGCTAGTTTGTTTAATAAAAATAGTACACCAAAAGAGTGCAAAGAAAAAGGCTCCGAAATTACCTATCGAAAGAACGAGAACATTAAAAAAGTTATAGTTTTCTGATAACTAGAAACGGGACTTGACAAAAGCAATCTTGACTAAATTGTGCCCAGTGTGGTACTAAAAAAGTAACCGATCGCCTTTGCATCGCTTTTTATACAGCAAAAAGCAAAGATCCACAATGACACCCAAACTTCGATAGAAGTAATACAACCATAATACAACCATCATAAAGTTGTTTTCATCTCAACAGGATTGAGAAATCATCAAACATGTCATCGTGCCACACAATTTATAATCAATGTCACAAAACATATTAACAATCTGAATGTGAAGCGCTTCATCGCGCGGGCTGTATCGTAAGTAGCAGGAACACTGCGAGTGCGGTGGCTGCGGCGCGGGCGCGGGGCGGGCACGGCGACGCAGCGGCGATTATGCGCATGCGCAACGCCTCGTCCATTTCGTGGATAGTGGCGTTCACCAGGTCGGCGTAGCTGTACAGCGCCGTGAACACGCTCGTGGCGCCCTCCGCCGGCACCGCCGCCGACGCCAACGCCAACGCGCTCGCGTTCAGGTTCCTGCGGGCAGCGGAGCTCGACGTCGCGTCGGTGCGTGCGCACTCCAACGGCCCCATCGACGTTATGCCCACCTAGCAACGAACATCAACGACGGTCACGCTTTACCGAACAAGCAGTCAAAGAAGTTGGAAGCAGTCTCTAGCAGACGTAATAAGTGATTAGCAGCAATGAATGTGGTGGCGTACCTGCGTGCCGTGGTAGAGCACGGGCCCGCCCGAGTCGCCGGAGCAGACACCGCGCGGGTCCTGGCCGCTGGCCACGCCGCACAGGCAATGGAACCAGGTGCCACGCTCGCAGAACACCAGCTGCAGCCGCACCGCGAACAGCTCCTCGCCCAGCAGCGACCGCTCCGTGCGCCCGAACCCCAGCACCTGCCGCATAGGTACATTAGCGCTGAGTAACATAAATTATATTTAAAAAAAAGTACACCCGTGCAAAGCCGGGGCGGGCCGCTAGTTTTTTATGTTTTAGTAAACAGTTTTATCCTAATATGTTGAAAAAAAATTTAAAAATACAATTTCAACAAATTGGGGAAAATTAGCTTACGTTAAGGTCTTCATCTAATTGGCAAAAAAATCAAGAAGTTTTTTTTTTAAAAACGTTGTGTGTTTTTCCCTTCCTCCACAGGAGTACACGTGCTGCTCTCCGAAGTCACCGCTTCACTGTCTCAAACATTCCATCGCGCACTAAGAAATTTGGTGACTCGTTTGTTTGTCGCACCTCCAAAACATGGAATAGTTTGCCAGCACACGTTTCCCTCCTTCCTATGATATGGGGTCCTTCAAACGAGGCGTGAAGAGGCACCTTGTGGGCCGCAGAGTGAGGGTAACTGATGCTGCGTTGTTTTCACGCTGCAACAGTTGTCGTCGCATCTGGATTCCAAATTCACTTAACAACAGGTGAAATGGAGTCATTTGCTACGTGAAAATTAAAATGAGAAGACAAAGAAATGAGATAGAAGACGAAACGATGTCAAACGCTCATGTCAAGAAGAGTCTGGTCTCGTTGGCTACAAGTCGTAGTACGGCGTACCTGCACCTCCTCATTCTTGAGGTCGACGGGGTTGTAGAGGCGCATGGAGCGCAGCGCGTCGGGCGGCGGCGGCGTGGCCAGCAGCATGTCGGAGCGCGTGCGCACCAGCCCCACGTCGTGGTGCAGCAGCGTCACGTCCATGCCGCGCCCCTCGTCCTCCTGCACCACCTTGTACCTGCCGCCACCACCACCAATGTGCTCACCACAAGGCCCAACCACACTTATGTGTACCTACACTTATGTATGCCAGCCTAAAACACGTTTTACCAATTTCCCTTTTTTGTTTACCCTTTCAAGAAGAAAGTCACCGAATTATTAGTCAATAAATGTTATTACTTCTCACAGGACTTCTTTAATGATAACTTATGATGAAATCTAACATTACATAACATTGTTTTTAATCTGTTTTATTATTATTGTAAATAAATAATTTTTAATATTTTTGATTTTATTGCCGACGTCTGGTAGGGGAGGGCATCCCCTCCCCTCCCCCCTCCCCTACCAGGTCGTAGGTAGTTAGCTCTTTGTATCGCATAATGTCGACAGTTCCGTGACATGACAATAATCGCTACACAAATTTCATCATCATCATCATCTCAGCCAAAAGACGTCCACTGCTGGACAAAAGCCTCTTCCGAGGATCTCCACAACGACCTTTGTGCTGCTCGCATGCAGCGGCTTCCCGCGACCTTTACCAGTTCGTCGGTCCACCTTGTTGGAGGCCTGAACTCACTGCGCTTTCCGGTACGCGGTCGCTACTCGAGAACCGTTCCGCCCTACCGGCCATCAGTCCTGCGAGCGATGCGATGTGCCCTGCCCACTGCCACTTGAGCTTAGTAACTCTTCGAGCTATGTCGGTAACCTTTGTTCTTCTGCGGATCTCGTCATTTCTGATTGGATGCAACGCAACGCAATAAACAAATTTAATCAGCACAACTTGCAATTATTGATATTCACGTATAAACTGATGGAGGCCTTTGCCCAGCAGTGGGACAATTATAGGCTGTTTACTTACTTACTTACTTACTTACTTATAAACTTGAATAACGGAGCTCGATGGCGGAGTGGTTAAGCAACTTTCGCAAAGGCCGACCACTGAATGAGTGACCAAAACTGTTTAATCACGAGCTCTTCGTGCATCGGAAGGCACGTATGGCTGTTGATCCCGGCTGCATTAACAGTTGTTAAAAAACAACAATCCGCGCTGGGCCCGCTCTGTGGTTTATGGACCGTTATTTATTTTAGTAATTACTAATATTCTTGGGTGTGCTCCGCTGATATTATTAGTTTCCAAAGATAATTATTTATTACCCCATTTAAATTTTAACTTGAACTAAATACACTTCATAAAACTTTATATCGTATTTTGCTTGTTAAGTATATAAAACACACACACAGTCATTATATAAAATATCATTTCCTGTACAGCTCCCCTATTTTAATACTCACGTCGTCGCACATTATAGTTATTTATAATAACGAACATTTTAAGGCACTTAAAACAGAATCAAATATATTCGGCTTGCTTGGATTCTGTTTCAGAATGAATCTAGGTAACAATGACCAGAGTGTGTGGGTGTAAAAGTGAGTCGGCACGTACCCGGGGTGCCGGTAGAGGTAGTGCACGGGCGACGTGTCGCCGTCATCGGGTGTGGAGGGGCGGCGCGCGTTGTACTTGATGTAGGCGACGCGCGCGGACACGCAGTGCGCCGCTGTGAGCGCCCAGCGCGGCGCCACTACCGCCCCCGAGCAGCGCGTCATGTAGTAGCGGTCCAGCAGCGCGCACATCGCCGGGAACAGGTCCAGCGCCGCCGCCTTGCCGCCGAACACGCGCCGCGTGCCCATCAACGCCGCGTCGCTCCACATGCCGGCGTTGCTCATGCCGCGGAAGAACCCGTAGCGGCTCGCGTTGCGCGTCCGCAGCGCGACGGCCACCTGCAGCGCCGTCGCTACCACCACCGCCAGAGATGCGGCTCTCATTTCGCTCTTCTATACACCGATTTTGCAGTCGAGTTCATCAGGCGCATCTCGAAACACAAAATGTAAACGCTGAATTAGCAGTCGTATGTGACACCTCCATGGCGTGCTGACCATAATGACGTCGTTATATTTTCTCTAGTACCTAATGTCAGAAACGATTTGGGGAAAAAGGTTTTGATTTACTATGAAAAATAAATGTAAGCCGGCAGTCTGCGCCTTTGCATTATCTCTTCTGAAATGCTAATTTAGATAAAATAGGTGGAAATAATTGTCTCACTGACGAATAGGTGTTTTACGCGAAACATAGTATTTCGGCTAATAAAGTCAACAGTGACTATACATTTTTCGAAAACTCTGTGGTACGAGCACTCAGAACAATAATAAAAAAATAGCTTTAGTTATTTATAATTCTGAGAAAGAACATACCGACAGATTATATTGCCTTAGTTTGTACGTATTGAGTTCAATCTTTAGATTGTAGGTACTCAATACGTAGAATTAGATTACCACGACATAACAAATAATATCCGAAATACAGTTAGATCACAGAAACTACTAATAAACCACTCAAGAGGTCCTTGGGGGACCAAGTAATAAATAAATAAATAAATCTTTATTGAATAAACATATTTTACAATATAATAACTAAATACTAAACAAATTAATAGAGAACAAATAACACAATGTGCCTGGACTAGGATGTTCCTGTTTTCCAGGCATACATAAAGAAAAAGGTCACAAAACTATCTAAATGGTATAACTTGCAAAAATACAGTTCTATCTTTAGTCGCTAAATAAATTACATTACAATATTAATTACGAACCTAAACTAGTAACTAAACAGACAAAATAACATAATATTCATTTAAAACAATCAATAACTTTTCTGTATCTTCGTAGGACATAATTATCGAGAAGTGCTTCTTTAAGTATATTTTTAGTTTTATTATAGCTATAATGATATATGCTCAATTTGGCATTCAACCTATTGTAAAGAAGTGGTCCCAGGAACACATAAAATCTGGAAGAGAAGGCATGTCTTGTTACTGTATTATGAAGGCAAACTATATCCTTTCGTCTTTTGTTAGTAGTTTCAGTGCTGTAGGTGAGCGCGGTGTGCTGTTTGAGGACTGTGCTCAAATTATAAATAATTGTCGAACTGTTAGTACCTTACAAGACTTATAAAGTAGTTCAGTGGGGAAGATGAAAGGACGGAAAGTAGAAACCTTCAAAACCGCTCGCTGGGCTCTCTCAATGGTTAATAACAAAGTTTTAGACGTGCCACCCCATGACGTAATGCAGTAAGTTATTATGAATTGACATAAAGTTAAGTAAACTTGCCTGATTATATTTGAATTCGCGACAGAGCGTAGTTTTTTTAAAACGAATATCAACTTACGAATTCTGCCGCATAAAGCTACAATATGGTGCCTAAACGTAAGGGATTCATCAATTATAACGCCTAAATACTTTACCTTGTCAGTGATAGCAATCTCTGGACACGTACAGACGTGATTCGTAGGGTCCTTACAATGGTGAGCATACAACATGGTGTTTGTTGTAGCCAAGTTGGATTCACGCATAGAGAATTGTATGTATTTTTTTTTATCCGCGTTCAGTGTTAATATATGTTGTTGTAGCCAGTTATTAACAATATTAAAGCCATGTTGCGCAACTTTATAGACATCTTCATCCGAGTTAGCAGAGAAGAGCAGCGCAGTGTCATCAGCATAAGATATGATTTTACCACGATCTACACTGGGCCGCAAAAATTCCGGGTCGCTTATAAAAAGTGTGATAGTTTCTTATCTACACAACACAAACTAGTGAAACTGTAATATGTTATAGATGACTGACTTATACATAAAAAGAAAATACATAACACGTTTGTAAACTGTATAATTTTATTTAAGTACTAAAAAATACAAAAAAAAACACTTCTAACTTTTGACAACAAAAATATGCAACACAGTTAATCTGCAAAATTAAAGCTTTTCTGTAAATTTAATATCTTGTGTTTCCTCCACGACCCCGTATCGCTTCATTAAAACGATGTGGCATGCTGTAAATCAAATTTCTAATACGGTTTTGGTCTGTTTGACCATTCTTCTACTAGCGCACTTCTTAACTCACGTAAGTTATGATGTCAGCTCGGTTTGAAACAAAAACGAGAAAATTTTCTATTCCAAAAATTTGAATTTTGATATTTTTCAAAAATCGGAATTTCTTTTTTTGAAGCTGTAACTTGTTCAAATGCAACCTCTTTTGATATGTATAATAAGCGTCACAAATCTGCCTATAACATATTATTTATACGAAGGATATAGATCCTTTAGAGGTTAAAAACCGCGATATCTCCCAAAGTTATTTACATAGTTAAATAACTTTGGGAGATATCGCGGTTTTTCTAAAAGACCCGTTATTTTTGCTGTCCAGTGTAGTTGCAGATTACAAAGGTCATTAATATATACCAGAAACAGAGTGGGGCCTAAAATACCTCCTTGAGGAAGACCAAAAGAGGAATTTTTTTGATCAGCACTGAGAACATTGCCTATTTTTACGCATTGGGTACGTTCATGCAGATAATTCGCAAATAGTTTAAGCTGGGTGCCTCTTATACCTAAGGATTCAAGCTTTTGCAATAGAAGGGGTATGGAAACTGTGTCGAAAGCTGTAGCGAGGTCCAGAAATATTCCCATTGTCTTTTTGCCCTTGTCAATTTCCTGCACTAAATAGTCAGTGAGTTGATGGACAGCGTCAGCAGTCGATAATTTGGGTCTAAAACCAAACTGAGCTTTTGACAATATTGATTGTCGCTCCAGATATTGGACAAGTCTACTATTTATGAGCTTTTTTAATATTTTTGATATTGCTGGCAGTATCGAAACAGGTCTATAATTCGTAATTTGATCTTTACTGCCAGATTTGAATACCGGGACAACGACAGCTTTCTTCAGGCAAGTAGGAAATATTCCTTGAGCCAAGCATTTTTGAAAAATGTTAGTAAGAGGTGACACCAGGATGTGCTTGAATTGTTTAAGTGTCTTATTAGATATGTTATCCCACCCAACCGCAGAGTCAACTTTTAGGTCAATTATGATCCTTTCAACCTCAGCTTCATCAGTGTCAAGCAGAACAAATGGTTTTAGAGTATTTTTAAAGGTTAAATGGCAAAGTGGCAGCGATTGATTATGAGCTTTTTCTGCCAGTCTCCTTCCTACATTGACGAAAAAATCATTAGCACTGTTTGCGGATGTCAGCGGTGATGAGTGCACTTGTAACATTTTTGATGATATTTCATGTGGTTTTGTTAAATACGTTATATTTTTAATACACTTCCACATCTTTTTACTGTTTGTTCCAGCCTTTTCTAATTCCTTTTTTTCGTAAATGCTTTTAACTTTTTTAAGAAGGTCGTTACAAAAGTTACGGTATCTTTTAAACGATGTTTGCAATATTAAATTAGCTGGATTGGACTTAGCTTTCATATGAGGTTTGTCCCTATGCCTCATACAGCGAATAAGCCCTGGGGTGATCCAAGGCTTAATATTGTAATTTTTATTACTCGTACGTATTTGCATTGTGTTTCTTAATATAGCTTGTTGAACATTGTTTATTAAATACGACATGCAAATATCCGCGTCATCACAATTGTAAACTGGGTTAAAGTCAATGTTGCATAAATCCACCTCAAGTTTGTTTACATTTATTTTAGTAATCATATTTCGTGTGCGAGTTAGATTAGGTAATTTACAGTTTAAGGTTAATAGAACAGCCTTGTGATCGGTTATTGTCGAGTTAGTAACTAGGGCAATTGATGGAAATTTGGATTCAAGCATGATATGGTCCAAACACGAGCCGCTCTGATGCGTGGGAAGCGAGTGCGCAGGGAGTAGGCCATGGAAAGAGCATAGGTTTAGGTAGTCACAAGCAGCGGAATCGTTGTTCTGCGGAAGAATGTTGATGTTTATGTCTCCTGTTATTATTATATTTTTAAAACATGACAAATGATGTAGCGTATCGTTAAGTGAGTCAATAAAAATATTGATATTTTTAAAAGAAGGCGGTTTGTACAAAGCTAATATTGCAAAATCTGATCCAATTTTGATTAGCAGCCGATTACAGTCTAATATAAATGGTTCCTCGACGGTGATATCTAAATTATTCCTAGCATAAACTACTATCCCGTCGTTTTGGTTATAATTTACCTTGCTGCTGTACATACTAAAGCCTGGCATAAGTGGTAAATTAGTATGTTTACCTAACCAACACTCTGTTAAAACAACGATGTCACAATTAATATCTAATCTTTGTTGGAAAATACTGTAGTTGTCAAAATTTTTATGAATGTTTCGTATATTTTGTGTTAGTATGGTTAAAGGATTATTGTAAGATGATAGATATTGTGTGCACCTTTCTACTTCGCATGCCTTTGACTCGGATACAGAGAAATTATCTAAGTTAGAAAACAAACTTTCAGTCATAATATAAAATAAAATAAAATAAATGAAAAAAGATCTATAAAAAAACTTGTAAGTGGCGCTCTTAGGCGCCATCATAATCTATAGAGTTAATATACCTTTTTTTTGCAATTTTTTTAGCAGGACGGTCAGAACCGCCAGTTTTGTGAAGGTGTGGTTTCTTAAAATGCATGCAAGTAGCGCATTTAGAGGGCTCGGCTTTCTTAATGCAGTCTTTTAATGCGTGACCTGCCTCGCCGCAGTGACCGCAGGTGCTGGCCTCCTCCCGACATGTCTTGGCCGCGTGACCGTACTGCTGACACTTGAAGCGCCTAGTTACCAAAGTAAAATCTCTGACAGGGCATGACGACGAATTCACAAAAACTCTATCCCTTGCTATCAGGGCTTTACGAATATGTGCAGGGACTTCAATTATGTAATTGCAGGTCAGCGTCCTTCTTCCCCGACTTATGGCTTAGCTTAAGAGGTCATAAATGTTTCAAGTGTCATATCTTGAAGTTTGTCGGCTAAGCTTTTATGAAATATGCAGTTCAAAACTTCAGTTTCCTGCATAGACGCGGGCACTCCTATAACCACAATAGGGAAGGAAATATATTAGGATGTATTTTATTAGAAGTCAGTATATTCCAACACTAAGCTTAACTAAGCATTTCAATCCACGCCAAAAAAATCCAATACCGCATATTATGTCATTAAACTACTCCTAAACGGCTAGATCGATTTTGATAAAACCTTTTTGTGTGTGTTTGAGTGGGTCTCTGTATGGTTTCGATTCACAGACCCGGGAAATAGCGCTGCAACAGGGTTCTAGGTGGTATCCGGGCGTTCACTCGAGCGGATGAAGTCGCGACCGGCCGCTAGTGTATAATAAAAAATACAATAACTTATCAAATAATAAAAAAATGTACAAGGGATTACATGGTTATGATTACATTACATTAGCATGGGCTTCGTTATAACACCAAGAAGAGTGAGCTTGTAGTGTTCCGGGCTAGTAGAAGGAAACCCTTGGTGGTGCCTCCGGTTAAGCTTCTCGGTATGCCACTAAATAGAGTGTTACAGTATAAATACCTGGGTCACATTGTAACAGATGATCTCAGTGATAATTGTGATATCGAGAGAGAGCGGAGAGCATTGGCGGTTCGATGCAATATGCTCGCCCGCAGGTTTGCTAAGTGTACTTGAGAAGTTAAAATCACCCTTTTTAAGGCGTTCTGTCAAACCTTTTACACTTGCAACCTGTGGTGACTATACGCAGAAAATCTACAATGCACTCCGCGTACAATATAATAATGCCTTCAGGATGCTGATGGGCCTCCCCAGATTCTGCAGTGCCTCGAGCATGTTTGCTGAAGCTGGTGTTGTTGATTTTTACGGCATCATAAGGAAGCGAATAGCGTCAATAAAATGCAGGGTAAGGGGGAGTTCTAATGGCATCCTGGCGGTAATAGCAAAGAAATTTGACTGTCGCATTCTTAGGCATTGGAACCGAGTGCATACGGGTGGGACTTTCAAATTTTTAAATTAGTGTGTTCTTTGGTATTTGTTGTTCTTTTTAGTAAGTACCTATGTTACTATGTATGGACTAAGTGGTCTGAATTAAATGTTTTATTATTATTATTATACTCTTTATTATTTTTTTTCCTTAAAACTAGATTTTTACAATATTTTAATATAAAAGCAATTAAACATTATAAAAATCTAATCCTAGAGTACCGCCAGCAGCGAGGCAGGGCCCAAACTACCGGTGGTCAGGGCTGCAGAGTGAGGAACCTCCTGACAATACGTGCCGTGTCAATATTATTATTATTATTATCTCTTTATTTCTTTTTTTTTCTTAGCCTAGGTTTGTTATAATATTAATATAAAAGTAAAATACAAAAGCACATACAAAACATAAAAATATTATAAAAAACCTAGCCTAGGGTGCCGCCGGCAACGGGGCAGGGCTCATGCTGCCGGTGGTTAGGGCTGCAGAGACAGGAACCTTCGGACTATCCGCGCCGTGTCCAAGAGTACCGCCTTCTGTATCTGACCCTTGATCCAACCATTGAGCGAGAGTTTCTTAAGATGTTGGTCGAGACTCTTCGCTACCAGACCGTTCGCAGACACGACTATCGGCACAATGATTGTCGAGTCAATATCCCACATGGCGGTTACCTCGTGAGCCAAGTCAAGGTACTTGCTGACCTTGTCCTTCTCGGCCTTTACAAGGTTCTCGTCATGTGGGATGGTGACATCGACAAGCACTGCCAGCCGTTGCGATCGATCTATCAGCACGATATCAGGCCTATTAGCTAAAATAGTCCTGTCCGTGATGACAGCTCGATCCCAATAGAGCGTGGCACGGCCGTTTTCGAGAACCGGCGCAGGTGTGTACCTGTAGTACGGCACTTCAAAGTCCACAAGACCGTGTAGAAGAGCAAGTTGCTGGTGAATAATCCTAGCTACCAGGTTATGTCTGTGCAAATACTCGCCGTTAGCAAGATGAGAACAACCGGAGATAATGTGCCTGAGTGATTCCCCGGGACGGCGGCATGCCCGACAAATGTCGACCGTACCATCCTTCAGGATATATCTCCGGTAGTTCTTCGTCATGATAACTTCATCCGCAATTGCACAGACAAAACCTTCGGTTTCCCCGAAAAGGTCCCCGAATCGTAGCCAGTTCACCGACGCGAGCATATCTACATCAGGGCCCGTGAGCATCTTGTAGAACCGCCCGTGTAGCTCCTTGCTCCTCCATACCGCCTTGCGGTCCTCTGTGGTCAATACCACTGGCCTGCGCCAGTTCTCATTTGCCAAGGAGAGCGGGGTTAAGCCCCTGTCCATTGCTACCACATCCCGATGCATCCCACAGTCGTTGTTGAGGAAATAGTCCCTAAGATTGCACACCTCGCGGTTGTGGAGGCTTTTGGCATTTAAAAAGCCGCGACCACCACACCTTCGCGGAATTTTATTATTATTATTACAGAGTTCCGAAGACGACAAAAGTAGTAACTGTTAAAATAAATCTATACTTTAAACGAAATGTAAGATATTTAATATTTTATAAATAACAATAATATAATTATATACTAGTTAATAAGTATAGACTTAATATTATATAAAATATTATGTTTAACATTACAAAATAAATAGAGCACTATTTTGTATTAATATTGAAATGGCCCTTGAAGTGCCCATTTGAAGACGTTATATAGCTATATCCAATTTTAAGATCATTTAAAACCAAATGAATCACTAGAGATTTATATCTTACGTAATGATTATTATTTATTTATTTTATTTATTTGCGCTCACGTCACGTCATATAATTTGGTACTTGGTACTTGGTACACAAAAGAGTTCCTAGCTATATCAGCTGCTACTATTGAATGGTGGGACTACATGTGGGAAGCTAAATAGGGAATTTCAAAAAACATTCGTTCCCCATTCTTTTTTTAACCAATCTCGCTTTGCCTCTTTTAATGTTGTTTCTGTTTTGTAACAAGATGTTTTCCTCTGCAGGTGTATCGAGGTGTATCGAGGCGAGGCAAGCAAGCGAGGCGGCGATGCGGGCCGCAGGATGAACACATCCAAGGGCTGCGAGTCCGACTGGGGCGTGGAGCCGTCCGACAAGCTGGTCCGCTTCGTGGTGAACGGCGTGCTGCTGAACTGCATTGGCGCGGGCGGGCTGCTTGGCAACGCGCTGGCCGTGCTGGTGCTGTCGCGCCCACAGATGCGCTCCTCCGTCAACTGCCTGCTGGTGGGGCTGGCGGCCTGCGATACGGTGCTCATCCTCACTTCCGTGCTGCTGTTCGGCCTCACCGCCGTGTTCCCGTACACGGGCCGCTTGCGCTACTACTACTACCACGTGTGCCCGCACATAACGCCCTACGCATACCCCATCGCCAACGCGGCGCAGACCATGTCCGTCTACCTCACGCTCATCGTGACCGTGGAGCGCTGGGTGGCGGTGTGCCACCCGTTCCGCGCCAAGGCGCTGTGCACCTCGTCGCGTGCGCGCCTCTACGTGTTCGGCACGGCCACCTTCGCAGTACTCTACAACTTTCCCAAGTTCTTTGAGGCGGAAACGTACGAGAGCAGCGACGAGGGTGAACTCGTGTACTGCGTGAAACCCAATGAAGCTTTCCGCACCGAGGCCTACATCGCTGTGTACATCCACTGGCTGTACCTGATCGTGATGTACATCGTGCCGTTCACGGCACTGGCCGTGCTCAACGCGTGCATCGTGCAGCAAGTGCGGCGCGCGCAGGCCGAGCGCGCGAGGCTGTCGCGCGTGCAGCGCCGGGAGATCGGCCTCGCCACGATGCTACTCGTGGTCGTGCTGGTCTTCTTCCTGTGCAACATCCTGCCCCTGGTCACCAACTCCTGCGAGGTGTTTTTTGAAAACCAGCTAGAAAAACTGGACCCTCTCGTCAAGACGAGCAACCTGCTCGTGACGATAAACAGCAGCGTCAATTTCGTCATTTACGTGATTTTCGGGGAAAAATTTAAACGCGTGTTTCTGAAAATGTTCTGCGCAGGCGGTATCTGGCGGAGAGGCACTCGTGACTCGCCGGAACACACGCGCGATGATTCGTTCGCTTCGTGTGGTGAGCGCGTGTCGCTGCGACTCGCGCGGAACGGCACGCTGCGGCGCTCAGAGGCGCGGTCGGTGCGCGGCGCGTTAGGCGGTTCGACTGGCGGCGCGGGCAGCGTCAACGGCGTAGGGCGGTCGCGCCGCTCGCCGTGCCCCGCGCCCACGGTGTACTACCCCGCGCCAGCCACCGAACTGACGTCCACGTCGCTGCAGGGCGACACGCCGCCGCCCGCTGCCGCGCGTTGGAATGGTAACAGCAGAGTGCACTTTTAGACAGTTACGTCAGATACGTTCGCAAATCGTGCGCCGACAATGCGATACAAGATCTATATAATAAGCAATGTGATCGGTAACAGATGAACCATATAAGATGCTGTTTCAGTGATGTTTTTTTTCAATTATAGTGTCGGCGACCTCGTGTTTTAGGAACTGTTATCGGATTGCTAATAAGAAACTGTTTTGTAAATAGTATAATTAATAATAAATAAAAGTATTAAATAAAATACCTCATTGTTGTGAGACTGCACCGGTGTACATAAAATATGGGAGATAAGGAGAAAATATGGGAAATGGGATCCCCCGAGCGGCTAAAATTTGTCATGAAATAAAAACAATGAATTATACTGTTTGTTTCATTTATTTAATCCGTCTTTCTAAAAGAAAGAAAGAAAGAAACTGTCTGTCTGTCTGTCTGTCTGTCTGTCTGTCTGTCTGTCTGTCTGTCTGTCTGTCTGTCTGTCTGTCTGTCTGTCTGTCTGTCTGTCTGTCTGTCTGTCTGTCTGTCTGTCTGTCTGTCTGTCTGTCTGTCTGTCTGTCTGTCTGTCTGTCTGTCTGTCTGTCTGTCTGTCTGTCTGTCTGTCTGTCTGTCTGTCTGTCTGTCTGTCTGTCTGTCTGTCTGTCTGTCTGTCTGTCTGTCTGTCTGTCTGTCTGTCTGTCTGTCTGTCTGTCTGTCTGTCTGTCTGTCTGTCTGTCTGTCTGTCTGTCTGTCTGTCTGTCTGTCTGTCTGTCTGTCTGTCTGTCTGTCTGTCTGTCTGTCTGTCTGTCTGTCTGTCTGTCTGTCTGTCTGTCTGTCTGTCTGTCTGTCTGTCTGTCTGTCTGTCTGTCTGTCTGTCTGTCTGTCTGTCTGTCTGTCTGTCTGTCTGTCTGTCTGTCTGTCTGTCTGTCTGTCTGTCTGTCTGTCTGTCTGTCTGTCTGTCTGTCTGTCTGTCTGTCTGTCTGTCTGTCTGTCTGTCTGTCTGTCTGTCTGTCTGTCTGTCTGTCTGTCTGTCTGTCTGTCTGTCTGTCTGTCTGTCTGTCTGTCTGTCTGTCTGTCTGTCTGTCTGTCTGTCTGTCTGTCTGTCTGTCTGTCTGTCTGTCTGTCTGTCTGTCTGTCTGTCTGTCTGTCTGTCTGTCTGTCTGTCTGTCTGTCTGTCTGTCTGTCTGTCTGTCTGTCTGTCTGTCTGTCTGTCTGTCTGTCTGTCTGTCTGTCTGTCTGTCTGTCTGTCTGTCTGTCTGTCTGTCTGTCTGTCTGTCTGTCTGTCTGTCTGTCTGTCTGTCTGTCTGTCTGTCTGTCTGTCTGTCTGTCTGTCTGTCTGTCTGTCTGTCTGTCTGTCTGTCTGTCTGTCTGTCTGTCTGTCTGTCTGTCTGTCTGTCTGTCTGTCTGTCTGTCTGTCTGTCTGTCTGTCTGTCTGTCTGTCTGTCTGTCTGTCTGTCTGTCTGTCTGTCTGTCTGTCTGTCTGTCTGTCTGTCTGTCTGTCTGTCTGTCTGTCTGTCTGTCTGTCTGTCTGTCTGTCTGTCTGTCTGTCTGTCTGTCTGTCTGTCTGTCTGTCTGTCTGTCTGTCTGTCTGTCTGTCTGTCTGTCTGTCTGTCTGTCTGTCTGTCTGTCTGTCTGTCTGTCTGTCTGTCTGTCTGTCTGTCTGTCTGTCTGTCTGTCTGTCTGTCTGTCTGTCTGTCTGTCTGTCTGTCTGTCTGTCTGTCTGTCTGTCTGTCTGTCTGTCTGTCTGTCTGTCTGTCTGTCTGTCTGTCTGTCTGTCTGTCTGTCTGTCTGTCTGTCTGTCTGTCTGTCTGTCTGTCTGTCTGTCTGTCTGTCTGTCTGTCTGTCTGTCTGTCTGTCTGTCTGTCTGTCTGTCTGTCTGTCTGTCTGTCTGTCTGTCTGTCTGTCTGTCTGTCTGTCTGTCTGTCTGTCTGTCTGTCTGTCTGTCTGTCTGTCTGTCTGTCTGTCTGTCTGTCTGTCTGTCTGTCTGTCTGTCTGTCTGTCTGTCTGTCTGTCTGTCTGTCTGTCTGTCTGTCTGTCTGTCTGTCTGTCTGTCTGTCTGTCTGTCTGTCTGTCTGTCTGTCTGTCTGTCTGTCTGTCTGTCTGTCTGTCTGTCTGTCTGTCTGTCTGTCTGTCTGTCTGTCTGTCTGTCTGTCTGTCTGTCTGTCTGTCTGTCTGTCTGTCTGTCTGTCTGTCTGTCTGTCTGTCTGTCTGTCTGTCTGTCTGTCTGTCTGTCTGTCTGTCTGTCTGTCTGTCTGTCTGTCTGTCTGTCTGTCTGTCTGTCTGTCTGTCTGTCTGTCTGTCTGTCTGTCTGTCTGTCTGTCTGTCTGTCTGTCTGTCTGTCTGTCTGTCTGTCTGTCTGTCTGTCTGTCTGTCTGTCTGTCTGTCTGTCTGTCTGTCTGTCTGTCTGTCTGTCTGTCTGTCTGTCTGTCTGTCTGTCTGTCTGTCTGTCTGTCTGTCTGTCTGTCTGTCTGTCTGTCTGTCTGTCTGTCTGTCTGTCTGTCTGTCTGTCTGTCTGTCTGTCTGTCTGTCTGTCTGTCTGTCTGTCTGTCTGTCTGTCTGTCTGTCTGTCTGTCTGTCTGTCTGTCTGTCTGTCTGTCTGTCTGTCTGTCTGTCTGTCTGTCTGTCTGTCTGTCTGTCTGTCTGTCTGTCTGTCTGTCTGTCTGTCTGTCTGTCTGTCTGTCTGTCTGTCTGTCTGTCTGTCTGTCTGTCTGTCTGTCTGTCTGTCTGTCTGTCTGTCTGTCTGTCTGTCTGTCTGTCTGTCTGTCTGTCTGTCTGTCTGTCTGTCTGTCTGTCTGTCTGTCTGTCTGTCTGTCTGTCTGTCTGTCTGTCTGTCTGTCTGTCTGTCTGTCTGTCTGTCTGTCTGTCTGTCTGTCTGTCTGTCTGTCTGTCTGTCTGTCTGTCTGTCTGTCTGTCTGTCTGTCTGTCTGTCTGTCTGTCTGTCTGTCTGTCTGTCTGTCTGTCTGTCTGTCTGTCTGTCTGTCTGTCTGTCTGTCTGTCTGTCTGTCTGTCTGTCTGTCTGTCTGTCTGTCTGTCTGTCTGTCTGTCTGTCTGTCTGTCTGTCTGTCTGTCTGTCTGTCTGTCTGTCTGTCTGTCTGTCTGTCTGTCTGTCTGTCTGTCTGTCTGTCTGTCTGTCTGTCTGTCTGTCTGTCTGTCTGTCTGTCTGTCTGTCTGTCTGTCTGTCTGTCTGTCTGTCTGTCTGTCTGTCTGTCTGTCTGTCTGTCTGTCTGTCTGTCTGTCTGTCTGTCTGTCTGTCTGTCTGTCTGTCTGTCTGTCTGTCTGTCTGTCTGTCTGTCTGTCTGTCTGTCTGTCTGTCTGTCTGTCTGTCTGTCTGTCTGTCTGTCTGTCTGTCTGTCTGTCTGTCTGTCTGTCTGTCTGTCTGTCTGTCTGTCTGTCTGTCTGTCTGTCTGTCTGTCTGTCTGTCTGTCTGTCTGTCTGTCTGTCTGTCTGTCTGTCTGTCTGTCTGTCTGTCTGTCTGTCTGTCTGTCTGTCTGTCTGTCTGTCTGTCTGTCTGTCTGTCTGTCTGTCTGTCTGTCTGTCTGTCTGTCTGTCTGTCTGTCTGTCTGTCTGTCTGTCTGTCTGTCTGTCTGTCTGTCTGTCTGTCTGTCTGTCTGTCTGTCTGTCTGTCTGTCTGTCTGTCTGTCTGTCTGTCTGTCTGTCTGTCTGTCTGTCTGTCTGTCTGTCTGTCTGTCTGTCTGTCTGTCTGTCTGTCTGTCTGTCTGTCTGTCTGTCTGTCTGTCTGTCTGTCTGTCTGTCTGTCTGTCTGTCTGTCTGTCTGTCTGTCTGTCTGTCTGTCTGTCTGTCTGTCTGTCTGTCTGTCTGTCTGTCTGTCTGTCTGTCTGTCTGTCTGTCTGTCTGTCTGTCTGTCTGTCTGTCTGTCTGTCTGTCTGTCTGTCTGTCTGTCTGTCTGTCTGTCTGTCTGTCTGTCTGTCTGTCTGTCTGTCTGTCTGTCTGTCTGTCTGTCTGTCTGTCTGTCTGTCTGTCTGTCTGTCTGTCTGTCTGTCTGTCTGTCTGTCTGTCTGTCTGTCTGTCTGTCTGTCTGTCTGTCTGTCTGTCTGTCTGTCTGTCTGTCTGTCTGTCTGTCTGTCTGTCTGTCTGTCTGTCTGTCTGTCTGTCTGTCTGTCTGTCTGTCTGTCTGTCTGTCTGTCTGTCTGTCTGTCTGTCTGTCTGTCTGTCTGTCTGTCTGTCTGTCTGTCTGTCTGTCTGTCTGTCTGTCTGTCTGTCTGTCTGTCTGTCTGTCTGTCTGTCTGTCTGTCTGTCTGTCTGTCTGTCTGTCTGTCTGTCTGTCTGTCTGTCTGTCTGTCTGTCTGTCTGTCTGTCTGTCTGTCTGTCTGTCTGTCTGTCTGTCTGTCTGTCTGTCTGTCTGTCTGTCTGTCTGTCTGTCTGTCTGTCTGTCTGTCTGTCTGTCTGTCTGTCTGTCTGTCTGTCTGTCTGTCTGTCTGTCTGTCTGTCTGTCTGTCTGTCTGTCTGTCTGTCTGTCTGTCTGTCTGTCTGTCTGTCTGTCTGTCTGTCTGTCTGTCTGTCTGTCTGTCTGTCTGTCTGTCTGTCTGTCTGTCTGTCTGTCTGTCTGTCTGTCTGTCTGTCTGTCTGTCTGTCTGTCTGTCTGTCTGTCTGTCTGTCTGTCTGTCTGTCTGTCTGTCTGTCTGTCTGTCTGTCTGTCTGTCTGTCTGTCTGTCTGTCTGTCTGTCTGTCTGTCTGTCTGTCTGTCTGTCTGTCTGTCTGTCTGTCTGTCTGTCTGTCTGTCTGTCACAGAGAGTAGCCCAGTCATCTGGGCACTTGAAAGGCACGTGTCAGGGCACATTGAATAATGCCGTGGCTGTAATCCGCCGATGCCTGTCGAACTTGGCATCCAGGACGTTGGACGATGAGTCCAAGCGGATTGAGGCGCAAAACCTGCGCCTCCAGGAGATAGTGCTGAGAGCAGGCTTGAGAGCAGAGGTCACCTCATTGAGGAGTGAGGTCGGCCAGAACAGTGCGTCACCGCGCTGGGCACAGAGCCCTCAAGTCGCCGCTTCCGAACCCGGACGAGACGACCCTCTGCTGGCAGCTCTCGCCAACATGAGAGAGACGATGGAGGCGTCCACCATTGCACTGGGTGCACGGCTGGATCGCCTAGAGGCAAGGTCGGTGGCATCGGAGAGTGTCCGCCCGCCCTCTGTGGTTGAGAGCGAGAGATTTGGGGACTTCCCCTCTCTCCCTACTCCTGCAAGGGTGGCTGAGCGCAAACGGGTGTCTACCCCTCTACCCCGAGTGTCGCTCATCAGCGACCAGACGTCGGCTCCTAGAGCCCCGCTTTCCAAAGCGGGCACTAGTCGAGCGCAGCCGCCACTCCCGTCTGAGGCTTGGACGGAGGTGCCCCGTGGCGGGAGGAAGCGGAAAGGCCGAAAGGCACTTCCAGCTGTGGCGAGTCCCTCCACTCGCCCACCAACGACGACTCCGCCTTCGGCTTCAGTGCCGGGCCGCGCAGCTGTGCCACTGGTTCACCCGGTAGCGCAAGCAGCGCCGAAAAAGAGGAAGCGCAGGAGGGCCGGGTTGAGGCAGCCGAAGACCGCGGCTATCGTGGTGCAGCTACGCCCTGAGGCGATCGCGATGGGGATGACGTATGCCCAGACCATCGCGAAAGCCAGGCAGGAGATCTCGCTCGCCGACCTCGGTATAGGGGAAGGCGTGAGATCCCGAACCGCCGCCACGGGAGCGCGGCTCATTGAGGTTCCGGGTGCCGGAAGCGGCCAAAAGGCCGATTTGCTCGCTCAACGGCTCGAGCAGGTGTTGTCGGAGGTGGCCACGGTTGTCCGGCCTGAAAAGTGCGCGGATCTCCGCGTATCAGGGCTAGACATCGCAATCGCCGCCTCCGACGTCGCTGCAGCCGTTGCTGCGAAAGCTGAGTGCTCCGTTGAGAGCGTGAGGGTGGGCCAAATTAGAGCTGGCCCTGACAATGCGAGGTCCACCATTGTGCGCTGCCCCATACGAGCGGCCAAAGCGCTGGTGGTGACAGGCAAGCTGCTCCTGGGGTGGAGCACTGCTACAGTGGTTGCCCTTGAGCCCCGCCCAATGCGGTGTTTCCGCTGCATGGGCGTGGGCCATACAAGGCCGAGGTGCCCATCCGCCGTAGACCGCACCGGACTTTACTTCCGGTGTGGTCAGCTCGGACACCAGGCGAGGGTCTGCACGCGCCAACCACGCTGTGCAGTTTGTGCCGAGGCCAACAGGCCATTCGGCCATTTGATGGGTGGCAGGGGATGTAGTCCCCCTGTCGTCAGGGCTCGTCCGGAGACGCCGGAGCCACGCCCTGATACACAGACTACCCCGAGGGAAGCCGCCCCGCCATTGGCGGAAGAGCTGGCTATGGAGACAGTAGAGGAGGCCTCTACGCATCGCACCGCGAGCCCTGCGCCCGACCCCCCCAATGCCTCTGCTTCCAGAGGTACCGGGGATGAGTCCCGGAGTCTTAACCCGGCTCAGACCCAGGTCCAAGGATGGGCGCTTCGTCGCCCCAAAACCGACGCAGGAGGGCCCTAAAGGGCCACGCTGATTGTGGGGCTCCATAACAGTCAGCAGTGGGTCGCCCGATAGGGCGTGGCTGGTGGATGGCGCGGTCCACTATTAAAACAGATCCCGCGTCAGCCACGTACCGGCGTGTCTGGTTTTCCCTGGGGTTTTTAGTGGGTCGACCGAATAACATCTTTGGTCAACCCCACATACCTCCGCGGGTAGCCCCAACCCGCGGGATGATTCCGTAGGGAATTTTCCCCAGGACAAAAAAAAAAAAAAAAAAAAAAGTTAGGTAAGGTTAGGTTGGGGTGGGGTGCGAGTCAGGTGACCTCCACGTTGGTGCACCCTGGGCAACGGCTGGTTCCAACAGTCTCCCGCTCTGGCGTGTAGTAGACGCTTGGACCCAGCCGGCTGACATCTGACTAGGCGGGGTCCCTTCTGGACCTCGCAGCTCCCATACGTGGTCTACTTGGGACTGCGTAACTCACTACTCCTTTTGAGCAGTGAGAGGAGTTTTGACGGCGTCCCTTCTGGGCGTCGTACCAAAAGACGGTCGCCCCTTAAGGGTTTTTAGACTGCACCGGGCGTGTTTGGGCGCAAAGACTGGTGGGGTATTGCAACCCGAAAATTGCAGGAAAATACTCATGACAAGCAGACCTACAAAATTATTACCCCAGGAGGGTACCCGCAAGGCGGGAGAACCCCTCCTCGGGACCGGCAAGCCGGGCGCCAAAGCGTCTGACCTGTCGGCCCCGGGCAAGCCTCTCGTGTCTGGGGGAGGCATAGACCTGCATGGCGGAGTGTTAGGAGAGGACGAGTATAACTACTCGTCAGACGAGGCGGTCGAGATGCACGATTTGGAGAGTGAGAGCCGGAAGCGGGCTCACCCAGTCGTGGAATATGACTCGGGCGACGATGAGTTTTTGGCCGAGAATGAGTACCCGGCAGCGGCTTTGTTGGGGGTCCCCTCCACAAGCCGGGGTCATGGTGATTACCTTGGCACTTCTGTTGGCCTGCGTGCCGCTCAACAAGAGCTGAGTCGGCTAGAGGAAGAGGATAGGAGCCTCGCTGGCGAGCGACAGAAGTCGAGAAAGGAAGCCTTAGCGGAGAAAAAGAAGAGTGCCCCAAAAAAGGGTCCTGCTAAGAGCCGCTTGCAGTCCAGGGACAATACCATCAGTGTCCCCACTGCAGCCGAGGTTGAGCTAGCCACCCAAATAATCATCCCTTGGGAGGCGGAGCCGGGTGGACCATCAGCACAGGATGTCCACGAAGTTGGGGTTCTGTGTGCTAGAGCCGTTAGGGAGGTGTCTAGGAAGTCGGGTAACATCAAGTCGACGCTCCAAAAGACGCTCAATAACGCCGCTAGCACCATGACTCGGGTCATGTCCAACCTGTCGTCTAGGACGCTCAGCGTTGAGACCAAAGACCTCAGAGAGGACAACAAGAGACTGCGATTAGAACTGCAGTCGCTTAGAGCGGAGGTTGATCTCCTACGAAAGGAAGTCGGCAAGGGGAAGAAATCCTCTTCCCGTAGTGAGGTCCCTTCTAATACCGGACCAGACCAAAATGCCTCCGGCATATTTGGCGTGATTCAGCGCTCCTTGAACGCTTCCATCGGGGAATTGAGTTCTCGCCTCGATGGAATCGAGTCAAGGCTGCCTGGATCCGAGAGGACCCGACCGCTTTTAGCGGCCGATCGCAGGCGATCGGTGGAATATCCACCTCTCCCTGCCCCGATTGTGACCAATCCGTCGGTTAGTCGACCACTGGCGAAGAAAACTTCTCGTCTCTCTTCGACAACAACACCTGTCGCCCGTCGTGCTGTTATGCCGACGGTTTGCCCATCAGTAGTAGCCCCTGCACCTCCTCCAGAGGCGCCGCAGGCGGTGACTGGTGGCAAAAAAGGGAGGCGACGAGGTAAGAGGAGGCGTAAAACGCCGCTTGCTGAGGAGGCAACACCATCTCGCCCCCAAGCGGCTTCAGGCCGCCATGTGCAAGGACGGACACGCGGTAAAACAGTGCGCGTTAATACGCCCAGGTCCGCAGCGATTATCATCACGCTGCGACCTGAGGCCATTGAAGGAGGCGTTACTTACGCCCAGACGCTACAGAAGGCGATAAGGAGCGTCCCACTCGCTGACCTTGGCATCACTGCTGGAGTCAGGACGAAGATAACGGCAACGGGAGCCAGACTTGTCGAGGTCTACGGGCAACAGAACCGCGACAAGGCTGATCTGCTTGCTGGTCGTCTCAAAGAGGTCATCTCCGATGTGGCCACTGTCGTCCGGACCGAGAAATGCGTGAGTCTGCGCGTCTCGGATCAGGGCGAGTCCGTCACAAAGGAAGCCCTCTTGGAGGCGATCGCGACGAAGGGAGGATGTTCCCGGGAGTTCATCCGAGTAGGGAACATTCGTATGGGCCCCAACAAGACTGGCGCGACAATTGTGAGTTGCCCAACAAAGGCAGCGAAAGCTATTGTTGCTGCGGGTAGGTTACTCTTCAGTTGGGGTGCCGCCCAAGTGACTGTCCTAGAGCCCCGCCCTATGCGGTGCTTTAGATGCATGGGAGTAGGACACACGCGCCCGAGATGCCCCTCGGACATCGATCGCACTGGAAATTGTTTTCGGTGTGGTCAGTTAGGTCACCGAGCAGCGACATGCTCGAAGAAGGAGCCGCACTGCGCTGTCTGCGCAGCGGCAGATATACCACACAAGCATGTGATGGGCGGCCGGGGTTGTAGCCCCCCGGCCACCAGAGGCATAACATCTGCCTCTGGCCCCGAGACTATTGAGAGGGAGCTCGGCAACGAGCGGATGGAAACAGTCGAGGAGGTGGCGAGCGTTGAGCCGCTAGCGCCCCCCCCGACCCCACAGAGCGTGGCTAATAAAACCGCCTCTGTGACGCAGGACGCGGTCTCCAAGCCCAAGCCCGCACCGGAACGCATTCCGATCGTGGTGCTTGAGCGTGAGCGTTGTTTGCGCGAACGCGCATCTTCTCTCCGGAGGAGCATGCTGCGTAGCGCAGTAGAAGAGGAGAGAGAGCGTGAGGCGCTCCGTGAAGAAGAGGGGAACGGTCGAGGTCGACCTTCCTTTTCAAGGTCGGCGGATGGCAAGTTCGCCAGCAAGAAGGGAGCCCCTTAAGGGCGGCTACACCTAAGTCGAGTGCCGTTTTGCACGTCTGAGGGCCAAGCGGCAAGTAGCCAAACGGCAGGTACCGCAAGGCCCTAGAACAGATCTGACTGTGTACGCTGTGTTTTTGCTCGGGTATGTCTGGTTGACCCTCTCTCTCACCCGGCGCTTTAGCGTAGGGAAAGGGAGACGGAAAGCCAGAAGAGTCCCAGACGATTTGAGGTCCACTTTGGGCCGATGATGTACTATAAAGGTTTTCACAGCGAGAAAAAAAAAAAAAAAAAAGGTTAGGTTGGGGTGCGAGTCAGGTGACCTCCACGTTGGTGCACCCTGGGCAACGGCTGGTTCCAACAGTCTCCCGCTTTGGCGTGTAGTAGACGCTTGGACCCAGCCGGCTGACATCTGACTAGGCGGGGTCCCTTCTGGACCTTGCAACTCCCATACGTGGCCCACTCTGGGTCGCATAACTCGCTTGCTCCTTCTGAGCAGTGAGAGGAGTATTGACGGCGTCCCTTCTGGGCGTCGTACCAAAAGACGGCCGCCTCTTAAAGGTTCTCAGGTCGCACGGGGGGGAAAGGGGGCACCGGTGAGAGCGGTGCAACCGGGGTTTACGCCAACCCCGAAGTCGTTATCTGCCCTCTTGCGGCAACGACCCCACCGTTGGCGCCGTGGGTACGCTGCGATTGGGCAGACCGGAGGCCAAACGGCCAAGAGAAGAAAAACTCAATAACACCCCGGAGAGCACCGGTAAAAACCTGTCGGTACCTCCCGCCCCCGACAGTATATAGGGCACCCTCGGCGTGTGGACGGCGCGTGGGTGACGTTTTTGGTCCGGGGAAGGGCAGCCCCTAAAGTGTCATCGTCAGGAAAGGATCGCAACCTGAAAATTGCATCAACATTATGAAAAGTCGCAAATCGAAAAATTTACCCCAGGAGGGTACCTGCCAAATGGCGGGAGAACCCCTCCCTGGGACCAGCGGATCGGGTACGCCCGGCACGCTGGTTTCAGGCATGCCCACCGTGTCTGGGGGGGGCAACGAGATGCGCGCGGAGGATAGGGAAGTGGAGGCTGCGGGGGGCTCGGACTCGGACGGAAGTTCCGTGTTCTTGAGACCCGTAAGCAGCAGGAGGAAGAGGTTGCGTGACGCGGACATGGACTCCGATGACCTTTCGGGGGTTGAGTCTGTGGCGTCCGCAGCCTCGATTGCGAAGATCTCGTCGTCAAGACGTGGCAGATCGGCCACAATCGGGACGGGTTTTGCGACGGCCAAAACTGCCCTCGCCCGCACCCAAATGCGGGAGTATGAGGAGCAGTTAGATTGTGAGAAGGAACAGCTCGCAGAGCTGGACAAGCGGCTGTCTGCCGAGCGTCGAGCCAGGGGCGTCGTATTGCCAGCCGTAATTGAGCCAGCGGGGCCGTCCAAAGGACGCCCGACTCCTGGCCAATCTACGGTGGATTCCGCGGCCCTTGACGAGATGGATTCGGAGATGGCGACGCGAGTCGATATACCGTTCATCGCCAGTTCGTCGGACCCTATGACGGCTGACGAGATACACGAGGTGGGGCTAAAGTGCGCTTTTGCAGTGAAGGAGGTGTCTCGGAAATCCGGGAACCTCAGAGGTACCTGCCAGCGCACTCTCAACAACGCCTCGATGACCATCCGTAGGTGCCTCGCCAATTTGGCGTCGCGGACCTCTTCGGACGTGTCACGCCGCGTTGAGGAGGCGAATCGCCGACTCCGCGAAGAGGTGCACGCCCTCAGACGAGAGGTGGCGTCCCTGAGGACCGCGGTCGACCAGGTCGGGACGGGCTTGAGTTCCGGCCGTGAGCGTCCTGCGACAAAGACTGGATCGGATCAGGTACTCTTAAAGGCCCTGACAGAGATGAGGCGTACGATGGAGGCATCTAATGCAGCCATGAACGCCCGTCTGGACAGACTCGAGATGGGTCGAGCGGCGCCTGTGCGTGCCCTTTCACTTCGTGGGAGGCCGGCCACGCCCGCGAGATCCTCGTCCGTCCTCGATGAGGAGTCCATCTTCCTCCCTCAGGTGGAGGTAAGACAGGTCCTGCCCCCATTGGGTCCTCCTCCCGTGTCCGAATGGACGACGGAGACCCGTGGGAAACGGAAAAAGAGGGGCAAAGGGAGAGTCCCTAATGCAGCGACAACCTCCAGTCGCCCACTGACTGTTACCGCCCAGGCTTCAGCGCAGGCCCGCCCTGCTGTGACGCCAGTCCGCTCAGCGCCACAAGCGGCGGCCAACGAAGCGCCTGGACGGAAGAAGCGCAAGCGCAGGCGAGGGAAGAAGGTTCGGCTCAGGCCGCCAACAACAGCGGCTGTAGTGGTGAAGCTGCGCCCGGAGGCTCTCGAGATGGGTGTCACATATGCTGACGCCATCAAGAGAGCTAGGCAAGCCATCTCCCTACCCGACCTCGGTATCGAGGGGGTAAGGTCGAGGACGGCTGCCACTGGGGCGCGGCTCCTTGAAGTCTCAGGCGCTCAAGTCTCTTCGTCCTTGGATGGGACTTCGCTCAGGTGGTCGCCTTGGAGCCCCGCCCAATGCGGTGTTACCGCTGCATGGGCGTGGGCCACACTAGGCAGAGGTGCCCCAGTGCCGTTGACCGCACCGGACTTTGTTTCCGGTGTGGTCTGCCAGGGCACCAAGCGAGGGGCTGCTCGAAAGAGCCAAGGTGTGCGGTATGCGCTGTGGCGAAGAAGCCGCACGCCCACATTATGGGAGGCCGGGGTTGCAGTCCCCCCGCCGTCAGGGCCCGCCCTGTTCCCCCCTGAGCAATCGGGGACGACTGCCCAGAGGATGCTGGCTGAAGTGGAGCCCTCAGTGGAGCTGCCACTAGACCGCACGGAGGAAATGGAGACGGTGGAGGAGCCACCCACGTCTCCTAAGGTCCCTACGACCGACCACCCCATTGTCTCTCTCGTGAGAGACACAGGGTCGGAAGGCGGTAGGGTGGTAGAGGCGGAGGACCCGGGCGAAGGCCCGAGTGGGTCCACCACTCCCGCGTGGGACAGACCACGCAAGCCAGACGGGCGGTTCGCAAAAGCCGCAGTGAAACCCACACCGAAGACCGGCCCCCCCACGTCCGAGGGGCCTCGCTGACTTGGGGCACATAGGTCAGTTGAGGGACGCTAACAGCGTAGCCGGTGGGAGGCGCGGAACACTATCCCTGTGACAGCCGCCGCGCCAACCACATTATCGGTGTGAGGTTTCCCCAGGGGTTTTTTTTTAGTGGGTCGGGCGTTTTTTTTTTTTTTTTTTTTTTTTTTTTTTTTTTTTTTTTTTTTTTTTTTTAGGCCAACCCCACATATCCCGTAGATCGCCCTAGTCTACGGGAACTTGTTTAAAGGTTAGGTTGGGTTAGGTTAGGTTAGGTTGGGGTGCGAGTCAGGTGACCTCCACGTTGGTGCACCCTGGGCAACGGTTGGTTCCAATAGTCTCCCGCTCTGGCGTGTAGTAGACGCTTGGACCCAGCCGGCTGACATCTGACTAGGCGGGGTCCCTTCTGGGCCTTGCAGCTCCCATACGTGACCCACTCTGGGTCACATAGCTCGCTTTTCCTTCTGAACAGTGAGAGGAGTTACTGACGGCGTCCCATCTGGGCGTCGTACCACAAAGACGGCCGCCCCTTAAGGGTTCTCAGGTCGCAACGGGGGGAAAGGGGAACACCGCGAAAGCGGTGCAACGGGGGCCTACGCCAGCCTCCGATCATCGTAAACCACTGCGGTCTCTGCAACGACCCCCACTCGCGGCGTTGTGGGGTACGCGGGTTCCGTGGTGAAACGAGGGCTTGCCTTAACCGGCCGGCCGCGTGAAGGACACACTATAAAACCCGAGAGAAAACTCGTAAAAACCTGTCAATACACCCCGACCTTGGCAGTATTTAGGGTTCCCCGTGTATGAGGCCACTGCACGGGGTGACTGATTTTTGTTCTCTACTCGTGGGAATCACAATCAGGATGAACAAAAATAAATCTTTTGACGTTTCGGAGAAGTCGGCGGAGTCTGTTGCCAGATCCGTCGTGGTTGGTGAGGCTGGTGGCAGCCGTAAAAGGTCACACATTGAGGAGGATGACTCAGAAGATCTGTCAGGCAGTGAGTCGGTGGTGTCTACTGCATCGAAGGTGTCCTCGTCGCGCCGAGGCCGTAGAGCCAGGGTCGGGACGGGACATTCCACCGGACTTGCACATGCCCAAAAGATGCTCCGACAGCAAGAGCTGGAGGACTTTGAGGCGGAGTTAAATGCCGAACGAGAGCTCGGCGAGAGGGAACGCATGGAGCTCCTCAGGAGATTCCACCAGCGGGATGAGGATTCGGCTGCCGCTCTCGGCACCGATCTACAGGGCCTCCGAGAAGAGATGCGCAAGATGCGGCCACCAAAAACCAGTGCTGTGCCGCGTGCCGCTGGTACTGCACGACGTTCAGCTAGTGCTGCATCACGTGCCGTGCAAAAAGAATTTACCGATCTCGGCTTCACTGATGCAGAGATTGACGCTGCCACCCGGACATTGGTTCCGTGGGAGGCTGAGATTGGCGGACCGTCTGCTTTTGAAGTGCAACAACTGGGTCTGCAGTGCGCTCAGGCTATTCGAGAGGTTTCCAGAAAATCTGGACACCTCAAAAGTACCTGCCAGCGGACTTTGAACGACGCCACTAACAACTTGCGTCGCGCGTTGGCAAACCTCACTTCGAGGTGCGTCAACGACGAGAATGAGAGGCTGGTCTACGCCAATGCGAGACTGCAGAGCGAGGTGCAGTCTCTTAGAGACGAAGTAGAGGCCCTAAAAAAGGAGATGGGCAAAACGAGGAAGTCTCCTTCCCGCAGGGAGTCTGCTGCTCCCCCCTCTCCTAGACCGGACTACGAAGCGGGCGACGATTTACACCGCTCGCTGAACTCGGCCATCACGGCACTGAACATCCGCCTTGATGGTATTGAGGCCAGACTACCCGCGCCTGGGAGGGCCCGTCCCCTCTTGGCAGCTGATCGGAGGAGAAGAGAGGAGTTCCCGCCTCTCCCCACGTCTAGAGGCATCCCGCCGACTCGTTTATCGGCAGCCCCCATTGCCCCCTCTGTAGTGCCTCCCCAGCCGAACATCAGGCAGGCCTCGGCAGCATCTGCCGAGGTACGGACCACAGAGTCGCGCCGAAGGAGGAAGGGCAAGAAGACGACATGGACGGCGGTTCCCGCTGCGGCACTGGTAGCACCCGCGGTACAGGCACCAGCACTTGCTGTGCCAAAGACGCAGAAGGTTCAGCTGCAAAGACCAAAGTCCACGGCCGTGGTCGTGCAGCTGAAGCCTGAGGCCATAGCTAGCGGCATGACCTACTCGGAGGCCATGAAGAGGGCAAAGAATGCCATTTCTTTGGAGGGGCTAGGCATCCATTCCGGTCTTAGATCGCGAACGGCACAAAATGGAGCCAGGCTGCTAGAGGTACCGGGAACCAACAGCGCGGAGACTGCTGACCGACTCGCTAAACAGCTAGAGGAGGTCTTGGCCGATGTGGCAGTGATTGTCCGGCCCGAGAAGTGTGCGGATATCTGCATCTCGGGTTTTGATGACACTGTCACACAGACAGATGTGGCCACTGCTGTGGCGCAAAAGGGAGGGTGCTCGGTCGAGCGTGTCAAACTCCAACAGCACCCGTTATCCACCTCCAAACACCTTCCCCCGATCCCGGGGCCTCGCACCCCAATGTGTCTTCTGGGATACGTACCGGGCGGCGGGTCCTGTCTGCGGAGGATGTGGCGGAGATGGCAGAGCGGGACAGGCTTGAGAGTGAGCGAGAGATGGCGGAGTACGAGGAAGACCTCGCTGCCGGTCATGTCCGCCCGTCATGGCGAAAGCCGTACCGGACGAAAGATGGGCGGTACGCCAAACAGGCACCGCCCCAAACAGACGAGGATGCTTGAAAAGGCGCAGCGGTAAGGTCCGCAAGTTGTCGGTGCGTGGCAAGCGCTCCTGAGGTTGGCGCGGACTACTATCCATGACAGAATCCGCGTCAACCACATAATTCAGACTGTCTGCAGAACCCCGGGGGTTTTAGTGGGTCGGGCAGAACATCGCCCAACCCCACATACCCCGAACACGGGTTGAGCCTATAGCACATTGCTCCCCGTGGGATGACTTGATAGCAAGTTTCCCCCGGGCAAAAAAAAAAAAAAAAAAAAAAAAAAGGTTAGGTTAGGTTTGGTTAGGTTAGGTTAGGTTAGGTCCCCCCAAGGCAGCCAAGAGGGGGAATAAGCCTGAGGCAGCGGAGGTACAACCCGCTCCAGTGCCAGCCAAAGCTTCGAAAGCGGCCGGTCAAAAGCCGACAGCCACGTCGAGTGCCCACGCGGAGGCGACAGCGCAGGCGCAACCTCAGCCCGATGAGGAGGGCTGGATTAAGGTGCCTAAGAGGCGCAAGGGGAAGAAGAAGGGGGCAGCGTCTAAGGCGCCCCCTCCTGCGAAGAAGGGAGCAGCCGCACGATCATCCGCGGCCCTCCCTACAAAGGCGCAAGCCAAAGAGCGTAGGCTCAAGAACCAGCTCCGCGCACCTAGATCTGCGGCGGTAGTCCTGACTCTCCGGCCGGAGGCAGAGAGTCAAGGAATGACCTACGCTCAGGCGATCTTGAAGGCCAGGGAGACCGTCAAGCTTGCTGAGCTTAAGATCCCAGCTCCAAGATTCAGGCTTTCGGCAACCGGCTCGCGTATACTCGAGCTATCGGGGGCGGCCGGTGCCCAGAATGCCGATAAGTTGGCGGAAAGCCTCCGAGCCAATATGGCGGAGGTCTTTATGGTGGCCAGGCCCACGAAGACCGCCGACTTCAGGATTTACGGGCTGGACGACTCGGTGAAGGAGGCCGATGTCGTCTCCGCCATAACGGGGAAGACTGGTTGCTCCCCGGACTCAATAAAAACCGGGCAGGTTAGAGAGGGAGCTGGCGGGATGGGCACCATCTGGGTGCGGTGCCCGGTCGCGCCGGCAAAGATTGTCCTGGACGCCGGTAGCCTGGAGGTGGGATACGGTACAGTGTTCGTACGCGCAATCGACTCCAAGCCCAAGCGCTGTTACCGGTGCATGGAGGATGGCCATGTGCGCGCAAACTGCACGGCTAAGATTGACCGCAGCGAGCTCTGCTATCGCTGCGGTAACGCTGGCCACATTGCCGCTGTATGTTCGGCTAAGGCTAACTGCCCCATTTGCGCAGAGGCAGGACGACCTGCAGGCCACAGCATGGGGACCAAGTCGTGCGTCCTCCCGAAGAGTCGGAAGAGAAGATCTAGGAAGGGCAAAACATCGAAGCCCGACCAGGCGAGCGCACAGCAGGCGCCAGAGGTTACAATCGTGGGTCCAATCAATGGATAGTTTGCCGTCAACAAGTTTCCTCCTGGCGAACCTGAACCACTGCGCCGGAGCTCAGGACCTGTTCTTGCAGTCCATGGCGGAGTGGTCAGTCGATGTAGGCGTGGCCTCCGAGCCGTATAATGTCCCACCCAGACCCAACTGGGCGGTCGACACAGGGAAGTCGGTGGCGATCTTCTCGGCACAAAAGCCGACGTCGCCATTTTTAGAGGTGAAGGAGTCGGGACCGGGCTATATTACAGCTAAATAATGGGGAGACGTCGTAATAATCGGCGTCTATTTCTCGCCCAACAGGCCGCTCACCGACTTTGAAACCTATATGGCCCTACTCGGGGCCGTAGTCAGGCGCTCTGCGCCGCTACCTGTGGTACTGATGGGAGACCTCAATGCAAAGGCTACTGCATGGGGTTCTCCCAGAACAGACCCGCGTGGAGACCTGGTCATGGACTGGGCCGTGGAGATGGGGCTCTTGATTCTTAACCGGGGGTCCGTTAACACCTGCGTGCGAGAACAGGGCGGATCCATAGTGGATGTTTCCTTCGCTACGCCCTCTGTCGCCGCACGGGTCTCCGGTTGGAAGGTACTGGTGGACGTGGAAACCCTCTCCGACCACCGGTACGTGAAGTTCGAGGTCAGGGCCTCGAGGAATGTCATTCGTCCTTGTTGCAAATAAACAGGCATTTATTTTTGTTAGAAATAAAACTTTGATTTATTATGGACGAATCGATTATCGAGATTCAATTTTGTTTGGTGGCATAATGGCCCCATCACTAGTTGTTCTTTTTTTATTCTCTTGTCTCTGGAAAGCAAATATGGCTGGATCATAGTTATTGTGTGTGAATAATTAAATAGTTTGTGTAGTAATAAGGGCATTTGGAGCCGTATTATTCTACTTAAGTGGATAGTGCAAATTGTGTGTGCGTCGTAAACTAATTGTTTCGGGAAAACAATTAGCCGGGATGTCGGCCACACCGCGGCTGAAATAAAAGGTATTTTTCGTGGGAAGTGCACTTTGGGGTAGTTTGGGTGTGTTTAGGAACCCCAGAAGACCCGGAGCCGGATTCGGGCCCCATCGGACCATATGGATCCCGTTCAGGACGGCGGGAGCGGCATGGAACTGTGAGTGGACTTTGTTAATTTTAAGGTAATTTTGATGTGTAATTTTAGTGTCTGTTGTGGGTTTCCGCAACATTTTGGTAGCAGAGCGTGGTTAATACCGGACCTCTAGGTTAATCGGTGTAATTTTGTGTATTTTTTGTTAGTTCGTAATAGGTTAAGCTCATTTTGTGTAAAATCGCACTTCCGGGACAGGTGCGGTTAAATTGTAAGGTTGGTAGTACCGTTGTTTTGTTCGTTCATTCATTTGGGCTGGGACATTTCTCAGAACGTTAATTTAATTTAATTTCGTTCAATTGAAAGCATCGAGTCGATTCGGATAATCGATTCCGTGTTTTCATTGACTCGTTTTAATTTTGTGTTTAGGTTTATTTAGTTTAAATTATTTATAATGACAGCGTCACGGCAGGAGTTGGCTCAGCAGCTCCGGTGGTTCACCGGGCTGCTTGCATTAGTAGATCGGCCTAACCGGGAGGACGCCTTGGAGACGCGTTCGAGGGAAATGCAGGCTCGTTTCTTGTTGGCCGAGCGGTCGGTAACCGCCCTATTGTCAACCGACCCGGTCGGGGAGAAGGAGCTGGCCCTCCACGCCCAATATGTCAAGGATCTGGAGCACGTCCAAGACATCTACGACGAGGTCCTTCAGCGGGTGAAGGACATCGAGCGACTGCGGGAGGGGAAGCCTGTTGCGCGCCCCGCTTCGCTCCACACCCCTGGACCCAGCGCCATGGGAAGATTGGGTGCCCTGGAGGTCCCGCATTTCACCGGATGTATGCGGGACTGGGCTGGATTCCGGAACATGTTTTTGGCCTTGGTGGATACTCGGAAGGATTTCACCAAGGCCGAAAAGCTGGCATATCTCCGTTCCTTCCTAGACGGAGAACCCAGACAGCTCGTACAGCATCGGGAGCTGCAGGATGCGAGCTACGACACCGCCATGCAGCTGCTGGAGAAGCGGTACGAAAAGCCGCGTCTTCAGGCGGACGCGCACGTGACCCATCTGCTGGGATTGCCGAGGGTCAACCATAGGGCTCAGCTGAGGACGCAGCTGATCACCCCGCTCACAGTGTCCTTAAACGGGTTAAGGACGCTCGGACTGCCCGTCGACCAGTGGTCCTTCCTTCTTCTGCACATAGTTCTGGCCAAGTTGTCGCAGGAGATGAGGGACAAGTTCGAGCGGAATCGACTGGTCCACAAGGATCTCGGCAGCGTTCTGCCCACGATAGGGGAACTTTTGGAGTTCCTGGAAGAGGAGGCTGGCCTGCTGGAAAACCAGCTAGCCTCCCAGGAGGCTCCGACAAGTGCGCCGGCCCGCACTTCCGGAGTCTACGGCGCCCAGCCGCCACGCAACCCAGGGAAGGGTCGCGGCAGGCTGGTGGCTGCGGCCGCCATCAACCCCGGCTCTGGATGCCGGATTTGCGGACAGCAGCACTTGGAGCAGCTATGTCCAGCAATTCTCGGGCTGCCCACAAAAGAGCGCCGAAACCTCGTTCGGACACGAGGATTGTGTTATGCCTGCCTGGGAGGACATAGGTACAATGAGTGTCCCCAGGCGAGGCCTTGCGATGTGTGCGGCGGACCGCACCATCGCTTACTGTGCACCCGTAGTGCTGAGGGCTCAGCACCGGTTCGGGAGAGGGGATCTCCCACGGGTGGCGGTTTGGGGCCGGGGTCAACTCCGCCTCCGGAAAGACGGAGTCCGCCACGGCCGCCACACTACAACCCCTCGTACACCCCGGCTCAGGTGAGTTGGGGACCGCCGGAGCGGAGCCGGGTTCTGGCTACAACCCGGCACCCGGCGCGACCAACACCAGGAGTTGGTGCCTCTAAGGGCCACTGGGTACAGGGAGCCCCACCTCCGGACCCAACACCCGGATACTCGTACGCGTATCCTCCGCCGCCGTTACCGGAACAACAACGACGTGAGAACCGTCAACAGTTCTCACCGGTACAGCACGAGTACCCGAGGTTGGAATACCACCCACCCTATCACCGGTATGGTAGGGCAGCTGGATACGCACCACCCCGGATGGTGGCCTGCACGCGTCCGACTTACTGGCCGAGTCATCACGGTTCGACAGGGTCGGCTGCTGGCTCTGACGCGTGACTAGCCTGTGGTCGGGCTACGTCGGAACCGAGGACGGTTCTTTTGCCCATCGCGCAGGTACGCGTTTGGGGACCTAGGGGGGACTTCGTCCGGATACGAGCCCTCCTAGACACTGGGGCACAGGGCTGCTTAATTACTACGAGGGTAGCGAGGCGCCTACGTCTGGAGTGCGCGCCTCCCTCAGTTCCGATTCGGGGAGTCGGAGATACAGAAGTGGGGGGTCTGTCCGGTCGGACCCACATTTCCTTCTCTCCTGTGCACTCCGCTTCGATACGGATTGCGGCGGCCGCGATCGTACTCGACAATCTGCTGGGTTGGCATCCACCGACAGACATTCCGCGGGACGCAATGCCTGACACATCAGGTCTCATGCTGGCAGACCCTCATTTCGAGGAGCCGGCTCCGGTGGACCTCATATTGGGAGCGGATGTACTGGGCTGGATCCTTTTAGGGCCTCAGCGGAGTCTGGGCCGCTCTTCGTTGGTAGCTATACCTACCATCTTTGGACACGTTTTAATGGGACCGGTTTTCGACCAGGAGACGCGGGATGTCTCACCTGTCGTCGCTACTACCTCCATCGCTAGGACGATGCAAAAATTCTGGGAACTGGAAGAGCCTCCCATGGTCTCCCGTCTGGATCCGGAGCATGTGGAGTGCGAAACCTTTTATAAGGATCACACACGCCGGATGGCGTCGGGTAGGATCGAAACTCGACTGCCCTTTATCGACTGTCCCCCTCTCTTGGGAAAATCGAGGGCGTTGGCAGAGAAACGACTCTTGTCCATGGAGCGTCGTATGTCTCGCGATCCGGTACTTCGGGAAAAGTATATTGAGTTCATGCGAGAATACGAGGCCTTGGGGCATATGTCGCGGGCGACTGTCGACTGGACAACGACAGATCATTTTTTCTTGCCTCATCACGCGGTGTTGAAGGCCTCATCTGGAAAGGTACGGACTGGTTTTGACGGATGGACTGTTACGCGTTGGAGGTCGCCTCAAAAATGCCGACCTGCCCTTCGGTAGCCGTCATCCTCTGCTACTCCCCAAAGGAGGACCTTTGGTAGAACTGGTGGTCTCGGATAGACACCTGAAAAACGCTCACGCGGGGTGTAATGCGTTACTGGCGATATTACAGAGGGAGTTCTGGATTTTGTCCTCTCGGAGAGTGGTTCGCAGCGTGTTATTTAAGTGTGTGGCTTGTTATCGGGTGAAGGCCTCCACTATGCAGCCACAGATGGGGGATCTCCCTTCTGACCGGGTTTGTCAGACAACTAGGCCGTTCGACGGGGTCGGTACGGATTTTGCTGGACCGTTTCTGGTAAAAACCACAGCCTATCGTAACACTAGGGTCACGAAAGCATACCTGTGCGTTTTTGTCTGCCTGGTTACTAAGGCCGTCCACCTGGAAGTGGTTTCGGCTCTGTCTACGGAAGCCTTTGTCGCCACGCTGGATCGTTTTGTTTCGCGACGGGGTTTACCTTCTCTCATTCGGTCCGACAACGGTACCAATTACAGAGGCACTGCCAACTACTTAAAAGATGTGAACGATTTTCTGGATAAAAATTGTAATAGCATAAGTCAAGCTCTCGCACAGCGGGGAATCACATGGCGATTTAGTGTGCCAGCCTGTCCCCACTGGGGCGGGATATTTGAAGCCGCGGTAAAATCGGCAAAAACCCACTTGCGCCGGGTAGTCGGGGAAACTACCCTCACGTATGAGGAACTTACAACTGTGTTTTGTAAGGTTGAGGCGGTTCTCAACTCGCGTCCGCTTTGTCCACTCTCCTCTGACGCAAATGACATGGAAGTCCTGACCCCTGGTCATTTTTTGGTCGGTCAGCCACTCACTGCCCTGCCTGAGTATCCCTGGAAGGATGAACGCAGACACCGGATGTCTCGTTTTCAAATGATACAACAAATGAGTCAGGACTTGTGGCGTCGTTGGTCACTGGAGTATCTGCATTTATTGCAGCAGCGTGTAAAGTGGACAGACCGGACGTCGCCCCCTTCGGAGGGGGATCTGGTTTTATTAAAAGAGGCTAATTTGCCATCGTTATTTTGGAGACGAGGTCGCATTTTAAAGTTAATCTGGGGCGCGGACGGGACTCCGCGTGTGGCGCAAGTGTTGGTTGATGGATCGGTGCTAAATCGCGCGGTCGCGACCTTAGCTCGATTACCGGTTGACTAGTTTAAGATTTCAGGCTAGAAAGCGGTACGTCCGCTTTGGGTGGCGGGATGTTGCAAATAAACAGGCATTTATTTTTGTTAGAAATAAAACTTTGATTTATTATGGACGAATCGATTATCGAGATTCAATTTTGTTTGGTGGCATAATGGCCCCATCACTAGTTGTTCTTTTTTTATTCTCTTGTCTCTGGAAAGCAAATATGGCTGGATCATAGTTATTGTGTGTGAATAATTAAATAGTTTGTGTAGTAATAAGGGCATTTGGAGCCGTATTATTCTACTTAAGTGGATAGTGCAAATTGTGTGTGCGTCGTAAACTAATTGTTTCGGGAAAACAATTAGCCGGGATGTCGGCCACACCGCGGCTGAAATAAAAGGTATTTTTCGTGGGAAGTGCACTTTGGGGTAGTTTGGGTGTGTTTAGGAACCCCAGAAGACCCGGAGCCGGATTCGGGCCCCATCGGACCATATGGATCCCGTTCAGGACGGCGGGAGCGGCATGGAACTGTGAGTGGACTTTGTTAATTTTAAGGTAATTTTGATGTGTAATTTTAGTGTCTGTTGTGGGTTTCCGCAACAGTCCTCCCAGCAGCACAACATCTTCCTTCCCGCGCTGGTCGCTCAAGAAACTCGACAGGGAACTGCTGATGGAGGCGGCGTCCGTGCAGGACTGGTTCTCCCAACCTGTATCGGATGATCCAGACGCTGAAGCCGAGTGGTTTAAGGGAGCCCTTACACGAGCATGCAACGCAGCAATGCCGCGCGTGAGGCGTCCTCCCCATAGAAAGGCAGTGTATTGGTGGAGCGAAGAACTGATGGACCTCCGCGTAGCTAGCATTGCGGCGCAGAGAGCCTATACGCGGCAGCGCAGAAAACGTAGGCGGGACCGCGAACTGGAGGGCGTGCTCAAGACAGCTTACAAAGCCGCCAAGAAAGAACTGCAGCTGGCAATCTGCAATGCAAAGATCGCTGCTAGACGGGAAATGCTCGATGGGCTAAATGCCGATCCATGGGGGCGCCCGTATCGCACGGCTCGGGGAAAACTCCGCAGCCTAGGCCCCCCAGTCACGGAATCCCTAGAGCCTCCCGTGTTGCGTAACGTGATCGCCAGTCTCTTCCCAGACCGGCCCGAGCACATCCCGCCCCCCATGGCCCCGCCTAGGCAATTCAGCCAAGCAACTGAAGATGCCCCAATCCCGGCCATCACAACAGGCGAGATAGGAGCGGCATACTTACGGCTACGCCGCAAAAACACCGCCCCCGGTCCGGACGGTATCCCGGGGAAAGTGTGGGTTCTGACAGAGGAGCTTCTCGAGGACCGCTTCAGACAGGTGCTTGACTTGTGCCTCCAAACTGGGCGGTTCCCCTCCCTCTGGAAGAACGGGCGTTTGGTGTTGCTCCGAAAGGAGGGTCGGCCGGCTGATGAGCCGTCAGCGTATCGGCCTATTGTGCTTTTGGACGAGGCGGGGAAGCTCTTTGAGCGTGTCCTCGCCTCACGCATCGTGAACCATCTGTCGGAGGTGGGTCCGGATCTTTCCGACTGCCAATATGGCTTTAGGGGGGCCCGGTCCACCATTGACGCGATAAAACACGTCAAGGCACAGTCGGAGGAGGCAATCGAAAAGGGAGAGGTGGTGCTCGCGGTGTCTTTGGACATCGCGAACGCATTTAACTCTCTCCCATTCGCCTGCATCGAGGAGGCCCTTCGCCACCACTGCGTGCCGTATTACATACTGCGGATAATCCGGAATTATCTGCGGGGCAGGAATGTCACGTATCAAGTGAAAGACGGCTCCATAAAGAGCAGGGCAGTAACGTGCGGTGTCCCACAGGGGTCGGTCCTAGGGCCGCTCCTGTGGAACATCGGGTACGACTGGGTGCTGCGGGGCGCGTTACTTCGGGGCCTCAGTGTTGTCTGCTATGCGGACGACACTTTGGTCACCGCCTGCGCTAACTCGTTTTCGTCAGCCGCCCGTCTGGGCACGGTGGGAGTCACCCACGTTGTCCGGCGGATCGAAAGTCTCGGCCTAAAGGTGGCACTTAACAAAACCGAGGCCTTATATTTCTATGGGGCCCGGAAGAAGCCGCCTGCTGATGCCCACATATTGATCTCGGGAGTTCGGATAGAGATAGGGAAGGCGATGAAGTACCTTGGGCTGGTACTGGACGAAAGATGGCGCTTTGACGAGCACTTTAAGCGCCAAGCTCCGAAGTTGGTCAGGGCGGCAGCAGCCCTTGGTAACTTGTTGCCGAACCTTGGAGGTCCAGCTGCGTGCGTGCGGAACCTATATGTTGGGGTGGTGCGGTCGATGGCTTTGTACGGCGCGCCTGTGTGGGTCGACTCTCTGACTGCTACGAATAGGGCCCTTTTGCGGAAACCGCAACGGGTCATAGCGGTCAGAGCAGTTCGAGCATACCGCACAGTGTCCTACGAGGCGGCATGCGTGTTGGCAGGTACCCCACCCTGGGATCTGGACGCGGAGGTCCTGGCCGAGATGTATGAGCGGTCGGCACATGCTCGAAGGCAAGGTGGCCGGGCGATGCCGGAGGAACTTCGCCAGTGGCGCGAGCGTGCACAGAGGGTGACGCTTCGCAAGTGGCATGACAGGCTAGAGCAGCCTACAGCCGGTGTTTCGACCATCGGCGCGGTGCGGCCCGTTCTCAAAGAGTGGGTCGGCCGCAAGTTTGGGTCTCTCTCTTTCCGGTTGGTGCAGATTCTGTCAGGGCATGGCTGCTTTGGGAGATATCTGTGCCGCATAGCCGGGAGAGAGGAGACGACGGTGTGTCACCAATGTGGCGCGCCTAATGACACTGCGATGCACACGGTGTCGGAGTGCCCCGCATGGGTGCTTGAGCGCGCAGATCTGTGCGCTGTCGTGGGCCACGACCTCTCTTTGCCAGCACTAGTCGAAGCTATGCTGGCCGCGAAAAGGTCGTGGGAGGCCGTTCTCGTTTTCTGCGAGACGGTCATGTCTCACAAGGAGGCGGCGGAGCGCGAACGGGAGGAAAATCCCCTCTCGGGAGTAATCCGCCGAAGGAGGACGGGGAGACGGCGGCGTGGGTTCGCCCAACTCCTTCCCCCCTAAGCGAGCCTGCAGTGTGGTTGGACACGAAGAGTCCTCCACCCGCGCATAGGCACGCAAGCCTGGCTCTGGGGTCGGCTCCGTTGTTCCGGGCCTACCCCAGCTCGACCAACGAGCAGAAGTCGTCCATTGACGCCCGTCGGAGGGGACCGCTGCGGTAGAATCGCCAGCTCGATTGCCCGGGGCTCCCCCCCTCCCTATCGACGGATGAAGGAACAACCCGGTGGTTTTAGTGGGTCGGGCAGAACATCGCCCATCCCCACATACCCCGAAAACGGGTCGAGCCATTAGCCACTGCTCCCCGTGGGATGATCTGGACACAGATTTCCACCGGGTCAAAAAAAAAAAAAAAAAAAAAAAAAAAAAAAAAAAAAAAAAAAAAAAAAAAAAAAAAAAGGTTAGGTTAGGTTAGGTTAGGTTAGGTTGGGGTGTGTGTTGGGTGACCTCCTCGCGGTACACCCTGGGCAACGGGCAGCCTCAACATCCTCCTCCTCGGGAGGAGCTTGCTGTGAGACTGGCCGGCTAACAACCCGACACAGGCGGGAGCCCCTTCTGGGTCCCGCAACTCCCATAGGCTTAGCCCCTTCTGGTGCGGCACCAATAGGCTTCCCCTTCTGGGCGGCAGGGAGTTTTGACAGCGTCCCTTCTGGGCGTCGTTACATGGGGGGATTAGGGTAGGTCGGCGCCCCTTCTGGGTGCCGCTTAAGCGCTTCTGTGCGCATGACTTGGGCTTCACGCCAACCCTTGTCCCGCAGCTTCGCGGGTTCTGTCCCGTTCGTAACAACGACCCCTTGCCCGGCGTACTTGGGTATGTCGCGTTCGGGTCAGACTCGTAGCCCACTCGGGTGACGACAAGGAAAAGTCGTAAAAACCCCGCGGACACCTCCCGCCCTCCGTGGCATATATAGGGCGTGCTTGGCGTGGGGGCTTCGACCCGGCACGACCAACGACAGCTCCAGCAAAGGAAAATGCTCTAGAACCCGGGAGCCCACCCGTAATACCGCTCAGCACAGAGGTAAAAAGCCGTCAGCAGAGACGTTAAAAGCCGGGGAGGGAGAGCCCGTAAACTCACAATTTCTATGTAAAATGTCCGACAATGCTTTGAGTATGTCATGCGATCTGGCTGACGCCCAGCGCGAAGCGGTACCCGGGCCGCTTCGTGTGAAGAATGTAACCGAAGGACCCTCTGGGGTGGTCGACCAGGCCCCAGAGTGTGTCAATGCCCCTGGAAGAAAGGATGTGGAGTCCGAGAAGGACGGTGTTGCCGTCGTGTCCGCGAAGGACGGTGTGGATGTCGGGTCCAATTTGGACATGGTGAATGTCATGGCCGAGAGGGACGTAGAAAACAGTGGTGGGCCTGATTCAGGCGTTTCAACATCAGGTGGGCCTCGAGAGCTCGTTGTCGAGCTGTCGGACGCAGACAGAGAGGTCTGCGAGGCTGCTGTGGCTGTGGTCGCGAAATCGAGTGCGCCCAGCAAAAGAGGGGGGCCCACCAAAAAAATTGGCAAAAGGGTGCTGAGAAGGCGAATCGTTGAGTTCGAGTTAGACGGCTCGGGCACAGCGGCTAACCCACTTATGGAGGAGGACAACCATCCCATTCCGCTGGAACTGTTGTCGGGGTATGACCCCTTTATAGATGAAGAGATCGGCTCGGACTGGGACGACGCTATGTCGGACTATTTTGACGACGTGGAGGAGTATTCCCCCACCCCTTCCGTTCGTGCTCCGTCTAACGCTGCGGCTGGTCGGCGAAAGCGCCCGGCCACGAGTTTGTTTCGCTCAGACGATGAGTCAGTGTCGGAGAGTCTGGCTTCGACATCTACGTCGAAAATTTCCCCTGCCCACCGAGGCCGAGGTAAAAGAGTCCCGCCGAGACGTGAAGTGGGTCCGCCCGTGGTGGAGAAGCCGCAACCACCACCTTTACATCCGGGCTATAACGATGAGGCAGGCCTGGCGAGGGCTATGGAGCAGCTGAGGCAGCTCGAGGAGGCGGACCGCCTGAAGGCGGAGGCGACTAAAGCAGCCAAGGCTAAACAGTCTAAGGAGCGGCAGCTGCTGAAAAAACAGGCTGAAGACACGGCAATGCGCGCCGCCACAAACGAGTTTGCAGGTAGTGAAATCCGCCCTCCCCCGGTCACCGAGGAGGAGAGAATGCAGCGACTCAACGCTCACATTGAGATGGCCCTCACCACCAGGGTGCCTTTGAAGGCTACTCCAGAGTGCCCCTCGATGCCGAGGATGACTGAGCTTGGCCACCTGTGCATCGATGCTATCAAGGGGGTCAGCCAAAAGTCGAAGAATTTGCAGGGAGGCTTTCAGAAGCGATTAAACCTGGCGGCTGAATCCCTCTCTCGGATTCTAGAGAACGTAGCGTCACGTACATTGACAGAGGAAACCAGGAGGATCTCCGAGGAGAACAAAACCTTGCGTAAGGAAATGGAGAGGATGAAATCGGAAATGGAGACTCTCCGTAAGACTGTTGAGGATTCTCTGAACAAGGACAGTAATCCTCCTCCCACACGGCTGAGTCAAGAGCCCGAAACCATCCGGGCTCTAACAGAACAGATAACGCGGTCGGTAATGGTTTCACTGGGCGGGATGATTAACACCCGCCTAGAATCCGTTGAAAAGCGCCTCCCGGTGCTTCCACGGACTCGCCCGCCGCTTGCGGCAGACAGGAGAGCAGAGGCGTTCCCAGCCCTAACTCTTTCACAGACGAGAGCTAGTGCACGCTCATACGCGGAGACTGCTTTAGACAGTTCTGCAATGCCGCAGCCCGGTACGAATCAGCCCCCTGCGCTGCCCAACTTGGCTCCTTCGGCATGGCAAAAGGCGACCCGAAAAAGAAAAGGCAAAAAGAAGATAGGCCCAGCTGCAGAAGCGACTGGACCTCAGCCAGCAGTGCCTGCCACAACTCAGGCAGCTCGTAAGCCTCAGCCGGCTAAAGTGTTGGCCACAACGGCCCCCAAAAAAAGGGCACGACTGACGCCCCCAAAAACCACAGCGGTAGTCCTTACGCTGCGGCCGGAGGTAGCTGCATCCGGCTTGAAGTATGAGGATGCAATCTTGCGGGCTAAGGGTGCTATCAAGCTCTCCGAGCTAGGAATTGAGGGCCTTAAAATAAAGACGGCAGCCACTGGGGCGCGTATCTTTGAAATCCCCGGGGCAGACAGCGGGCCAAAAGCCGATGCGTTGGCAGGAAAGCTGGCTGAGGTTCTAGCCGAAATGGCGGTAGTGTCCAGGCCTACGAAGAAGGTTGAGCTTCGAATTTCGGGCCTGGACGGCTGTACCAGCGCTGAGACGATTTCTCTAGCGTTGGCTGAGAAGGGAGGATGTCTTGCGCAAGATGTAAAGATTGGCGCAATCAGGAAACACGCAGACGGAGCTGCCTCGGCGCTGGTGCGGTGCCCTATATTGGCCGCCAAAGAGTTGGGCAAACTTAAGAGGGTCGTTGTCGGGTGGAGTATCGCCCAGGTCGAGATCTTCAAACCCCGCCCCATGCGTTGTTTTAGATGCATGGGGACAGGGCACGCCCGGGGGAGATGCCCCTCAGTGATCGACCGAAGCGAACTTTGTTTCCGCTGCGGCCGACTGGGCCATAAACATGCGGAGTGCACCGCCATGCCTAAGTGTGCGATTTGCACAGATTTAAAGCTCCCATCTGACCATCTGATGGGAGGCAGGAGCTGCGGCCCTCCTACAACCAGAGGGATACCCATCGACGGGCCAAAAGCCGCAGTGAGGGAGTCGGAGCCCGAGGCACCGCTATCTGAGGATGAGGAGGTGGTGGTGACTGACGACGAAATGTCGTCTTGACAATTACAGTCACCCCGCCTAGAAGGGGAAAGGAGCACTGTTCTCCTAAGCGGCGCCTGTCGTGCGGAGGAAACTCCCGACCTGCTGCGGCGCAGTCGATGGGTGGCACACCACCCTCAGGGAGGCCAGGCCGGAGGTGGTGGGGACCACACCGGCTTTGCACGGCCGAACTTGTCTTTAGGGAGTGTCTCCGATACTCCCATCTTGAGAGGGCAGCCTCAGGCTGACCGTGTGACTGGGGCAGAAGAGTGTAGCGTTCCTGTCCCGGTCGCCAAGCGGTGAGACTGGTTCCGTTGGGGTTTTTAGTGGGTAAACCGCCCTCATACCATCTCGAGGGGCGGGAGTCCCACATATCCTGCTGGGCCGTCCCTAAGGCCTGGCAGTTGAATGCGTAACGCATTTTCCCCAACGATAAAAAAAAAAAAAAAAAAAAAAAAGGTTAGGTTAGGTTAGGTTAGGTTAGGTTAGGTTAGGTTAGGTTAGGTTAGGTTAGGTTCGCAAGGTTCGCAAGTTTCCCCCGGGTTAAAAAAAAAAAAAAAAAAAAAAAAAAAAAAAAAAAAAAAAAAAAAAGGTTAGGTTAGGTTAGGTTAGGTTAGGTTAGGTTAGGTTAGGTTGAGTCCCGGATGAGGCACCGACCTTAGCGCCACGAAAAAGCGTCGCTCTGCGTTCGAAAATTCAAAGTGTCGGGTTTTTTGTCGCGAATATACAAGTGCTATACATTAAAAGTTGCGTCTTAACGAGCCTGTTGCGTTGGTGAAAGAATTATAAAAATCGGTTTAGTAGAAAAAAAGTTATGACTGATTTTATGATTTTTTCTTACGTTGCTCTATTTACGCGTTGACGAGATTCAAAGTGTCGAATTTATTGTTTCGAATATACTTGTGCTATACATCAAAAGTTGCGTCTTGACGAGCCCGTCACATTAGTGAAAAAATAAAGAAAATCGGTTTAGGGGAAAAAAAGTTATGACGGAATTTATCACTTTTCGGACGATGCAAACAGCACGTGTTATCGTGGTGCCCAATTTTTAAAGGGCGAAGAGTTGGAGGTTGGAGGCAGTGCTGCTAAGAACAAGGACTTCGCCCTCATTCCAAAACAGGTTTTTAAGTGAATTTTTGTTGGAACTGAAAGCCGTGAGAAACAAACAACCCAGGTTATGACGTGTAGTCTGTGTTTTTAGGTTGTTCGGGACACTAAATCTCGTGATCTAGGTTAATCACTGTTGTTTTAAAATCATTTATAATTAAAGCACTTCTTGCTCTCTGTATGACCAAAATATTAGATTTCTAGCTTTAGGAAATTGTGAGATAAACAAGTGTTTTCAAAGTTAGGCCAAAATGCCAGAAAATTTGTTAATTTGTACATTTTACTATTTAAAAACACTGATTATAGATTGTGTTAAGCTAAAATAATATAGATTATTTTATGTAGAATACAATGGAAAAGAATTCAGCGTCCTATGTGCAATAGTTTGTAAAAATATTATAGTTTATAGAGCGGTGGTGGCATTTCGAGTTAAATTTGTATTGGTACTAATTTTCCCCCAAACTGACGAAAACCAAGTAGTGAACTTCGCAATCTGAACACTGTAGGGACTTGGATTGGTGTCTGGGTAGTTAAGATGGACCTCCTTGACCATTTTCTTTGGGTTTCAAAATCCAAAGGTTATCCAGGACCTAGTTATGAACATCTCCCTACTCTGTCAAAACTTCAACTTTTGGACTTGAGCTCACAGACTTCCTACAGACTTAGAATAAAGACTGAATCACTATCCTGGACCTTCCTGACCATATCTAACCATTGACATCCAACTCCATCCTAATTATGGTTGGGTACCAACTTAGTCTCTGCTCTGTATTGTGTTCTAAAGGGAAACCCATTTATTCTGGGTAACAGTGAATTGATGGTCATATGAACAGCCATGGATGGGTCCTGTCGGTGCCCAGGTCTAGGATTAAGTAGTGAGAAGAATATCAGATTATTAGTTGAGGAAATATTGGTACCTACCTACCTAGGTACTTATTATCTCTGTTAGGTGCCCCTCTCCGGGATCCCAAAAGTTAGGATTTAAAACAAGTGGTGGCTTGCTAAGTGTAGATAGGTGGGTACCTACCTAATGGTTTTGTTGTGAAGTGAAGAGTTCTGCACGGGTTTGTTGACCCTTGGAATAAATAAAACGTTGTACCCAGTAGGTGCCTATGTAAGTAGCTAGGTACATATCTTGATTTAAGTATAAAAATTTTGCTTGACATGTGCTGAAACCATATTGCTGGTCTATTTACCTTTGGGAATTTAATTTGTTTATGTAATAGTCTATTGATAAATATAGGTAACTACTGATGCTAAACTTTTCTTTCTTTAGTTGACAAACTGCTATACTTAACACTTACTTTGTACACTTCAATTCATTTAGTATGACTATGTTTTTACAAGTTTAGTAAATTCATAGCGGCCCATTATGGGGCTTGGGTTAAAGGTTTGTAAATATTAAAGTACAAAGGACAAATAATTTACTTAAATTGTAAAGTACCTACAAAACTCACTTGGAAAAGCCAAAAAACATTTGATTCTGAGAAGGGGTCAGCGGGTCCTGGCAGAGCATTTGACTTTAAAAATATCAATTAGTATTTTAGTAAATAATAATATATAAGAAATTAAAATTGCTATTTAATCAAGTAGCATTGTAGAACATGGTATTGTTCAAAACTTGTTAAGTTTATAGGTAGGTAGTTTTATACTAGTTAGTATTCAACACATACAAATGATAGGTTCCTCATGTGTCACTCTATAGATCATATAATTATATTTTGTTAAGTAGGTAGGTAGATAAATAAGTGTCTATCCAACTCAGTCTCTTAAATTATGTTTTGTAATTTCTACCGAAGAGGGTTGATAAGGGTTGAGGGCTGCCCTGATGGTTTAGTAATGATATGATGGTCCTCGGTTGGACCTGAAAATCCCGGGTTCGATTCCTGGTATCTTTTTGCTTCTATACTTTCTATTTTCTGTTAATATGTGTATATCTGTTTGTATTTGCTTAAATTTGAAAGTCCTAGGTTCGACTCCTAGTGGTACTTAGAACTCACTCCTTGTCCATTTGCTTCTGTTCATGTACATATTACCTATGTTGTCTCGGGAGGGACCCCCACTAAGCTAATTAAAGTTAAATTTCACATCATGGTCAACTTGTTAAAATTTTTAAAATTTTTAAAATTGGGTAACTTGTTAAAATTTTCTTTTTTTTTAGCATTTTTTTCATCAGGTAACTATTTCTATTTTTGTGTATATTTAAAAATTTATGTAATATTTGATGTTTTTTTTGAATTGATATTTTGTGTATATTTAATGTTTTAGAGACCAGTTTAAGGTAGGTGTTATTGCTCATTTATGTTTAACTAGCTGTGCTCGCGACTTCGTCCGCGTGGAATAGTGACTTTCGGCAGCATTTTTAATTTTTTAGGCTCTTTTCCCGTTTTTGCAACATTTTTCACTGATGCTTCGCTCCTATTGGTCGCAGCGTGATGTTATATAGCCTAAAGCCTTCCTCGATAAATGGACTATCCAACACAAAAAGAATTATTCAATTCGAACCAGTAGTTCCTGAGATTAGCGCGTTCAAACAAACAAACAAACAAACTCTTCAGCTTTATAATATTAGTATAGATTGACTAGATTGTGTGTCCCTAGCGGTGGGTGCCTTGGCTTCAGGTTTGACTCCTGATTACCATGGGCACCTACTTTTCATTAAATCTACTTGAAATTAATAAATTGTTATTTTAGGGCAAGTTGACACTGTCTCCGCTAGAGGGCTTAAGAACTTAATTTTTGTATTAGAGCATAGATGGCGCCATTTTATTTATTTTATTAGGTGACTGTCATGCATCGATACCTACACATGCCTTGGAATAACGTAATACTTTTGAATTTATATAGATTGGATGGCGCTACTACGTGCCTCAGGTGTGGGGTCGTTGCCCCACGGTTGGGACGCGAGTGGTTGCTTGCTAATGTTTTTTTTTTTTTTTTTTTATTTTAAGCGCGCTGAGCAAAGGCGCAGAGTGTGATGCTTTTTGTGTGTTAGTGTTGCCGCATAATCGATCGAAATTGATTATTAGATGGGCCCCAGAGTCGCCCATGCAGTCGATTGGGCTGTAGATGGTGTCGATGTTCTCGATGTGGTTGATGCTATCGATGTCAGTTGTGCGGCGGCGGTGCTATCGGTTGTGATCGGTTGGTCGATTGTGATTGTTTAGATGCCCGGTATGATCGATTGTGTCGGTGGTGTTGGTGGCGGTTATTGCGGCGGTATGATCGGCTTGATCGATGGTATCGATCTGTTCGGTTTGGTCTAGCATTGGTTTGGATAGTATCGCATGCCTTGGCAACTATTTTATTTATTTTATTTTATATTATATTATATGAGTAAGTATGAACAAACTTAATAAAAGTTATTTAATAATGCTCAAGTTTTTCATTGTAACGTTTCATGATGGGCTATCTCTCGAGTTATTGTTACTTATTGTCCATGCTTTCTAGTATTACCTCCCTTAAAGTTGCCAAGACTGCCTATTACGGTTATGTTTATCCTCAGTTAACATATGGTGTAATATTCTGGAGAAACTAAATTATTGTGGATTCTACTTTTATAATGCAAGAGATGCTTAAGAATTATATACAAAATGTGCAATACTGAATCTTTACGTGATACTTTTAGAAACGAATTATTTTTGACTGTTACTTGTATTTATATTTTGGAAATTTCTATATTTGTTAAAACCCATAAAGAATATTTCACAACTAAATCATCCACCCGTAACAATATTCGCACAAAATATCAGTTTGACCTATGTGTACCGCAAAGCAATAATGTAATGTTCCACAAGGGAGCCTTTAATAGTGCAATTAAAATTTATAATAAGTTGCCGGTAGAGTTAAAAAAGTTAGAAGGTAACATTTTTAAAAAAGAGTTTGAGAGTATGGCTCATACACAAGGCCTATTACAATTTTAACGAATTCTATGCTGATAAATAGGTATTATTCACAAAACACATTGTACGTCCGAAATGGATAAACTGTTGATACTATTTATTATTTAAGAACTATATTGTACACAGTTATACAAGAAATAATTTCTATTTCTATTTTTATGGATATATTGCACATCAGTTACAGGAGCAATATAGTCTAAGCCGGTGTTGGATTGGATCGGTTGGGTCGGTTATGTTGCTGTGGTGATCGTTATCGATGCTATCGGTATGGTCGGTTATGTTGGGCGTTTGGACGGTCGTAGTCGATTGATGGTTGTAGTCGGTGGTGTTGCTGTGTAGTTGGCATCGATGGTATCGATTGTGTCGGAGAAATCGATGCTATCGATGGTCTAGTCGATGGAGCGGGTGACTCTGGGTGAACGCAATCGATTAATCGATGGCCGATTGTTTTGCAACACTATTGTGTGTGCTTTTACATAAATGTCAAACATGAAGTAAACATGCCAATACAATTATTGTTGTCTACCTAAATAACTCAATTTAATTTTATAGTGTTTGATATTTTGTTCTTCTCTTTTAGTTTATTATTGTAGTATTTATTAGCTGGAAGCTTTAGTTGTTGACCGTGTCTGATTTTCTATTAATTTACTCCTTCCTTATTAGAGGCAAGTGGAGCACAGGATTGGTTGAATGAATTAAATTAACGAATTAATTAATGATTGAAAATTGATTCAGGTAGTTGAATTTGCATAAATGTGTGCTAATTCCTAATTGGTAAAGTAAATGTATGTGTACCTAGCCCTGTGTTCCAATTACTATCTACAATATTACATTCTTAGTACTTGTATCCTTTTAATATAGCCATCAGTGTTAACCGTCTCTTGTGCGTATGTAGTCCGTATTGAGGCAAGGAGTTGAGAGCTGATAGGACTACCTATCCTGATTAAAATTGATAAGAATTTCATCTATGATAAAATCCATATGTGTCTCTGGTGGAAGCCAGCAGGCTAGTAGATGGTGTCGACTGGCACTTGCTCTCTTTTGTCATTAAGTGGATAGAATAGAATAGAGTAGATGTGTTTATTAGCGGTGGATGTGGGGTGGTAGGTTGTTACTTTTTGATAGCAGAACCTAACAGCTTATTATTTGTGCCTGCATATTGGGTATGCGGGTGAGTATATCTATTCTATAAGATAGGATAGGTTAGAGAATAATGTTTGTGTTATAATAATAAACTAATAATCGTTATCACTTGGCATTAATTGGTGGGGAGTACATTGCTGCCACATTTAGTTAACTTGACTTCACATTTCAAAATAATTTTTCTTCGTAATGGCCCAACTGGATCAAGTTAATGACTTAGATAGTACCTATCTTGACTGTAAACTTAACTTTATTATTAAATAATAATAGATCTATAACTACAATAACAATTGTGCTATAAAAGAATTATTAAATTAGTTACCTACTTTGATTACCTATTATCACAAGTTATCTTTAATTGACCTTAAATAAGCAAAATATTAACCCTTATTGAGACCAATCTTTGAGAGCCCATAATTCAAATGCAGTGGGCATAAGAGGTAAACTATAAATTGTTATAGGATAGTAATAACTTAGAAAAGCTAATTATACATAAGGTTTAAATTATAATTAGTAAAGTTGAGCAAAACATTAGAATATAAGTTGTCAGTTGACACTTACATTCTCGAAGAGTGCCTATTCAATTCTACCACTCTTCCCATTTCATTTTAAACTTGTTCTGGTCTGGTTGGGTTGGTTTAACAAGATAAGATCTATAGGATAATTGCTCTTGTGGCCTAGATGGTACTCAGACAATCATGGTTTAGATCTCAAAGAAACATAGGTAGGTACTTAACAATAACAAATCAGAATTGGTTCTTTCACATTACTTGCAATATTAGCAAATTAATTGCCCCTATGGCTTAGTGGTAGTTTGCGAGTGCGCTGACTGTAGGTCAAGGGTTCAACTCTCTGATGTAATACACTTTATTCAATTAGTTTCTTACACATGTTATATAGGCATAGGTCTTGCGGTTTGAGCTGAGGCATTTAGGTTTGAAGGTGTCATACAAATTCTCTTTCAAACAATTGGGTCATGCAAGAAGATGTAGGTAATGCAGGTTTTAGTTCATTGGGAGCCTGCTGGTCTTTATCAGACGTTTGCCACTCTTAGGATAATGCGACATGGACCGGGGTTTCGACGGGATTGTCTTCCTACAGTGTTGTAGACGTTAAATATAAGATTGGTTAAAAATTGTAAATATGTATATACCTGTCTACGCTGTTTATAGTATGGTTATTTTAAGGTATCGCTGTAAAAGGAGTTTGGAGCCATGCACCATTTTGTATTGTTTGTTTTATTTTGTTTTTCAATTTAATTCAATTCAATCATTTAATGCTCTCCATAAGTACATGAGTTGTTACAATATTTAATATTATTTTGTTTCCTTTGGTTATGTTTTATCTGAGGTGTAGGCAGATAAAATACTACAATTTTATGTAAATATGATTAAAGTAGGTAGGTATATATTAAGCGGTGGTTCTCTCCAAATTGTTGAGGATACCTATTGTGCTATTTTACCATTGCTGAGGTCTAACTTTGTTTTATACTTTAGATAAATGTCTAGATGTGGAACTAGTTGTCAATATTAGGAAATAGATAGTGAAGTAGAATTAAAATAAGATGGAAAATGTTTCATTACGATGGTGATTTTTGAGGGGGGACCGGTCCTCTTTGGCAAGTTTTTTTGATGGGGTGTTCTCTTCGGACCCGCCCGTGTCTTTGCCCTGGGGTGGCGGGGATCCCGTGGCCGCGTTGTGGGGGTTGTCGCTGGGTCCCTATTCTAATAGATATATTGGGGTGGGGACCTAGTGATGGTCTCTGTGGTGTGGTCGTGGGGTCTTTGCTCATTTCGGGGCGGGGATGTGGGTGGGTCTGGGGGGGGGGGCCTCGTTGGGAGGCTTGCCGGGGTGGGTTGTGGCCCTCTAGGAATCACCAAAGGCGGTCTCGCTGAGGTGCTAAGAGGAGGCAACCTCTTTAAACAACCCGAGTTTTATTTTCCATATTTCTCACCAAGTAGATGAGGAGCTCACCTCATTGACAAAAACAAGTGCTGTTGAGGTGTTACTGTCTTAGGAGTCCTCGTCCAGCTGAGCGCTGTTGACAGGACCCTAGGCGGTTGCGCTGAGGTACTAAGAGGAGGCAACCTCTCTAAACAACCCAAGAGGAGCCAACCTCTATAATAATCGGAGTTTTATTCTTATAATATTCTCGCTATGTAGATGAGGAGCACACCTCATTGACAAAAACTAGTACTGTCGAGGCGGTCTCGCTGAGGTGCTAAGAGGAGGCAACCTCTTTAAACAACCCGAGTTTTATTGTCCTCATTTCTCGTTAAGTAGATGAGGAGCATACCTCATTGCCAAAAACTAGTGCAAGGACGTTATCCGATGACGGGGCCTCGTTCGGTTTAGAACTGTTGACGCGGTCCACGGCCGGTTCTGCTCACTTGAACTAAGAGGAGATAAACCTCTTTAAAAATCCCAATCCGAGTCTTTTTTTTTTTTTTTTTTTTTTTTTTTTTTTTTTTTTTTTTTTTTTTTTTTCATATTTCTCGTTAAGTAGAGAGGAGTCAACCTCTATAAAAATCCGAGTTTTATTCTTATAATATTCTCGCTATGTAGATGAGGAGCACCCCTCATTGACAAAAACTAGTGCTGTCGAGGCGATCTCGCTGAGGTGCTAAGAGGAGGAAACCTCTTTAAAAACCCGAGTTTTAATTTCCATATTTCTCGCCAAGTAGATGAGGAGCTCACCTCATTGACAAAAACAAGTGCTGTTGAGGAGTTTCTGTTTTAGGAGTCCTCGTCCAGCTGAGCGCTGTTGACGGGACCCTGGACGGTTGCGCTGAGGTACTAAGAGGAGGCAACCTCTTTAAACAACCCAAGAGGAGCGAACCTCTATAAAAATCCGAGTTTTATTCTTATAATATTCTCGCTATGTAGATGAGGAGCATACCTCATTGACAAAAACGCACTTGACTTGTTTGAACCTTTTGAGAGGACTCACCCCCCTCCTAAAGGGGTCAAACCACTTGACTGAAACCCTACGGGGTGAAACTGCTGAATGGACTGTTAAAAAGTCTTAACACACTGAACTAGCTTGGACCTTTCGGGAGGACTCGCATCCTCCCTATAGGGCTAAAGCTGCTGAAACCCTCTGGGGTGGAAGCTCCGACTGGACTTTAACAAGTCATATCTGTAAGGAGAAAACCTATATAAAAATCCGAGTTTTATTCTTATAATATTCTCGCTATGTAGATGAGGAGCATACCTCATTGACAAAAACTAGTGCTGTCGAGGAGGTCTCTCTGAGGTGCTAAGAGGAGGCAACCTCTTTAAACAACCCGAGTTTTATTTTCCATATTCCTTGCCAAGTAGATGAGGAGCTCACCTCATTGACAAAAACAAGTGCTGTTGAGGGGTTTCTGTTTTAGGAGTCCTCGTCCAGCTGAGCACTGTTGACGGGAACCTAGGCGGTTGCGCTGAGGTACTAAGAGGAGACAACCTCTTTAAACAACCCAAGAGGAGCGAACCTCTATAAAAATCCGAGTTTTATTCTTATAATATTCTCGCTATGTAGATGAGGAGCATACCTCATTGACAAAAACGCACTTGACTTGTTTGAACCTTTTGAGAGGACTCACCCCCCTCCTAAAGGGGTCAAACCACTTGACTGAAACCTTACGGGGTGAAACTGCTGAATGGACTGTTATAAAGTCTTTACACACTGAACTAGCTTGGACCTTTCGGGAGGACTCGCATCCTCCCTATAGGGCTAAAGCTGCTGAAACCCTTTAGGGTGGAAGCTCCGACTGGACTTTAACAAGTCATATCTTTAAGGAGAAAACCTATATAAAAATCCGAGTTTTATTCTTATAATATTCTCGCTATGTAGATGAGGAGCATACCTCATTGACAAAAACTAGTGCTGTCGAGGAGGTCTATCTGAGGTGCTAAGAGGAGGCAACCTCTTTAAACAACCCGAGTTTTATTTTCCATATTTCTCGTCAAGTAGATGAGGAGCCCACCTCATTGACAAAAACAAGTGCTGTTGAGGTGTTACTATCTTAGGAGTCCTCGTCCAGCTGAGCGCTGTTGACGGGACCCTGGACGGTTGCGCTGAGGTACTAAGAGGAGGCAACCTCTTTAAACAACCCAAGAGGAGCGAACCTCTATAAAAATCCGAGTTTTATTCTTATAATATTCTCGCTATGTAGATGAGGAGCACACCTCATTGACAAAAACTAGTGCTGTCGAGGAGGTCTCTCTGAGGTACTAAGAGGAGGCAACCTCTTTAAACAACCCGAGTTTTATTTTCCATATTTCTCGTCAAGTAGATGAGGAGCCCACCTCATTGACAAAAACAAGTGCTGTTGAGGAGTTTCTGTTTTAGGAGTCCTCGTCCAGCTGAGCGCTGTTGACGGGACCCTGGACGGTTGCGCTGAGGTACTAAGAGGAGGCAACCTCTTTAAACAACCCAAGAGGAGCGAACCTCTATAAAAATCCGAGTTTTATTCTTATAATATTCTCGCTATGTAGATGAGGAGCACACCTCATTGACAAAAACTAGTGCTGTCGAGGCGGTCTCGCTGAGGTGCTAAGAGGAGGCAACCTCTTTAAACAACCCGAGCTTTATTTTCCATATTTCTCGCAAAGTAGATGAGGAGCTCACCTCATTGACAAAAACTAGTGCTGTAGAGGCAGTCTCGCTGAGGTGCTAAGAGGAGGCAACCTCTTTAAACAACCCGAGTTTTATTTTCCATATTTCTCGCCAAGTAGATGAGGAGCTCACCTCATTGACAAAAACAAGTGCTGTTGAGGTGTTAATGTCTTAGGAGTCCTCGTTCAGCTGAGCGCTGTTGACAAGACCCTAGGCGGTTGCGCTGAGGTACTAAGAGGAGGCAACCTCTTTAAACAACCCAAGAGGAGCGAACCTCTATAAAAATCCGAGTTTTATTCTTATAATATTCTCGCTTTGTAGATGAGGAGCACACCTCATTGACAAAAACTAGTGCTGTCGAGGAGGTCTCTCTGAGGTGCTAAGAGGAGGCAACCTCTTTAAACAACCCGAGTTTTATTTTCCATATTTCTCGTCAAGTAGATGAGGAGCCCACCTCATTGACAAAAACAAGTGCTGTTGAGGGGTTTCTGTTTTAGAAGTCCTCGTCCAGCTGAGCGCTGTTGACGGGACCCTGGACGGTTGCACTGAGGTACTAAGAGGAGGCAACCTCTTTAAACAACCCAAGAGGAGCGAACCTCTATAAAAATCCGAGTTTTATTCTTATAATATTCTCGCTTTGTAGATGAGGAGCACACCTCATTGACAAAAACTAGTGCTGTCGAGGAGGTCTCTCTGAGGTGCTAAGAGGAGGAAACCTCTTTAAAAACCCGAGTTTTAATTTCCATATTTCTCGCCAAGTAGATGAGGAGCTCACCTCATTGACAAAAACAAGTGCTGTTGAGGAGTTTCTGTTTTAGGAGTCCTCGTCCAGCTGAGCGCTGTTGACGGGACCCTGGACGGTTGCGCTGAGGTACTAAGAGGAGGCAACCTCTTTAAACAACCCAAGAGGAGCGAACCTCTATAAAAATCCGAGTTTTATTCTTATAATATTCTCGCTATGTAGATGAGGAGCACACCTCATTGACAAAAACAAGTGCTGTTGAGGAACCTCTGTTTTAGGAGTCCTTGTCCAGCTGAGCGCTGTTGACAAGACCCTAGGCGGTTGCGCTGAGGTACTAAGAGGAGGCAACCTCTTTAAACAACCCAAGAGGAGCGAACCTCTATAAAAATCCGAGTTTTATTCTTATAATATTCTCGCTATGTAGATGAGGAGCTCACCTCATTGACAAAAACTAGTGCTGTCGAGGCTGGTTTGCTGAGGTGCTAAGAGGAGGCCACCTCTTTAAATAACCCGAGTTTTATTTTCCATATTTCTCGTCAAGTAGATGAGGAGCCCACCTCATTGACAAAAACAAGTGCTGTTGAGGGGTTTCTGTTTTAGGAGTCCTTGTCCAGCTGAGCGCTGTTGACAAGACCCTAGGCGGTTGCGCTGAGGTACTAAGAGGAGGCAACCTCTTTAAAGAACCCAAGAGGAGCCAACCTCTATAAAAATCCGAGTTTTATTCTTATTATATTCTCGCTATGTAGATGAGGAGCTCACCTCATTGACAAAAACTAGTGCTGTCGAGGCTGGTTTGCTGAGGTGCTAAGAGGAGGCCACCTCTTTAAACAACCCGAGTTTTATTTTCCATATTTCTCGCCAAGTAGATGAGGAGCTCACCTCATTGACAAAAACAAGTGCTGTTGAGGGGTTTCTGTTTTAGGAGTCCTTGTCCAGCTGAGCGCTGTTGACAAGAGCCCTAGGCGGTTGCGCTGAGGTACTAAGAGGAGGCAACCTCTTTAAACAACCCAAGAGGAGCGAACCTCTATAAAAATCCGAGTTTTGTTCTTATAATATTCTCGCTATGTAGATGAGGAGCACACCCCATTGACAAAAACTAGTGCTGTCGAGGCGGTCTCGCTGAGGTGCTAAGAGGAGGCAACCTCTTTAAACAACCCGAGTTTTATTTTCCATATTTCTCGCCAGGTAGATGAGGAGCTCACCTCAATGACAAAAACAAGTGCTGTAGAGGGGTTTCTGTTTTAGGAGTCCTTGTCCAGCTGAGCGCTGTTGACGAGACCCTAGGCGGTTGCGCTGAGGTACTAAGAGGAGGCAACCTCTTTAAACAACCCAAGAGGAGCCAACCTCTATAATAATCGGAGTCTTATTTTTCAAATATTCTCGCTATGTAGATGAGGAGCTCACCTCATTGACAAAAACTAGTGCTGTCGAGGCGGTCTCGCTGAGGTGCTAAGAGGAGGCCACCTCTTTAAACAACCCGAGTTTTATTTTCCATATTTCTCGCCAGGTAGATGAGGAGCTCACCTCAATGACAAAAACAAGTGCTGTAGAGGGGTTTCTGTTTTAGGAGTCCTTGTCCAGCTGAGCGCTGTTGACGAGACCCTAGGCGGTTGCGCTGAGGTACTAAGAGGAGGCAACCTCTTTAAACAACCCAAGAGGAGCGAACCTCTATAAAAATCCGAGTTTTATTCTTATTATATTCTCGCTATCTAGATGAGGAGCACACCTCATTGACAAAAACTAGTGCTGTCGAGGCGGTCTCGCTGAGGTGCTAAGAGGAGGCAACCTCTTTAAACAACCCGAGTTTTATTTTCCATATTTCTCGCCAAGTAGATGAGGAGCTCACCTCATTGACAAAAACAAGTGCTGTTGAGGGGTTTCTGTTTTAGGAGTCCTTGTCCAGCTGAGCGCTGTTGACAAGACCCTAGGCGGTTGCGCTGAGGTACTAAGAGGAGGCGACCTCTTTAAACAACCCAAGAGGAGCGAACCTCTATAAAAATCCGAGTTTTATTCTTATAATATTCTCGCTATGTAGATGAGGAGCTCACCTCATTGACAAAAACTAGTGCTGTCGAGGCGGTCTCGCTGAGGTGCTAAGAGGAGGCCACCTCTTTAAATAACCCGAGTTTTATTTTCCATATTTCTCGCCAAGTAGATGAGGAGCTCACCTCATTGACAAAAACAAGTGCTGTTGAGGGGTTTCTGTTTTAGGAGTCCTTGTCCAGCTGAGCGCTGTTGACAAGAGCCCTAGGCGGTTGCGCTGAGGTACTAAGAGGAGGCGACCTCTTTAAACAACCCAAGAGGAGCGAACCTCTATAAAAATCCGAGTTTTATTCTTATAATATTCTCGCTTTGTAGATGAGGAGCACACCTCATTGACAAAAACTAGTGCTGTCGAGGAGGTCTCTCTGAGGTGCTAAGAGGAGGCAACCTCTTTAAACAACCCGAGTTTTATTTTCCATATTTCTCGTCAAGTAGATGAGGAGCCCACCTCATTGACAAAAACAAGTGCTGTTGAGGGGTTTCTGTTTTAGGAGTCCTTGTCCAGCTGAGCGCTGTTGACAAGACCCTAGGCGGTTGCGCTGAGGTACTAAGAGGAGGCAACCTCTTTAAAGAACCCAAGAGGAGCCAACCTCTATAAAAATCCGAGTTTTATTCTTATTATATTCTCGCTATGTAGATGAGGAGCTCACCTCATTGACAAAAACTAGTGCTGTCGAGGCTGGTTTGCTGAGGTGCTAAGAGGAGGCCACCTCTTTAAACAACCCGAGTTTTATTTTCCATATTTCTCGCCAAGTAGATGAGGAGCTCACCTCATTGACAAAAACAAGTGCTGTTGAGGGGTTTCTGTTTTAGGAGTCCTTGTCCAGCTGAGCGCTGTTGACAAGAGCCCTAGGCGGTTGCGCTGAGGTACTAAGAGGAGGCAACCTCTTTAAACAACCCAAGAGGAGCGAACCTCTATAAAAATCCGAGTTTTATTCTTATAATATTCTCGCTATGTAGACGAGGAGCACACCCCATTGACAAAAACTAGTGCTGTCGAGGCGGTCTCGCTGAGGTGCTAAGAGGAGGCAACCTCTTTAAACAACCCGAGTTTTATTTTCCATATTTCTCGCCAGGTAGATGAGGAGCTCACCTCAATGACAAAAACAAGTGCTGTAGAGGGGTTTCTGTTTTAGGAGTCCTTGTCCAGCTGAGCGCTGTTGACGAGACCCTAGGCGGTTGCGCTGAGGTACTAAGAGGAGGCAACCTCTTTAAAGAACCCAAGAGGAGCCAACCTCTATAAAAATCCGAGTTTTATTCTTATTATATTCTCGCTATGTAGATGAGGAGCTCACCTCATTGACAAAAACTAGTGCTGTCGAGGCTGGTTTGCTGAGGTGCTAAGAGGAGGCCACCTCTTTAAACAACCCGAGTTTTATTTTCCATATTTCTCGCCAAGTAGATGAGGAGCTCACCTCATTGACAAAAACAAGTGCTGTTGAGGGGTTTCTGTTTTAGGAGTCCTTGTCCAGCTGAGCGCTGTTGACAAGAGCCCTAGGCGGTTGCGCTGAGGTACTAAGAGGAGGCAACCTCTTTAAACAACCCAAGAGGAGCGAACCTCTATAAAAATCCGAGTTTTGTTCTTATAATATTCTCGCTATGTAGATGAGGAGCACACCCCATTGACAAAAACTAGTGCTGTCGAGGCGGTCTCGCTGAGGTGCTAAGAGGAGGCAACCTCTTTAAACAACCCGAGTTTTATTTTCCATATTTCTCGCCAGGTAGATGAGGAGCTCACCTCAATGACAAAAACAAGTGCTGTAGAGGGGTTTCTGTTTTAGGAGTCCTTGTCCAGCTGAGCGCTGTTGACGAGACCCTAGGCGGTTGCGCTGAGGTACTAAGAGGAGGCAACCTCTTTAAACAACCCAAGAGGAGCCAACCTCTATAATAATCGGAGTCTTATTTTTCAAATATTCTCGCTATGTAGATGAGGAGCTCACCTCATTGACAAAAACTAGTGCTGTCGAGGCGGTCTCGCTGAGGTGCTAAGAGGAGGCCACCTCTTTAAACAACCCGAGTTTTATTTTCCATATTTCTCGCCAGGTAGATGAGGAGCTCACCTCAATGACAAAAACAAGTGCTGTAGAGGGGTTTCTGTTTTAGGAGTCCTTGTCCAGCTGAGCGCTGTTGACGAGACCCTAGGCGGTTGCGCTGAGGTACTAAGAGGAGGCAACCTCTTTAAACAACCCAAGAGGAGCGAACCTCTATAAAAATCCGAGTTTTATTCTTATTATATTCTCGCTATCTAGATGAGGAGCACACCTCATTGACAAAAACTAGTGCTGTCGAGGCGGTCTCGCTGAGGTGCTAAGAGGAGGCAACCTCTTTAAACAACCCGAGTTTTATTTTCCATATTTCTCGCCAAGTAGATGAGGAGCTCACCTCATTGACAAAAACAAGTGCTGTTGAGGGGTTTCTGTTTTAGGAGTCCTTGTCCAGCTGAGCGCTGTTGACAAGACCCTAGGCGGTTGCGCTGAGGTACTAAGAGGAGGCGACCTCTTTAAACAACCCAAGAGGAGCGAACCTCTATAAAAATCCGAGTTTTATTCTTATAATATTCTCGCTATGTAGATGAGGAGCTCACCTCATTGACAAAAACTAGTGCTGTCGAGGCGGTCTCGCTGAGGTGCTAAGAGGAGGCCACCTCTTTAAATAACCCGAGTTTTATTTTCCATATTTCTCGCCAAGTAGATGAGGAGCTCACCTCATTGACAAAAACAAGTGCTGTTGAGGGGTTTCTGTTTTAGGAGTCCTTGTCCAGCTGAGCGCTGTTGACAAGAGCCCTAGGCGGTTGCGCTGAGGTACTAAGAGGAGGCGACCTCTTTAAACAACCCAAGAGGAGCGAACCTCTATAAAAATCCGAGTTTTATTCTTATAATATTCTCGCTTTGTAGATGAGGAGCACACCTCATTGACAAAAACTAGTGCTGTCGAGGAGGTCTCTCTGAGGTGCTAAGAGGAGGCAACCTCTTTAAACAACCCGAGTTTTATTTTCCATATTTCTCGTCAAGTAGATGAGGAGCCCACCTCATTGACAAAAACAAGTGCTGTTGAGGGGTTTCTGTTTTAGGAGTCCTTGTCCAGCTGAGCGCTGTTGACAAGACCCTAGGCGGTTGCGCTGAGGTACTAAGAGGAGGCAACCTCTTTAAAGAACCCAAGAGGAGCCAACCTCTATAAAAATCCGAGTTTTATTCTTATTATATTCTCGCTATGTAGATGAGGAGCTCACCTCATTGACAAAAACTAGTGCTGTCGAGGCTGGTTTGCTGAGGTGCTAAGAGGAGGCCACCTCTTTAAACAACCCGAGTTTTATTTTCCATATTTCTCGCCAAGTAGATGAGGAGCTCACCTCATTGACAAAAACAAGTGCTGTTGAGGGGTTTCTGTTTTAGGAGTCCTTGTCCAGCTGAGCGCTGTTGACAAGAGCCCTAGGCGGTTGCGCTGAGGTACTAAGAGGAGGCAACCTCTTTAAACAACCCAAGAGGAGCGAACCTCTATAAAAATCCGAGTTTTATTCTTATAATATTCTCGCTATGTAGACGAGGAGCACACCCCATTGACAAAAACTAGTGCTGTCGAGGCGGTCTCGCTGAGGTGCTAAGAGGAGGCAACCTCTTTAAACAACCCGAGTTTTATTTTCCATATTTCTCGCCAGGTAGATGAGGAGCTCACCTCAATGACAAAAACAAGTGCTGTAGAGGGGTTTCTGTTTTAGGAGTCCTTGTCCAGCTGAGCGCTGTTGACGAGACCCTAGGCGGTTGCGCTGAGGTACTAAGAGGAGGCAACCTCTTTAAACAACCCAAGAGGAGCCAACCTCTATAATAATCGGAGTCTTATTTTTCAAATATTTTCGCTATGTAGATGAGGAGCATACCTCATTGACAAAAACTAAGTGCTAGGCATCACTGTCGACAAAGGAAGTGCTTGTCGCGTTTTGCTTAGTATAAAGAAAATAGAGGGTAGTTTATACCTTTCTTCGGGGTTTAAGCCGCTGACACCCCTTCCGGGTGAAAGCGTTTATCGAAGTTTTTCTCTAAGAGGGTGGTCCTAACGGATCAAGTTAGTTAAACATTCAAGAGGGTAGTCCTAACAGGCTTTGCAACGCCATAGTTGAGATTGGGGGTGTGACAACCACCGGCTAACGGGGGTGCCGAGGATCATTATCTTACGGACAGGAAACTCGCTCCCCTGGCGTCGGACAAGACGGCAGTCCCCAGTGTTTTTGGCAGGTAGGCCTGTGCGCTATAATCGCTTCCCCTCCCTCTGTCTTCTCGACGCTTTTGCGCCGGGTAAGGGAGACGGACGGGCCAGGAGAGTCCTGTACCTCACGCCAGCTCTATTGAGCGGCGTTGTTGTAATTTACATAAAGATTTTCACTGGGATAAAAAAAAAAAAAAAAAAAAAAAAAAAGGTTAGGTTAGGTTAGGTTAGGTTAGGTTAGGTTAGGTTAGGTTGGGGTGCGAGTCAGGTGACCTCCACGTTGGTGCACCCTGGGCAACGGTTGGTTCCAACAGTCTCCCGCTCTGGCGTGTAGTAGACGCTTGGACCCAGCCGGCTGACATCTGACTAGGTGGGGTCCCTTCTGGACCTTGCAGCTCCCATACGTAACCCACTTTGGGCTGCGTAACTCGCTTCTCCTTATGAGCAGCGAGAGGAGTTACTGACGGCGTCCCTTCTGGGCGTCGTACCACAAAGACGGCCGCCTCTTAAAGGTTCTCAGGTCGCATGGGGGGGAAAGGGGGCACCGGTGAGAGCGGTGCAACCGGGGTTTACGCCAGCCCCGAAGTCGGTATCTGCTCTTTCGCTGCAACGACCCCACCGCTGGCGCTGTGGGTACGCGGTGACTGGGCAGACCGGAGGCCCAATGGCCAAGAGAAGGAAAACTCACTAACACCCCGGAGAACACCGGTAAAAACCTGTCGGTACCTCCCGCCCCCGACAGTATGTAGGGCGCCCTCGGCGTGTGGACGGCGCGTGGGTGACCTTTTTGGTCCGGGGAAGGGCAGCCCCTAAAGTGCCAAAGTGAGGCGGGGAATGGCAACCCGGAAATTGCCAAAACCCAACATGTCTAGTAGTTCTAAAATCGTATTACCCCAGGAGGGTACCCACCGAGAGGTGGGAGAACCCCTCCCCGGGACTAGCAAGTCGGGCGCTAAGTCGTCCGTCTCGTTGGCCCCGGGCAAGCCCCTCGTATCTGGGGGGGGCAAAGTACTACGCAGCAGGGTGCTGGAGGCGTTGGAGGTGCCGGATTCTGACGATGAATTCGGGGAGGAGACGTGCATGAACGCAGCTGTCGACGGCCGGAAACGGCGATACGACGTTGCGGACATTGATTGTGATGCCGACGAACTTCTGTCGGAGATGGAGCCGAGGCCTTCCGGAGCCAAGGTTTCGTCATGTGCAAGGGGCCGAGCCATCCGCAATCGCTGCGAGGTGTTGTCCGAGCAGCAGGCGCGGAAGAAGCGGGCCGAAAAGGAGGATCGGCTTGTCCTGTCTGTCGAGGAGGCCGAATATGAGGAGCTTATAGAGCAGTATTACAAACAATATTGCTCTCCAAAAGCGGTGGCAAGGATGGAGATGGTTGCCACAAAGGAAGTAACAGGAACCAGCAAGGGCCGTGGTTCTAAACCTGTCCCCAAAGGGAAGTCAGGCGGGCCGTTAAGCCTGCGATTTTTTCCTCTGCCCGAGGAAGAGTCCGAGGTAACCTCCTTGGACCCCGTTCCGGGCAATGGAAAGTCTGCAGCCAGAGTGGCTAAGGAGGCGGTACACCCTCCTAAAGAGGTGTTGTGGGAGTCTGGACCCGATGACCCCATGACAGCGCTGGAGGTGCAGATGCTTGGAGACGCATGTGCTCGCATCATCGCAGAGGTGTCCCACAAATCGGGAAACCTCCAGGGGCGGATGCAGAGGGCGCTCAATGAGTCCTCCAAGACATTGAGCAGGTGCCTGTCAAACCTGGCGTCCAGGTCGGCCTCGGCGGAAACGCGCTGCACCGAGATGGCAAATACTCGTCTTCGAGACGAGGTGGGGAGATTGAGTGCCGAGGTGCAGGCGCTCAAAAAAGAGCTGGCAGAGGTCAGGGGCTCTCGCACGAGACCTCCTCCCCCAGCATTGCCGGAACAGCAGATGCGGGCTATCTGCGACGAGCTGAAGGACACCCTGGTCGCCTCTGTCAGTGCTATTGGCACAAGACTTGACGGCCTGGAGGCTAGGTTGGCTGCGCACGAGACACGCCCGGGTTTTGTGTCAGAGAGCCGCCCAAGCCTGGAGGACTTCCCTCCCATAACGGAGTCGCCACGTCGATGGCGCAGGACAATTACTCCAGTTGACCTGCCCATCGCCTTAGCCGGAGAACCAACCCCTCGCAGACCTTCGTCCCAGCCGGGTCCCAGTAGGGCTTTCGTACCACCAACGGCTCTGCCCGAGCCTTGGGTGGACGTGCCCCGGGGTAAGCGAGGCAGGAGGAAGAAGGGACAGGGAGTGCCCGCATCGACAGGCGCCCCTCCAGTGGGACCTCTCCCACCACGGCCTTCGGCAGCTCGCCCTGCAACGGTGCGTGACCGCTCTGCACCGCAGGTGCCGCGAGCGACGCCGAGCCGAAGGAAGAGGAGACGAGGAGGTGGAGGGAGGCTGAAACCGCCCACATCTGCGGCAATTGTGCTGCAGCTGAGGCCGGAGGCCATCTCCAACGGTGTGACCTATAGCCAGGTGATCGCCAGGGCCATTCAGGCCATTCCGATCGCCGAACTCGGCATAGAGGCTGGCGTGCGGACGAGGGTGTCTGCCACAGGTGCTCGCTTGTTCGAGGTCCCGGGGGCAGAGAGCGGCGCGAAGGCTGACAAGCTCGCCATAAGGCTTGAGCAGGAGTTGGGGGACGTGGCAACAATCGTCCGTCCAGAGAAGAGCGCGGAGCTGCGCATCTCTGGATTGGACGAATATGCCACACCCGAGAAAGTCGCCGCAGCTGTGGCGCTAAAGACGGGGTGCTCCGTTGAGAGCGTGAGGGTGGGGGCGATTAGAGACGGCCCCAACTATGCCGGTTCGGTGATCCTGCGTTGCCCCATTCGCGCGGCAAAATCGCTGGTCACCGAGGGCAGGCTGTTCCTAGGTTGGAGCTTTGCCTCGGTGGTGGCCCTTGAGCCCCGCCCGCTTCGGTGCTTCCGATGCTTGGGTGTGGGCCATGCGAGGCCTAGATGTCCGGCACAAACCGATCGCAGTGGACTTTGTTTCCGCTGTGGTCGAGCTGGGCACAAGATGGTGGAGTGCACAGCCAAAGTGCCTCGCTGTGACGTTTGTGCCGACGCTGGCAAGCCCCATGGGCATGTGATGGGCGGCAGGGGCTGCAGTCCCCCCGCCACCAGGGCCCAAGGCCTGGTAACCAGGGCTGCCGAGACTGACCCACGACAGGTGGGAGAAGAGGAGGCCCACGATCTCGGGATGTCTGTCAGTTGACAGCCTCCCTTGAGGCAGGCATGTGCTCTGCACGGTCCGCCACCTTATACCTCTCCTTTGAGAGGTTCCAGGTGGGCCACCGTGTTAGAGGTGGGGAGTGTACTCCCACAGGGTGACACAAAAGTGCCACCATGCGTAGACGGAGGGCGGCGGTAAAACACCGCCCTGCTCGGCAACCATTGTCAGGGGGAACACTGACCGTGGCGTGCATAACGGGCAACGTCTGGAGGGGGTGTCAGGTGCTTCCGACATCCCCCCTAAAACGCGAGGGGGTCCGAAAGGCCATTCGCTAGGCGCGGTTTAAGCAAATCCCTAACGGGGAAGCAATACCGCGCCGCTTGTGCGAGGAGGGAGCACCGGTGAGGTTTTAGTGGGTATGCCTCTCTTCCCCCCCCGCCCTGCCGAGCTCTTCAGGGCTGGACAGGGCGGGAGGGGTCGGGAGGAGAGTCGCCACATAACCAACAGGTCCTCCCCGACCCGTTGGTATCCGTAAATAGGATTTCCTCATTCGTCAAAAAAAAAAAAAAAAAAAAAAAAAAAAAAAGGTTAGGTTAGGTTGGGGTGTGTGTTGGGTGACCTCCTCGTGGTACATCCTGGGCAACGGGCAGCCTCAACATTCTCCTCCTTGAGAGGAGTTTGATGTGAGACTGGCCGGCTAACAACCCGACACAGGCGGGAGCCCCTTCTGGGCCCTGCACCTCCACGTGCGTGTCCACTCTGGGCCGCACACTCGCCGCTCCTTCTGAGCGGCTTTGAGAGGAGTTTTGACGGCGCCCCTTCTGGGCGTCGTTACACGGGGGGGAACAGGGTAGGTCGGCGCCCCTTCTGGGCGTCGCTTCAAAAGACGGCCGCCCCTTAAGGGTTCTTAGGTCGCAACGGGGGGAAGGGGAACACTGCGAAAGCAGTGTAACGGGGGTCTAAGCCAGCCCCCGATCATCGTAAACCACTGCGGTTCCTGCAACGACCCCCACTCGCGGCGTTGTGGGGTACGCGGGTTCCGTGGTGGAGCGAGGGCTTGCCTTAACCGGCCGGCCGCGTGAAGGACACACTCTAAAACCCGAGAGAAAACTCGTAAAAACCTGCCAATACACCCCGACCTTGGCAGTACTTAGGGTTCCCTGTGTATGAGGCCACTGCGCAGGGGGACATTTATTTGTTCTCATACTCGTGGGATAAGTTTAGCAATGTCACAAATTTTTTCAGACGTGTGGGAGGAGATGGCGGGGTCTGATTCCAGATCCGCCGTTTCGGACGATAGAGAGGTGGCTGGCGAGAGCCGTAAGAGGTCGCGTGCGCTAGATGAGGACATCGATACTGATGACTTCTCTGGCGCGGAGTCTGTGAGGTCGAGTGCCTCAAAACGAGGTGCTTCAAGTCGTGGGCGAGGTTCTTCCCGGTTGAGGAAACCGGCACCGAGGGACCGTTCGCCCCCTATGGTCTATCCCGATCCTAAGGATCTTGAGGATAACGGGGACGGCACACGCATCGGCCTGAAAGAGGCGTATGCGGAGTTACGGAGGTATGAGCTCGCGGACCTGGACGCTGAGCTCGACGCCGAGAATGAAGCTGAGGAAAGGGCTGTTGCGGAGCTCCGCAAGAACAGCCGCAATCGGGACGAGGAATCCGCTGCCGTCCTCGGCACGGATCTGCAAGGCCTCCGCAAGATGACAAAAGCGCAGCTGGCCAAAGATCGCCAAGCGCGCCAAGAGAAGGCGGAGCTGCTCACTGCGAAGCAGTTGAGACGCAAAAAGCTCCTCGAGCAGGAGGAAATCGCCCGCCTCGCGAAAGAGGACGAGGCAAAAATAAATGCTGCGGTGCGGAAGGTCATTCCATGGTCTGCCGAAAAAGAGGGCTTATCAGCTGAACAGGTGCTTGAGCAGGGGATCCTGTGCGCGAAGGCGGTCTCCGAAGTGTCCAGGAAGTCCGGACACCTCAATGGCTCGTGCCAGTCTCAGCTGAACCATGCGGCCGACAACTTGCAGCGGGCGTTGTCAAACCTCACCTCGCGGTGCAGTTCGGACGAGACGGAGCGTCTGGAGTATGCCAACTCCAAGCTCACAAAGGAGGTGCAGGAGCTGAAGACTGAGGTCGAGGCCCTGCGTAAGGAAGTGGCGAGGGTAAGGCGTTCTTCTCCTCGTGGTGAGGTCGCTCGCCCTCCCTCCCCTCCGGATCTGTCGGTGATGACAACCGCTATCCAAGAGCTTCAGCGCTCGTTTAGCAGTTCCATCGGGGCACTAAGCTCCCGTCTTGACGGGCTCGAGGTTAGGCTCTCTGAGCCGGCCCGGCCCTCAGAGGGAGGTCATCCCGCAGCGTCTGGGAGAAGGGAGGAGTTCCCCCCTCTCCCCGCGCCAGGACCAAGACCGCCGAGATCACGCGTCTCGGCAAAACAGACTGCCCGCGTTAATGCGGCCCCCGTCGCGGGTACTTCTACCGGCCCACCCCAGCAGACCATCAGCTTGGCCTCGGCTCCCCAAGGGGACTCCGAGAAGTGGGAGACGGCAACCCGCCGTCGCCGTCGGCGGAATAAGAAGGGCACAGCTGCTACTGCCCCGACCACTACAGGTCGCGCAACCGCAGCTCAGCAGAAGGCGCCACCTACGGCTGCTGCAAATGCCGCAACCGGGAGGCCTAAGAGGAAGAGGACTCACCTGAAGAGGCCCAGGTCCACCGCTGTTGTGATACAGCTGAGGCCCGAAGCCATTGCCGATGGCGTAACCTATGCCCAGGTAATAAATCGGGCTAGGGCAGCGATCTCCCTGGAGGAACTTGGGATCCCGGAGGGGATCCGCACGCGGACTGCCCAGAACGGAGCCAGATTGCTGGAGATCCCTGGGGTCAACAGCGCTGATATGGCTGACCGACTGGCCGTGCGACTCAGAGAAGTCGTGGATGAGGTGGCATCAATCGTCCGGCCCGAAAAGTGCGTAGATGTACGCATATCGGGTCTGGACGATTACATTACTTCGGAGGATGTAGTTGTGGCTGTGTCCCAAAAAGGAGGTTGTGCGCGCGAGCGCGTCAAATTGGGGGCAGTAAGAGACGGCCCTAACGGCACTTACTCGGTTCTTGCGCGGTGTCCGATAGAGGCCGCTAAGAAGTTGAGCACCGATGGCAGACTATACCTGTGCTGGACATCAGCGCAGGTGGAAGTGTTCGCCCCACGTCCCATGCGCTGTTTCAGGTGCATGGGCATGGGGCATGCAAGACTGCGATGCCCGTCAGATGTGGACCGCAGTGAAATCTGCTTTCGCTGTGGTCGCTCAGGGCACAAAGTTTCGACGTGCACCGCAAAGGAGCCGCGCTGCGCCGTATGCAGCGATAGGGGAAGGCCACATGGCCACGTTATGGGGAGCAGGATCTGCAACCCCCCTGTCAAAAGGGCGCGGGAAGCGATTCCTAGAGCGCGGAGCACTGTGCGGAGGGAGCCCGCCGAGACAGAGCCTGTTGAGGCGATGGATGAGGTGGAGGCGGAGGAGGAGGTGTTGTCAGAGGCGGAGACCCTGACTTCGCAACACAGCAGTGCGTTCGAGGACGCTGCGTCGATGCTGCCAATACGGCCGTCCGCGGTCCCTGCCCGACGAGGGCCGGAGAGGGAAGGCAGCTTCTAGCTGTCTGTTCTGCTTGAGAGGGTAGTCCAAAAGTGGACTTTGCAGCGCCACTGCGCTGAGATCGGGGGTGTGACAACCACCGGCTAACAGGGGTGCCGAGGATCATTATCCTACGGACAGGAAACTCGCTCCCCTGGCGTCGGACAAGACGGCGGTCCCCAGTGTTTTTGGCAGGTAGGCCTGTGCGTTTTAATCGCTTCCCCTCCCTCTCTCTTCTCGACGCTTTTGCGCCGGGTAAGGGAGACGGACGGGCCAGGAGAGTCCTGTACCTCACGCCAGCTCTATTGAGCGGCGTGTTGTAATTTACATAAAGATTTTCACTGGGTTAAAAAAAAAAAAAAAAAAAAAAAAAAGGTTAGGTTAGGTTAGGTTAGGTTAGGTTAGGTTCCCCGCGGTTCAATTCCCTCCGGGATAGGCCCCGCGGTCTTCACCGTATCGGAGTTTGGTCCCCCAGAGGTTAGTGAGTATCCCCCTCCGTCTCGCCCTTCCCAGCCTTGGGCCTTCCCTTGGCAGCCGACTGGAGACAATGGCGTCTCCATGATAGTCGGCGGGTTGTGGAAAGGCGGACGGGTGAGTCTCACATAACTTGGGGCCTCATCAAGGCCCCGGGTACTCGTAATGAGTTCCTCTGGGTTAAAAAAAAAAAAAAAAAAAAAAAAAGGTTAGGTTAGGTTAGGTTAGGTTAGGTTAGGTTAGGTTAGGTTAGGTTGGGGTGTGTGTTGGGTGACCTCCTCGTGGTACACCCTGGGCAACGGGCAGCCTCAACATCCTCCTCCTCGAGAGGAGTTTGCTGTGAGACTGGCCGGCTAACAACCCGACACAGGCGGGAGCCCCTTCTGGGCCCTGCACCTCCAACGTGCGTGCCCACTTTGGGCCGCACACTCGCCGCTCCTTTTGAGCGGCTTTGAGAGGAGTTTTGACGGCGTCCCTTCCGGGCGCCGTTACACGGGGGGGAACAGGGTAGGTCGGCGCCCCTTCTGGGCGTCGTTTCAAAAGACGGCCGCCCCTTAAGGGTTCCTAGGTCGCAACGGGGGGAAGGGGAACACTGCGAAAGCAGTGTAACGGGGGTCTACGCCAGCCCCCGATCATCGTAAACCACTGCGGTTCCTGCAACGACCCCCACTCGCGGCGTTGTGGGGTACGCGGGTTCCGTGGTGGAGCGAGGGCTTGCCTTAACCGGCCGGCCGCGTGAAGGACACACTATAAAACCCGAGAGAAAACTCGTAAAAACCTGCCAATACTTCCCGACCTTGGCAGTCGTTAGGGTTCCCTGCGCATGAGGCCACTGCGCAGGGTGACGTTTAGTTGCTCTCATACTCGTGGGAACAACTATGTCCATAATTTTTTCTGACGCTTGGGAGGAGATGGCGGAGTCTGATTCCAGATCCGCCGTTTCGGACGAAAGAGAGGTGGCTGGCGAGAGCCGTAAGAGGTCGCATGCGCTAGACGAGGACATCGACACTGATGACTTCTCTGGCGCGGAGTCTGTGAGGTCAAGTGCCTCAAAACGAGGTGCTTCCGGTCGTGGTCGAGGTATTTCCCGGTCGAGGAAACCGGCAGCGAGGGACCGTTCTCCCCCGATGGTCTATCCTGATCCTAAGGATCTGGAAGATAACGGGGATGGTACACGCATCGGCCTGAAGGAGGCGTATGCGGAGTTGCGGAGGCAAGAGCTCGCGGACCTGGACGCTGAGCTTGACGCCGAGAACGAAGCCGAAGAAAGGGCTGTTGCGGAGCTCCGCAAAAAAAGCCGCATTCGGGATGAGGAATCCGCTGCCGTCCTCGGCACGGATCTGCAAGGCCTCCGCAAGGCGACAAAAGCGCAGCTGGCCAAAGATCGGCAAGCGCGCCAAGAGAAGGCAGAGGAGCTCACTGCGAAGCAGTTGAGGCGTAAAAAGCTCCTCGACCAAGAAGAAATCGCTCGCCTCGCGATGGAGGAGGAGGCAAAGATTGCCAATGCCCTGCGGAAGGTTATCCCGTGGTCGGCAGAGCGGGACGGCATGTCCGCTGCCCAGGTGCAAGAGCAGGGTATCCTGTGCGCGCGGGCAATTACCGAGGTTTCCAGGAAGTCCGGAAACCTAAAAGGTACGTGTCAGGGGGAGCTCAATAACGCTGCCAACAACCTGCAGCGGGCTCTATCCAACCTCACCTCGCGGTGTATGTCGGACGAGACGGAGCGCTTGGAGTATCAAAACTCCAAGCTCGTCAAGGAGGTGCAGGACCTCAAATCTGAGGTAGAGGCTCTGCGTAGGGAAGTGGCAAGAGTGAGGCGTTCCTCTCCTTGTGCAGAGGTTGCTCACCCCCTTCCCCCTCCAGACCTATCTATCATGACGACTGCTATTCAGGAGCTGCAGCGCTCCTTTAGCAGCTCGATCGGGGCGTTGAGCTCCCGTCTAGACGGGCTCGAGGTTAGGCTCTCCGAGCCGGCTCGGCCCTCAGAGGGAGGACGTCCCCCAGCGCCTAGGAGACGAGAGGAGTTCCCCCCTCTCCCTGCGCCAAGGCAAGGACCGCCGATCACGCGCGCATCGGCGATGAAGGCAGCCCGTGTAAACGCGGCCCCCGTTGCTGGTCCCTCCGACCCACCGCAGCAGACCACCAGCTCCACCTCGGCTCCCGCTGTGGATGTCGAGATGTGGGAGACGGCCACTGGTCGTAAACGGAGAAGGAAGAGGAACCGTCGTATGGAGACGGCCACGGCTACGGCCACGACTGCCCCGGCCACATCAGGTCGCGCACCTGTGGCCAGTCGAAAAGCGCCCCCTGCGCCTGCTGCAGCCCCAAAAAGGGCTAAGAGAGGGAAACCGAGCCTCAAAAGGCCAAAGTCTACAGCTGTGGTCATTCAGCTGAAGCCCGAAGCTGTCACTAGCGGCGTCACCTATGCCCAGGTGATGGCTCGGGCCATAGAGGCCTTCTCGCTGGAGAGCATTGGGATCACGGAGGGGCTCCGTACCCGCACAGCCCAGAACGGTGCCAGGCTGCTGGAGATCCCAGGGGTCGATAGCGCCAATCTGGCAGACCGACTGGCTGAGCGGCTCCGTGAGGTCGTAGACGACGCGGCAACAGTCGTCCGGCCCGAGAAGTGCGCGGACTTGCGCATCTCGGACATGGACGACTACATTACGGCTGAAGACATAGCCTCGGCAGTGTCCAGCAAAGGTGGTTGTGCGCGCGAGCGCGTGAAGGTGGGGACCATCAGAGACGGCCCTAATGGCTCCTGCTCCGTCCTTGTTCGCTGCCCGGTCGGGGCAGCAAAGGTGTTGAGCTCCGCCGGAAGACTGCTCCTGCGCTGGTCGTCAGTACGGGTGTCAGTGCTCGACCCACGCCCCATGCGCTGCTTTAAGTGCATGGGCTTGGGCCATGCTAGGCTGAGGTGTCCCTCGGACGCCGATTACAGCGAAACTTGTTTTCGCTGTGGGCAACCGGGACACAAGGTGTCGACGTGCACCGCCAGAGAGCCGCGTTGCGCCGTGTGCATCGAGAGAGGGCGGCCATACGGCCATGTCATGGGGAGCCGGGCATGCAACCCCCCTGTAAAAAGGGCGCGGGTAGCCATACCCAGAGCGCGGAGTACTGCGCAGAGGGAGCCTGCAGTTCCAGAGCCTGTTGAGGCGATGGAAGAGTCAGAGGCATTTGAGGAGGCACTGTCAGAGGCTGAAACTCTGACCTCGCACCACAGTGTGGTGTTTGACGTTGCCGCGTTGACGTCGTCCGCGGCCCCAGTCCGGCGAGGGCCGGTGAGGGAGGACAGCCCGGACATCCTGGATGTCCCGCTCTCAAAGAGGGTGGCCAAATAGGGCCTTACAACGCACACTGTTGAGAGAGGGGGTGTAACAACCACCGGCTATGGGGGTCGCGTGGACACTATTTCCACAGGAGCCGCGTTGCCCTTAAAGCGTCGGTCGCGACGTCAGATCCCCGGGGGTTTTAGTGGGTCGGGCAGACCATCGCCCAACCCCACATACCCCGACAACGGGTTGAGCACATTGCTCCCCGTGGGATGACTTGGACGCAAGTTTCCCCCGGGTTAAAAAAAAAAAAAAAAAAAAGGTTAGGTTAGGTTAGGTTAGGTTAGGTTAGGTTAGGTTAGGTTAGGTTAGGTTCAGGCTGTGGAGCAGTGGGCAGCCGCTGCTGGGCTGTCGCTCCTCAACAGGGGCGCAGTCCACACGTGCGTGCGGCACAACGGAGGCTCGGTGGTGGACGTGTCGTTCGCCACCCCAGCCCTCGCATGCACGATCAGCGACTGGAGGGTGGTGCAGGACGTGGAGACTCTCTCGGACCACAGATACATCCGATTCGAGAGCTCCACCCTGCACCAAAGGCCCCCACAGCCCACAAGCTGCGACCGGCCTCCCCGCTGGGCGCTCAGCAGGCTTAAGCCGGAGCTGGCGAACGAGACGGCGATATTCGAAGACTGGTTCTCGCGTCCGATGTCCGGTCCGGACGTCGACGAATCAGCTCGCCGTCTTCGCGGCGCATTAACGGAGGTGTGTCAGGCTTCCATGCCTCGGGCGCAGCCTCCGCGGGACCGCCGTGAAGTTCACTGGTGGTCCCAGGACATTGCGGCCATGAGGGATGACTGCAGTGTCCAAAGGCGGGCCTACACTAGGGCCCGCCGGCGCCGCGTGAGGGACACTCAGGAGGAGGACCGCCTGTACGAGTTGTACAGGCAGTCGAAAAAGACCCTGCAGACTGCGATTGCCTCCTCAAAGGAGGTATCCAGAGAAGAGCAGTTGCAGGGTCTGGATCGGGATCCGTGGGGGCGGCCGTATAAGCTGGCGCGTAACCAGCTGAAAGCGCGCGGCACGCCCATCACGGAGAGGATGGATCCCGACCTCCTGGGGTCGGTCATCGGGGGACTGTTTCCCCCGGCCGAGGAGGGTTTCGTTCCCCCTCGGATGGCCCCGCCAGCTCCGGACGAGGAGGGTGAGAGGGATCCTCCTCCTCTTATTGATGAGGAGGAGTGGAAGGATGCCGTCGCCCGTCTCAAGGGACGCAAAACGGCACCGGGACCTGACGGCGTCCCGAAGCGGGTGTTGGACCTGGCCCTAAAACATCTCGGGGCCAGGACCAGGGAACTGTGCGACGCTTGCTTCAAGTTCGCACAGTTTCCCAAAGTATGGAAGGAGGGGCTGTTGTGCCTTATTGGGAAGGAGGGGCGTCCGTCGGATGACCCCTCGGCATATCGCCCCATTGTGCTGCTGGACGAAATCGGGAAGGTCTTCGAGAAGATCATCGCTTCCCGAATAGTCCAGCAGCTGGGAGGGGGAACGGGCCCCGACCTTTCTGAGGCCCAGTACGGCTTCCGGACGGGGCGTTCGACAATCGACGCCCTGTCCGATCTCCGGACTCTTATTTACGAGTCCGTTGAGAAGCAAGAGGTAGTTTTGGCGGTGTCCCTAGACATCGCCAATGCTTTCAATAGTCTCCCGTTCGGCGTCATCATGGAGGCGCTTCGTTACCACCAAATGCCTCCATATCTGCGCCGAATAGTGGGAGACTATTTGAGGGACCGGGACGTAGCGTACGTGGGACGTGGCGGCGAGCTTGGCCGTCACAGGGTGTCCCGCGGCGTTCCACAGGGGTCGGTCCTTGGCCCCTTGTTATGGAACGTCGGTTACGACTACGTCCTTCGGTGTGGCCTCCCCCCGATGGTGCGGTCGTTTTGTTACGCCGATGACACGCTCGTTACCGTCCGGGGGACGCGGCTGGAGGATGTCCAGCGCCTGGCGTCCGTGTTCGTCAGCCATATCGTGCGGCGGATACGGACGTTGGGCTTGGAGGTGGCCCTCCACAAGACCGAGGCCATGGTGTTCCACGGGCCTCGGAGACGGCCGTCAGCGGGTGCGTCAATCGTTGTGGAGGGCGAGAGGGTCGGTCTAAAGCCCCAGATGAAATATCTGGGGCTGGTGATTGATGGGCGGTGGGGTTTCGAGGAGCATTTCCGACTCCTCGAGCCCCGGCTGCTGGGAGCAGCAGATGCCCTCGGGCGACTTTTGCCCAATGTGGGGGGCCCGAGCGTGGCGTGCCGCCGACTCTACGGCGGCATCGTGCGCTCCATGGCGCTGTATGGGGCGCCGGTGTGGGCTGATTGCTTAAGCCCACACGCGATCGCCTCTCTCCAGCGGGCCCAGCGCGCAATGGCGCTGCGGGCGATCCGGGGCTACCGAACGGTGTCCCGGAAAGTGGCGTGCGCTCTCGCGGGGACGCCCCCGTGGGAGCTGGTGGCGGAGGTGCTCGCTGCGGCATACCGGCAGCGAGCGGAGGAGAGGGCCAGTGGCAATCGCCTGGCCCCCCAAGAGAGGCGCTCTGCTCTTGAGGGAGCACGAGAGGAAATGTTCCGCCTATGGTCCGAGGACCTGGGCGAAGGGGCCTCGGCTACGCAAACGCGTAGCCTGGAGGCCTTACGCCCCGTCCTCCAAGCATGGGCGGAGCGGCGCCATGGGTCGCTCACATACCATCTGGTGCAGGTGCTGTCCGGACATGGTTCGTTCGGACGCTATCTGCACCGGATCGGAAGAGAGCCGACCCCACAGTGCCACCATTGCGGGGCAGCGGAGGACACGGCGCAACACACCCTAACGGTGTGCTCTGCGTTCGATGTCCAGCGCTCCGCATTGGTCACTGTGATTGGCGCGGACCTCTCCCTGCCGACCGTGGTTCTGTCCATGCTCGGTAGCGAGGGGTCCTGGGAGGCGGTCAACTCCTTCTGCGTCGACGTCATGACGCGGAAGGAGGAGGCGGAACGGGCCAGGGAGGATGACCCCCTGGCAGATCCGTGCCGCCGCAGACGCCTCCTGCGGAGAAGGCGGCAATACCAGCGCCTTCTCCAACCGGTGGGAAACCAGCGCGGTCCGAGCCCTAGGGGGGGCTCCGACCGTGCATTGCACAGGTCCCCACTGAGGGCCGACGCCCCGCATGTCCCAGCGCGTCGGCGACCCGTCTTACCAAATGACGGGTCAAGCGTGTCCGCCCATCGTTTTCGAGGGCGGTCACCCGCCCCAATCAGGGGCGGAAGAGGGGCTCGCCCATCAACAGGGCGAGCAGTCACCGACGGGGTTGTGGAAGTGTCCGAAAGGGTTCCCATGACCTCGTCAGGCTCCACCACGCCGGCCTTCGATGCGTCCTCCTCAGATGAGGACGACGCGATGATCGCCGGTCTGCTGGTGCCAAGGTGACGAGAGGACATCGGAGTGGTTTTTACCGAGTCGGTCTAGACTCGCTTTCTCTAGGGCTTTGGCCCTGGAACAGAGTCTAGGCCATCCTCGGACAGCCAGCGGGACCCCTCATTCCCGCTGATGCGCCTGTTTGCAGGTTTTCCACTCTGTAAACAAAAAAAAAAAAGGTTAGGTTAGGTTAGGTTAGGTTAGGTTAGGTTAGGTTAGGTTGGGGTGTGTGTTGGGTGACCTCCTCGTGGTACATCCTGGGCAACGGGCAGCCTCAACATCCTCCTCCTCGAGAGGAGTTTGCTGTGAGACTGGCCGGCTAACAACCCGACACAGGCGGGAGCCCCTTCTGGGCCCTGCACCTCCACGTGCGTGTCCACTCTGGGCCGCTTACTCGCCGCTCCTTCTGAGCGGCTTTGAGAGGAGTTTTGACGGCGCCCCTTCTGGGCGTCGTTACACGGGGGGGAAAAGGGTAGGTCGGCGCCCCTTCTGGGCGTCGCTTCAAAAGACGGCCGCCCCTTAAGGGTTCTTAGGTCGCAACGGGGGGAAGGGGAACACCGCGAAAGCGGTGCAACGGGGGCCTACGCCAGCCCCCGATCGTCGTAAACCACTGCGGTTCCTGCAACGACCCCCACTCGCGGCGTTGTGGGGTACGCGGGTTCCGTGGTGGAGCGAGGGCTTGCCTTAACCGGCCGGCCGCGTGAAGGACACACTCTAAAACCCGAGAGAAAACTCGTAAAAACCTGCCAATACTTCCCGACCTTGGCAGTCGTTAGGGTTCCCTGCGCATGAGGCCACTGCGCAGGGTGACGTTTAGTTGCTCTCATACTCGTGGGAACAACTATGTCCTTAATTTTTTCAGACGCATGGGAGGAGATGGCGGAGTCTGATTCCAGATCCGCCGTTTCGGACGAAAGAGAGGTGGCTGGCGAGAGCCGTAAGAGGTCGCATGCGCTAGATGAAGACATCGACACTGATGACTTCTCTGGCGCGGAGTCGGTGAGGTCGAGTGCCTCAAAACGAGGTACTTCTCGCCGTGGTCGAGGTATTTCCCGGTCGAGGAAACCGGCAGCGAAGGACCGTTCGCCCCCGATGGTCTATCCCGATCCTAAGGATCTCGAAGACAACGGGGATGGTACACGCATCGGCCTGAAGGAGGCGTATGCGGAGTTGCGGAGGCATGAGCTCGCGGACCTGGACGCTGAGCTCGACGCCGAAAACGAAGCCGAAGAAAGGGCTGTTGCGGAGCTCCGCAAAAACAGCCGCATTCGGGATGAGGAATCCGCTGCCGTCCTCGGCACGGATCTGCAAGGCCTCCGCAAGGCGACAAAAGCGCAGCTGGCCAAAGATCGCCAAGCGCGCCAAGAGAAGGCAGAGGAGCTCACTGCGAAGCAGTTGAGGCGTAAGAAGCTCCTCGACCAAGAAGAAATCGCTCGCCTCGCGATGGAGGAGGAGGCAAAGATTGCCAATGCCCTGCGGAAGGTTATCCCGTGGTCGGCAGAGCGGGACGGCATGACCGCTGCCCAGGTGCAAGAGCAGGGTATTCTGTGCGCGCGGGCAATTACCGAGGTTTCCAGGAAGTCCGGAAACCTAAAAGGTACATGTCAGGGGGAGCTCAATAACGCTGCCAACAACCTGCAGCGGGCTCTATCCAACCTCACCTCGCGGTGTATGTCGGACGAGACGGAGCGCTTGGAGTATCAAAACTCCAAGCTCGTCAAGGAGGTGCAGGACCTCAAATCTGAGGTAGAGGCTCTTCGTAGGGAAGTGGCAAGGGGGAGGCGTTCTTCTCCTTGTGCAGAGGTCGCTCATCCCCTTCCCCCTCCAGACCTATCAGTAATGACGAAGGCTATTCAGGAGCTGCAACGCTCCTTTAGCAGCTCGATCGGGGCACTGAGCTCCCGTCTAGACGGGCTCGAGGTTAGGCTCTCTGAGCCGGCTCGGCCCTCAGAGGGAGGACGTCCCCCAGCGCCTAGGAGACGGGAGGAATTCCCCCCTCTCCCTGCGCCAAGGCTAGGACCGCCGATCACGCGCGCATCGGCGATGAGGGCAGCCCGCGTAAACGCGGCCCCCGCTGCTGGTCTCTCCGACCCACCGCAGCAGACCTCCAGCTCCGCCTCGGCTCCTGTGGATGTCGAGATGTGGGAGACGGCCACTGGCGGTAAACGGAGAAGGAGGAGAAACCGTCGTACGGAGAAGGCTACGGCCACGACTGCCCCGGCCACATCAGGTCGCGCACCTGTGGCCAGTCGAAAAGCGCCCCCTGCGCCTGCTGCAGCCCCAAAAAGGGCTAAGAGAGGGAAGACGAGCCTCAAAAGGCCGAAGTCCACAGCTGTGGCTATCCAGCTGAAGCCCGAGGCTATCGCTAGCGGCGTTACCTATGCCCAGGTGATGGCTCGGGCCATAGAGGCCTTCTCGTTGGAGAGCCTCGGAATCACGGAGGGGCTCCGTACCCGCACAGCCCAGAACGGTGCTAGGCTGCTAGAGATCCCAGGGGTCGATAGCGCCAATCTGGCAGACCGACTGGCTGAGCGGCTACGTGAGGTCGTTGATGACGCGGTAACAGTCGTCCGGCCCGAGATGTGCGCGGACTTGCGCATCTCGGACATGGACGACTACATCACGGCTGAGGACATAGCCTTGGCAGTGTCCTCCAAAGGTGGATGTGCGCGCGAGCGCGTGAAGGTTGGGACCATTAGAGACGGCCCTAATGGCTCTTGCTCCGTCCTTGTTCGCTGCCCGGTCGGGGCGGCAAAGGTGTTGAGCTCCGCCGGAAGACTGCTCCTGCGCTGGTCGTCGGTACGGGTGTCAGTGCTCGACCCACGCCCCATGCGCTGCTTTAAGTGCATGGGCTTGGGTCATGCTAGGCTGAGGTGTCCCTCGGACGCCGATTACAGCGAAACTTGTTTTCGCTGTGGGCAACCAGGACACAAGGTGTTGACGTGCACTGCGAGAGAGCCGCGTTGCGCCGCGTGCATAATGAGAGGGCGGCCGCACGGCCATGTTATGGGGAGCCGGGCATGTAACCCCCCCGTAAAAAGGGCGCGGGCAGCCATACCCAGAGCACGGAGTACTGCGCAGAGGGAACCTGCAGTTCCAGGGCCTGTTGAGGCGATGGAAGAGGCATTTGAGGAGGCGCTGTCAGAGGCCGACACCCTGACCTCACACCACAGTCTGGTGTTCGACGTAACCGCGTCGACGTCGTCCGCGGTCCCAGTCCGACGAGGGCCGGTGAGGGAGGACAGCCCGGACATACTGGATGTCCCGCTTGCGGAGAGGATGGCCAAGTAGGGCCTTGCAACGTGTAGGCGTTGTGAGCGGGGGTGTAACAACCACCGGCCATGGGGGTCGCGTGGATTAATATCTCCACAGGTTCCGCGTTGCCCTTAAGCGTCGGTCGCGACGTCAGGTCCCCGGGGGTTTTAGTGGGTCGGGCAGACCATCGCCCAACCCCACATACCCCGACAACGGGTTGAGCACACTGCTCCCCGTGGGATGACTTGGTTGCAAGTTTCCCCCGGGTTAAAAAAAAAAAAAAAAAAAAAAAAAAAAAAAAAAAAAAAAAAAAAAAAAAAAAAAAAAAAAAAGGTTAGGTTAGGTTAGGTTAGGTTAGGTTAGGTTAGGTTAGGTTAGGTTAGGTTAGGTTAGGTTAGGTTAGGTTAGGTTAGGTTAGGTTAGGTTGGGGTGCGTGTCAGATGACCTCCACGTGGTGCATCCTGGGCAACGAGTGGTTCCAACATTCTCCATTCGGAGAAAGTTGGGCCCAATCGGCTAACATCTGGCAAGGCGGGAGCCCCTTCTGGGCCCTGCGACTCCTGTGCGTGCCTACTTTGGGCCGCACAACTCGCTGCTCCTTCTGAGCAGCTTTGAGGAGAGGAGTTACACAAAGACGGCCGCCCCTTAAGGGTTATCAGGTCGCAACGGGGGGAAAGGGGAGCACCGCGAAAGCGGTGTAACGGGGGCCTACGCCAGCCCCCGATCGTCGTAAACCACTGCGGTTCCTGCAACGACCCCCACTCGCGGCGTTGTGGGGTACGCGGGTTCCGTGGTGGAGCGAGGGCTTGCCTTAACCGGCCGGCCGCGTGAAGGACACACTCTAAAACCCGAGAGAAACCTCGTTAAAACCTGTCATTTTCCCCGTCCTTGACAGTATGTAGGGTTCCCCGTGTATGAGGCCACTGCACGGGGTGACCGTTATTTGCTCTCCACTCGTGGGATTAATGTCTAGTTGTTCAAATAATTTTTCTGACGTTTCGGTGAAGTCGGCGGAGCCTGATTCCAGGTCCGTCGTGGGTAGTAGTGGAGTGTCCGACCCCAAAGGGAAGGACGTGGATGGCAGCCTTCTGGCTGGGCCCGAGAAGGGCGGAGTTGAGGTGGAGACGGGCGGACTGAAGCTCACCTTCAGGTCGTCCAGGGCTGCTGGCAGTTCATCGCCAACCGCCGCGCGATCGCGCAGCGTGTCTGCAGCTAGGATGGAACGGGATGTCGACGTCGAGTCCGATTCATCGGCGGTTTCTATGAAATCGGCCGTTGACTCCGTCGCAAGTCCCAAGGCTTCATTCATGAAGAAAAAGGGGAGTCGTGCCAGCTCGCCGGCAGTGTCGGCTCGCAGCAAGGGCCTAGCCCGCACCTCCCCTTATCCAAAGCGAGGACAAAAAGAAGAGCAGTGCAGTGAATTGTCAGACGCCAGCACCATCAGCGTCGACACGCTCACTGGCTCGTTGAAGAGAAAACGTCCCCCCAAAACATCGAAGGGGGGCAAGCAGTCGGAGGCTCTCTCTGACTCGTCTGAGGAGGGTCCCAAGAAGCCGGCCCAACGTGGCCGAGGGAGACCCCCCACAACGGGGGAGTACGTCGGTCTCGCCCACGCCAAGCGCGAGCATGCCGCTGCAATCCGCGAGGAGCAGCAGGTCGCGCTCGACCGGGAGGTGGCGCAAATGGAGCGCCGTGCCTACGAGACCCGGGCTGCGTTCTACGCTAGTAGAACTGAAGGTGAGGCCCCTACGCCCACAGATCTGGACCTGAAGACCGCCCTCGACATCGAGGAGGTGGTGAAGGCGGACTGTGCGGTCATAGTGGAGGTGGCAAAGAAGTCCTCGCACCTCCAGGGCCCCTTCCAGAAGGCTTTAAAGAGGGCGGCGCAATCCATAATGGATTGTTTCCGCGAGGTGTCCTCAAAAAACATCTCAGAGGACACCCGCATCTTGAAGGCGGAAAACGTGAGGCTGCAGCAGCAGCTGGCAGATCTCACGAAGACTGTAGCAGCTCTGTCTGCAGAGGTAGGGAACCTCAAGGGTAGAAAGAAGTGTATTTCCCCTCCCCTCACTCTCCCTGAGGTTCTGCCCTCGGTTGATATCATGGAGACGGACTGCCCTCCTCCGAGGCCTCTCTCGCCGACCGTCGTCGTGCAGGAGACGACTGGCCGTGGAAAAACCAAGACCGCCTACGAGGAGCCGGACGCCCTCCAGGCCTTTGAAGCAAGGCTGGCCAGAACTTTCGGGGCCATGCTAAATGCTCGCCTGGAGGGTCTGGAGGATCGCCTGCTGCCGGCCAAAAGCCTGCGGCCGCCGCTGGCGGCGGACCGCAAAGCAGCAGCTGCGCCCACCCCCCCCACTACCAAGGGGAAAGCCAAGCCGGCCAAACCAACTATGCCGGCTATAAAGGGCAAGGTGGAGGCCAAAAAGCCGAATCCCCCGCCAAAGCAGGCGAAGAAAGCCGGTCCTCCTGCGGCCGTTCCGTCCACCTCCCGGGGTGCTGCAAAAGCACCTCCCCCGGTTGAGGCAGAACAGGTATGGACGACGCAGGAGTCGCGCAAAAAGCGCCAAAGGAGGAGGAGGAAGGCCAAGACATCGGCCCCTCCAGAACAGGCCCCGCCCCGCCAATCTTACTCGGCGGCGGCCAAGCAGCAGAAGGCGCCTCGGCGGAGGCCTAATAACACCTCAGCCCCGCCCGCCACTGCTCCTGCTAGGAAGGCCCGTAAGGCCGGTCGAAAGACCAAGCTGGTGGCGCCGAAGTCGGCGGCAGTGGTAGTGACCCTTACTCCCGAAGCGGTTGAGAAGGGGGTCACCTACGCCGACGCGCTTGCCAAAGCTCGAGACTCGGTGGACATCGACGGGATGGATATCCCAAACCGTCGGTGTCGAAATACTATGACCGGGTCTAAGATCATTGAGATCTCGGGTGAGGCCTCCGCCGAAAAGGCCGACCAGCTGGCCGGCAAAATGAGGGAGGCACTTGAGGGCATGGCCACAGTCATCCGACCCACCAAGACCGCAGACGTGAGGGTAGGTGGTCTAGACGAGTCGGTGATGGAGGCGCACTTGGCCGCAAAGATCGCGGCCAAGGGTGGATGTGGCGTGGACGCCGTGAAGGTGCGCCCCATCCGCTACGGCACTGACGGCTTTGGCTCGACAGTGGTGTCGTGCCCGGTCGCCGCTGCCAAGAAGGTTGTGGACGCCGGCCGCCTGCTGATAGGGTTCAGTGCGGCCAACGTCAGAGCACTGGAAGCCCGTTCCGACCGGTGCTTCCGGTGTATGCAGGTGGGGCACGCCAGAGCGAGCTGCCCTTCAAAAACCGACCGGAGCAATCTATGCTACCGGTGCGGTAAGGAGGGGCACAGGGGCTACGAATGTAGCGCGAAGCCCCACTGTGCCGTGTGTGCCACGGCCAAACGACCGGCGGGCCACGTAATGGGGGGGCGTAGTTGTAAGCCTCCCCTGGCCAAGGGCAAATTGCCGGCGCGTTCAGCTCGCCAGGCCGCCCCCGCCACACAGACGGCGCCCCTGACGGGGCCAGAGGAGGTTGATATGGTGGTCGAGCAATGTTAAGACGGCCCCATATCAACTTTCTACAGGTGAACCTGAACCACTCTACCAGGGCTCAGGATCTGCTACACCAGAGCCTGGCAGAGTGGTCAGTGGACGTGGCGGCGGTGTCAGAGCCGTACTTTGTCCCCAACCAGCCCAACTGGGTCGGGGACACATGCGACTCTGCCGCCGTGATGGTGCGTGCGGCCCCAGGATATACACCCCCCTCAATTTATGAGCGGGGTGCTGGGTACGCGGCGGTCGTTTGGGAGGATACGGTTATTTTCTCGACCTATTTCTCCCCAAACAGACCGCTCGCCGACTTCAAGGCGTTCCTAATAGTCGTCGGCGTAGCCATCAGGAGGGCGGCCCCGCGTCAGGTTCTCGTCCTCGGAGACCTGAACGCCAAGTCGGTCGTCTGGGGTTGTCCAGCGACCGACCAGAGGGGCCAGGCTGTGGAGCAGTGGGCAGCCGCTGCTGGGCTGTCGCTCCTTAACAGGGGCGCAGTCCACACGTGCGTGCGGCACAACGGAGGCTCGGTGGTGGACGTGTCATTCGCCACCCCAGCCCTCGCATGCACGATCAGTGACTGGAGGGTGGTGCAGGACGTGGAGACTCTCTCGGACCACAGATACATCCGATTCGAGAGCTCCACCCTGCACCAAAGGCCCCCACAGCCCACAAGCTGCGACCGGCCTCCCCGCTGGGCGCTTAGCAGGCTTAAGCCGGAGCTGGCGAACGAGACGGCGATATTCGAAGACTGGTTCTCGCGTCCGATGTCCGGTCCGGACGTCGATGAATCAGCTCGCCGTCTCCGCGGCGCTTTGACAGAGGTGTGCCAGGCTTCTATGCCTCGGGCGCAGCCTCCGCGGGACCGCCGTGAAGTTCACTGGTGGTCCCAGGACATTGCAGTCATGAGAGAGGACTGCAGTGTCCAAAGGCGGGCCTACACTAGGGCCCGCCGGCGCCGCGTGAGAGACACTCAGGAGGAGGACCGCCTGTACGAGCTGTACAGGCAGTCGAAAAAGACCCTGCAGACTGCGATTGCCTCCTCAAAGGAGGTATCCAGAGAAGAGCAGTTGCAGGGTCTGGATCGGGATCCGTGGGGGCGGCCGTATAAGCTGGCACGCAACCAGCTGAAAGCGCGCGGCACGCCCATCACGGAGAGGATGGATCCCGACCTCCTGGGGTCGGTCATCGGGGGACTGTTTCCCCCGGCCGAGGAGGGTTTTGTTCCCCCTCGGATGGCCCCGCCAGCTCCGTACGAGGAGGGTGAGAGGGATCCTCCTCCTCTTATTGATGAGGAGGAGTGGAAGGATGCCGTCGCCCGTCTCAAGGGACGCAAAACGGCGCCGGGACCTGACGGCGTCCCGAAGCGGGTGTTGGACCTGGCCCTAAAACATCTCGGGGCCAGGACCAGGGAACTGTGCGACGCTTGTTTCAAGTTCGCACAGTTTCCCAAAGTATGGAAGGAGGGGCTGTTGTGCCTTATTGGGAAGGAGGGGCGTCCGTCGGATGACCCCTCGGCATATCGCCCCATTGTGCTGCTGGACGAAATCGGGAAGGTCTTCGAGAAGATCATCGCTTCCCGAATAGTCCAGCAGCTGGGAGGGGGAACGGGCCCCGACCTTTCTGAGGCCCAGTATGGCTTCCGGACGGGGCGTTCGACAATCGACGCCCTGTCCGATCTCCGGACTCTTATTTACGAGTCCGTTGAGAAGCAAGAGGTAGTTTTGGCGGTGTCCCTAGACATCGCCAATGCTTTCAATAGTCTCCCGTTCGGCGTCATCATGGAGGCGCTTCGTTACCACCAAATGCCTCCATATCTGCGCCGAATAGTGGGAGACTATTTGAGGGACCGGGACGTAGCGTACGTGGGACGTGGCGGCGAGCTTGGCCGTCACAGGGTGTCCCGCGGCGTTCCACAGGGGTCGGTCCTTGGCCCCTTGTTATGGAACGTCGGTTACGACTATGTCCTTCGGTGTGGCCTCCCCCCGATGGTGCGGTCGTTTTGTTACGCCGATGACACGCTCGTTACCGTCCGGGGGACGCGGCTGGAGGATGTCCAGCGCCTGGCGTCCGTGTTCGTCAGCCATATCGTGCGGCGGATACGGACGTTGGGCTTGGAGGTGGCCCTCCACAAGACCGAGGCCATGGTGTTCCACGGGCCTCGGAGACGGCCGTCAGCGGGTGCGTCGATCGTTGTGGAGGGCGAGAGGGTCGGTCTAAAGCCCCAGATGAAATATCTGGGGCTGGTGATTGATGGGCGGTGGGGTTTCGAGGAGCATTTCCGACTCCTCGAGCCCCGGCTGCTGGGAGCAGCAGATGCCCTCGGCCGACTTTTGCCCAATGTGGGGGGCCCGAGCGTGGCGTGCCGCCGACTCTACGGTGGCATCGTTCGCTCTATGGCACTGTATGGGGCGCCGGTGTGGGCTGATAGTCTAAGCCCACACGCGATCGCCTCTCTCCAGCGGGCCCAGCGCGCAATGGCGCTGCGGGCGATCCGGGGCTACCGAACGGTGTCCCGGAAAGTAGCGTGCGCTCTCGCGGGGACGCCCCCGTGGGAGCTGGTGGCGGAGGTGCTCGCTGCGGCATACCGGCAGCGAGCGGAGGAGAGGACCAGTGGCAATCGCCTGGCCCCACAAGAGAGGCGCTCTGCTCTCGAGGGAGCACGAGAAGAGATGTTCCGCCTATGGTCCGAGGACCTGGGCGAAGGGGCCTCGGCTACGCAAACGCGTAGTCTGGAGGCCCTACGCCCCGTCCTCCAAGCATGGGCGGAGCGGCGCCATGGGTCGCTCACGTACCATCTGGTGCAAGTGCTGTCCGGACATGGTTCGTTCGGACGCTATTTGCACCGGATCGGAAGAGAGCCGACCCCACAGTGTCACCATTGCGGGGCAGCGGAGGACACGGCGCAACACACCCTAACGGTGTGCTCTGCGTTCGATGTCCAGCGCTCCGCATTGGTCACTGTGATTGGCGCGGACCTCTCCCTGCCGACCGTGGTTCTGTCCATGCTCGGTAGCGAGGGGTCCTGGGAGGCGGTCAACTCCTTCTGCGTCGACGTCATGACGCTGAAGGAGGAGGCGGAACGGGCCAGGGAGGATGACCCCCTGGCAGATCCGTGCCGCCGCAGACGCCTCCTGCGGAGGAGGCGGCAATACCAGCGCCTTCTCCAACCGGTGGGAAACCAGCGCGGTCCGAGCCCTAGGGGGGGCTCCGACCGTGCATTGCACAGGTCCCCACTGAGGGCCGACGCCCCGCATGTCCCGGCGCGTCGGCGACCCGTCTCACCAAATGACGGGTCAAGCGTGTCCGCCCATCGTTTTCGGGGGCGGTCACCCGCCCCAATCAGGGGCGGAAGAGGGGCTCGTCCGTCAACAGGGCGAGCAGTCACCGACGGGGTTGTGGAAGTGTCCGAAAGGGTTCCCATGACCTCGTCAGGCTCCACCATGCCGGCGTTCGATGCGTCCTCCTCAGATGAGGACGACGCGATGATCGCCGGTCTGCTGGTGCCAAGGTGACGAGAGGACATCGGAGTGGTTTTTACCGAGTCGGTCTAGACTCGCTTTCTCTAGGGCTTTGGCCCTGGAACAGAGTCTAGGCCATCCTCGGACAGCCAGCGGGACCCCTCATGCCCGCTGATGCGCCTGTTTGCAGGTTTTCCACTTCGCAACAAAAAAAAAAAAAAAAGGTTAGGTTAGGTTAGGTTGGGTCCTGAGGGGAACTACTCTCCCCAGGACGGGGGTCATCTGCTATGCGGATGACACCCTAGTCACTGCGCGTGGCAGTGACTACCGGCATACGGTTAGACTCGCGTCGGTCATGGCCACTATGACCGTATCGAGAATCCGTCAATTGGGGATGGAGGTAGCTCTCCCGAAGACGGAAGCGGTAGTTTTCCACGGCCCAAGAAGGAAACCAACTGGCAGTTGGAGCGTTACGGTGGACGGCGTGCGTGTCGAGATAAAGTCCCGGATGAAGTATCTGGGACTCATCCTTGACAGCCGCTGGACATTTGAGCCACACTTCTCCGAGATGGCGCCTCGGGTGGTGAAGGCGGCGATGGCGCTCTCGCGCGTTCTCCCCAACGTCGGAGGCCCAGGCGAAAGCTGCCGTAGACTTTACGCCGGAGTGCTGCGCAGCATGGCACTCTACGGCGCGCCGGTCTGGTCCGACTCGCTCTCCCGCAAGAACATCGCGTTTCTGCGCAGGCCACAGAGGGTGGCTGCGGTGAGAGCCGTGCGAGGATACCGGACGGTGTCGTTTGCGGCAGCGACAGCCTTAGCAGGCATGATTCCGTGGGAGCTCGAGGCAAAGGTTCTGACCGAAGTCTTCGAGCTCCGCTCGGAGGGAAGGGCTAATGGCGAACGCCCCACTCTGGAAGAGGTCCAGGCCGCGAGACGTAGTGCGCGCGAAATGGCAGTGTGGCACTGGGAACACCAACTGGAGTCTCCAGGGGCCGGTGTCCGCACCGTCGAAGCCATTAGACCAGTCATATCGCGATGGCTTGACAGGCCCTTTGGGCATATGACTTACCATTTGACACAGATACTGACCGATCACGGTTGCTTCGGTAAGTATCTGTGTCGAATCGGAAAGGAGGAGAGCACCATCTGCCATCAGTGCGGAACTGCTGAGGATACGGCGCAGCACACTCTCCAGGTGTGTAGTGCCTTTTCCTCGCAGCGACGCACTATGGAGATGGAGCTTGGAGGAAGGGGGAGTCTCGCTCTTCCAGACGTTGTAGTTGCAATGCTGGAGAGCGAGAACAACTGGGGGGCGGTGTCGCGCTTTTGCAGCGAATGCATGGGCCTGAAGGAGCAGGCGGAGAGGGCGCGCGAAAATGCGGTTGACGCCACTCCTGCCAGGAGGCGGAGACGCAGAAGAAGGCGGAGAGACGCAGATCTCCTCCCGCCGTAATCTGGATCCCATGGCGTGAAAGACGCAAGTATATGTGTGTATGTTGTAAATAGTATATTTGTAAATGTCGTGTGTATATGTTATGTGTGAAGGTTGCACTGTCCTCGCGGACTAAGTAACCTCTTCTGAGGTAACCTCCTCCGAGGTTGAACCACAACATGCCCTTCCGGGGGTGTGGTGTGGTACTAGACGTCGCGAACGCGTACCGCCCGTGTGACCGCGCGTGCCGGCCCTAAACGCACTAAAGTGCGAATGGGCCGACACGGGTGATCACACGGGCGCCAGGGTGAACCCCGCGGTTCAATTCCCTCCGGGATAGGCCCCGCGGTCTTCACCGTATCGGAGTTTGGTCCCCCAGAGGTTAGTGAGTATCCCCCCCCGTCTCGCCCTTCCCAGCCTTGGGCCTTCCCTTGGCAGCCGACTGGAGACAATGGCGTCTCCATGACAGTCGGTGGGTTGCGGAAAGACGGACGGGTGAGTCTCACATAACTTGGGGCCTCTTCAAGGCCCCGGGTACTCGTAATGAGTTCCTCTGGGTTAAAAAAAAAAAAAAAAAAAAAAAAAAAAAAAAAAAAAGGTTAGGTTAGGTTAGGTTAGGTTAGGTTAGGTTAGGTTAGGTTAGGTTAGGTTGGGGTGCGAGTCAGGTGACCTCCACGTTGGTGCACCCTGGGCAACGAGTGGTCCCAACATTCTCCGTTCGGAGAAGGTTGGGTCCAATCGGCTAACATCTGGCAAGGCGGGTGCCCCTTCTGGGCCCTGCAACTCCTGTGCGTGCCTACTTTGGGCCGCACAACTCGCTGCTCCTTCTGAGCGGCTTTGAGGGGAGATTGGACGGCGTCCCTTCTGGGCGTCGTCAGGGGGGGGGGAAGAGGAGCTGGCGGCCCCTTAATTGCCGCCACAACAAAATTGAAATGTCGGGACAGGAGTTGTTTTTGTCCTATGATCCGGCTGACGCCCGGCGCATGGTCCGTATCCAGGGGCCATGTGTGAAATTTGATATGGAGAACCGTTCGCGATGTTACGCTGCTCGCGCCAGCCGCTCACCGATTACCGGGTCGGTGAGTGTCAAATTTGTTACCGAGGCGAGGGAGGAGGAGGCAGGAGGAGTCCTGCGTTTGCTTGGAGGGGGCGGCGACACCCGGAAGAGGTCGCGGAGTGCGGGCGACTCGTCGGATGGGTCCGAGGAGTTGCCCAGGTCCAGCCCAAAGATGGGTACGGGGCGAAGAGGACGTGGCAGGTCTGGGCGTGACACCTTGCCCAGACCGGCATGGGAGGAGCTCGGCAGCGAGCTGGACGCAGACCTCTCGGAGGAGCTCTCCACCTATGAGGAGCTCCTTCGCGACGTTCAGGCGTCGTTAGAGAAGGCCCTGGCGCACGGCGCTTCGGCGGCGACAATAGAGGCCGTCCGGAATAAAAGGAAGGAGATCCGGGAGAGGATGCGGGGGGTCCGCGAGAAGCAGCGGGTGCGTGATGCCGCCGCGGACTTCTCCTTGACCCAGTTCGAGGTTGAGGCCCGCGCCGCCGAAACGGCTGAAGGGAGGGAGACCCCAACAGCGCCGGTACCGCGGAAGGAGGCGGCGCCGTGCGCGTGCGGCAGGTCCGAGGAGGTCGCGCAGCTGGCCCTCGCCAACGAGAGGCTGCAGGGCGAGGTGGGGGAGCTGCGGGCGGAGCTAGCCGCCCTCAAACAGGGCCTCAGCGGGAGGCCGCCCCCGCGTGCGGAGGCCGCACCTGTCCCTCAGTCCGAGGCGGGAGGGTTCGCAGAGCTGAGAGCTTTGCTCCTCAGCTCCCTAGGTGCGATTGGCGCGCGCCTGGACGGGCTAGAGGCGAGGGGTTCCGCCGTGCCCGAAAGGACGCGTCCTGGGAGGGATTTCCCGCCCCTTCCCACGCCGAGCACGAGACGGGCACCGCCGCTTGTGCCCCCACCCCAACGGCCCGTGAGCCGGGCCCCGGCGCCTGCGGGCGAGGAGCCGTGGTCGGTGGTGACCCGCCGTCGGCGGAGGAGAGCGGGAGCGGCCCCGGTCGCGAGCTCTGGTGGCGCACCACCTGCCACCGGAGGAACACCCCTGCCCCAGAGGGCCCCGGCGGCCCCGGCGGCTCGGAGGGAGCCCACGAGGAGGCGCTTGAAGCCCCCCCGCTCGACGGCAGTCTCTGTGAAGTTGACGGCGGAGGCGGTGGAGAGCGGCGTCACGTACGCCGCCGTGATACAGCGGGCGAAGGCGGCCATAAATTTGGCCGACGTTGGCATCACGACCGGGCTAACGACCCGGATCTCCATGTCGGGCGCCCGGTTGCTGCAAATCGCGGGCGCAGACAGCGGGGACGTCGCCGACCGCCTGGCCGCTCGGCTGAGAGAGGTGGTGGCCGATGTGGCGACGATCGCCAGGCCGGAAAGATGCGCGGACGTGCGCATCTCCGGCCTTGACGATACTGTCACCGCCGAGGACGTGGCGCAGTCGGTGGCCACGAAAGGGGGATGCCCGCCGGATAAGGTCAGGGTGGGAGCGCTGCGACCCGGCCCTGGCGGCCGGCCTGGCTCAACATCGGTGCTGGTGAGCTGCCCGGTCAGGGCGGCCCGGATTGTCGTGGCGGCGAGGAGATTGCTGGTGGGCTGGCTGTGGGTCCCAGTAATGCTCCTCGACTCGCGCCCTATGCGCTGTTTTAGGTGCATGGGCGTGGGTCACACCAGGGCGTTTTGCCCCCCCTCTAGTGTGGACCGCAGCCTTGATTGCTTCCGCTGCGGCCTCCCGGGGCACAAAGCAGCGGAGTGTTCCGCAGTGCCGCGGTGCGCGGTCTGTGCGGACAGAGGGGCCCCTGCGGGCCACATTATGGGGAGTCGGGCGTGCGTCCCCCCTCGAAGGAGGGTGCGGGACAGCTCCCCAGCGCGCACGACAGCGCAGATCCACGCGCCGAGACGGACCACGGAGGAGGTCGAGATGCTGGAGGCAGATGCCCCGCTCTCGGACCAGCCCTCCCCATCCTCTAACCCCAATGCCTCTCCGTTGAGAGGTACAGGGAGAGTACTGGGGTCGGACAGAGAGGATGCTCCGGAGGTAGAGACGGACGAGGGGTCGGATAGTCCGATCCGTCTGTCTCAAGCGCGCAGGCAGTCCGTGGAGTCAGAGGTGTACGACCTGGACTAGCCTATGGCCATGTAAAAGCCCGAGAGGATAGCCTGAGGGGTATTGGCGCCGCGTAAAAGCCCTTGAGGTAGGGTAGCGGCAGCACTCGGTGGCGTCCCTATCTGGGACACCGCCGACTGCAGAGGGGAAAGGGGGGTTCATGCTCTTGCATGAGCTTCCTTTTCAGGGGGGAGACCCTCTTTGGGGTGCGAGTCAGGTGACCTCCACGTGGTGCATCCTGGGCAACGAGTGGTTCCAACATTCTCCGTTCGGAGAAAGTTGGGCCCAATCGGCTAACATCTGGCAAGGCGGGAGCCCCTTCTGGGCCCTGCAACTCCTGTGCGTGCCTACTTTGGGCCGCACAACTCGCTGCTCCTTCTGAGCGGCTTTGAGGGGAGATTGGACGGCGTCCCTTCTGGGCGTCGTCAGGGGGGGGGGAAGAGGAGCTGGCGGCCCCTTAATTGCCGCCACAACAAAATTGAAATGTCGGGACAGGAGTTGTTTTTGTCCTATGATCCGGCTGACGCCCGGCGCATGGTCCGTATCCAGGGGCCATGTGTGAAATTTGATATGGAGAACCGTTCGCGATGTTACGCTGCTCGCGCCAGCCGCTCACCGATTACCGGGTCGGTGAGTGTCAAATTTGTTACCGAGGCGAGGGAGGAGGAGGCAGGAGGAGTCCTGCGTTTGCGTGGAGGGGGCGGCGACACCCGGAAGAGGTCGCGGAGTGCGGGCGACTCGTCGGATGGGTCCGAGGAGTTGCCCAGGTCCAGCCCAAAGATGGGTACGGGGCGAAGAGGACGTGGCAGGTCTGGGCGTGACACCTTGCCCAGACCGGCGTGGGAGGAGCTCGGCAGCGAGCTGGACGCAGACCTCTCGGAGGAGCTCTCCACCTATGAGGAGCTCCTTCGCGACGTTCAGGCGTCGTTAGAGAAGGCCCTGGCGCACGGCGCTTCGGCGGCGACAATAGAGGCCGTCCGGAAGAAAAGGAAGGAGATCCGGGAGAGGATGCGGGGGGTCCGCGAGAAGCAGCGGGTGCGTGATGCCGCCGCGGACTTCTCCTTGACCCAGTTCGAGGTTGAGGCCCGCGCCGCCGAAACGGCTGAAGGGAGGGAGACCCCAACAGCGCCGGTACCGCGGAAGGAGGCGGCGCCGTGCGCGTGCGGCAAATCGGAGGAGGTCGCGCAGCTGGCCCTCGCCAACGAGAGGCTGCAGGGCGAGGTGGGGGAGCTGCGGGCGGAGCTAGCCGCCCTCAAACAGGGCCTCAGCGGGAGGCCGCCCCCGCGTGCGGAGGCCGCACCTGTCCCTCAGTCCGAGGCGGGAGGGTTCGCAGAGCTGAGAGCTTTGCTCCTCAGCTCCCTCGGTGCGATTGGCGCGCGCCTGGACGGGCTAGAGGCGAGGGGTTCCGCCGTGCCCGAAAGGACGCGTCCTGGGAGGGATTTCCCGCCCCTTCCCACGCCGAGCACGAGACGGGCACCGCCGCTTGTGCCCCCACCCCAACGGCCCGTGAGCCGGGCCCCGGCGCCTGCGGGCGAGGAGCCGTGGTCGGTGGTGACCCGCCGTCGGCGGAGGAGAGCGGGAGCGGCCCCGGTCGCGAGCTCTGGTGGCGCACCACCTGCCACCGGAGGAACACCCCTGCCCCAGAGGGCCCCGGCGGCCCCGGCGGCTCGGAGGGAGCCCACGAGGAGGCGCTTGAAGCCCCCCCGCTCGACGGCAGTCTCTGTGAAGTTGACGGCGGAGGCGGTGGAGAGCGGCGTCACGTACGCCGCCGTGATACAGCGGGCGAAGGCGGCCATAAATTTGGCCGACGTTGGCATCACGACCGGGCTAACGACCCGGATCTCCATGTCGGGCGCCCGGTTGCTGCAAATCGCGGGCGCAGACAGCGGGGACGTCGCCGACCGCCTGGCCGCTCGGCTGAGAGAGGTGGTGGCCGATGTGGCGACGATCGCCAGGCCGGAGAGATGCGCGGACGTGCGCATCTCCGGCCTTGACGATACTGTCACCGCCGAGGACGTGGCGCAGTCGGTGGCCACGAAAGGGGGATGCCCGCCGGATAAGGTCAGGGTGGGAGCGCTGCGACCCGGCCCTGGCGGCCGGCCTGGCTCAACATCGGTGTTGGTGAGCTGCCCGGTCAGGGCGGCCCGGATTGTCGTGGCGGCGAGGAGATTGCTGGTGGGCTGGCTGTGGGTCCCAGTAATGCTCCTCGACTCGCGCCCTATGCGCTGTTTTAGGTGCATGGGCGTGGGTCATACCAGGGCGTTTTGCCCCCCCTCTAGTGTGGACCGCAGCCTTGATTGCTTCTGCTGCGGCCTCCCGGGGCACAAAGCAGCGGAGTGTTCCGCAGTGCCGCGGTGCGCGGTCTGTGCGGACAGAGGGGCCCCTGCGGGCCACATTATGGGGAGTCGGGCGTGCGTCCCCCCTCGAAGGAGGGTGCGGGACAGCTCCCCAGCGCGCACGACAGCGCAGATCCACGCGCCGAGACGGACCACGGAGGAGGTCGAGATGCTGGAGGCAGATGCCCCGCTCTCGGACCAGCCCTCCCCATCCTCTAACCCCAATGCCTCTCCGTTGAGAGGTACAGGGAGAGTACTGGGGTCGGACAGAGAGGATGCTCCGGAGGTAGAGACGGACGAGGGGTCGGATAGTCCGATCCGTCTGTCTCAAGCGCGCAGGCAGTCCGTGGAGTCAGAGGTGTACGACCTGGACTAGCCTATGGCCATGTAAAAGCCCGAGAGGATAGCCTGAGGGGTATTGGCGCCGCGTAAAAGCCCTTGAGGTAGGGTAGCGGCAGCACTCGGTGGCGTCCCTATCTGGGACACCGCCGACTGCAGAGGGGAAAGGGGGGTTCATGCTCTTGCATGGGCTTCCTTTTCAGGGGGGAGACCCTCTTTGGGGTGCGAGTCAGGTGACCTCCACGTTGGTGCACCCTGGGCAACGGTTGGTTCCAACAGTCTCCCGCTCTGGCGTGTAGTAGACGCTTGGACCCAGCCGGCTGACATCTGACTAGGCGGGGTCCCTTCTGGGCCTTGCAGCTCCCATATGTGGCCTGCTCTGGGTCACATAACTCACTTTTCCTTCTGAACAGTGAGAGGAGTTTTTGACGGCGTCCCTTCTGGGCGTCGTACCAAAAAGACGGCCGCCTCTTAAAGGTTCTCAGGTCGCACGGGGGGGAAAGGGGGCACCGGTGAGAGCGGTGCAACCGGGGTGTACGCCAACCCCGAAGCCGTTATCTGCCCTTTTGCGGCAACGACCCCACCGTTGGCGCCGTGGGTACGCTGCGATTGGGCAGACCGGAGGCCAAACGGCCGCGGGAAGGAAAACCCATCAAGCCCCGGAGAACACCGGTAAAAACCTGTCGGTACCTCCCGCCCCCGACAGTATATAGGGCGCCCTCGGCGTGTGGACGGCGCGTGGGTGACCTTTTTGGTCCAACGGGGAAGGGCAGCCCCTAAATTGCCATCGTTTGGAGGGGGATGACAACCCGCAAATTGTTAAAACATGATGATAAGTCGCATTACGAACACTATACCCCAGGAGGGTACCCGCCGGGAGGCGGGAGAATCCCTCCCTGAGGCCAGCGGATCGGGTTCGCCCGGCACGCTTGCTTCAGGCATGCCCACCGTTTCTGGGGGGGGCAACGTGTTGCGCAGAGAGGAGAGGACAGTGGAGGCTGCGGGGTTCTCGGATTCGGACACTGGTTCTGTGGTCCTGAGACCCGAAGGCAGCAATCGGCGCAAGAGGCTGCACGACGTTGAGATCGACTCCGATGACCTTTCGGGGGCCGAGTCGGTGATGTCGACGGCTTCAATGCCGAAGTTTTCGACGGCTCGACGTGGGAGGGCTCCCACTGTCGGTACGTCTATTGGACTCGGTGCGGCCAAAGCTGCTCTCACTCGTGCACGTCTGCACGAGTATGACCAGTTTCTGGACCACGAGGAGCAGTTCTGCGAGGAGCTGGACGAGAGGTTGACCGCTGACCGCCGAAGCAGGGGCGTTGTCATTCCCGAGGGTATTGGGCGAGCGGGGCAGTCCAAAGGACGCCCGACACCTTGCCAGTACCCCTCGAAAGCTGACATCGCAGTTGCTAGGAGGGAAGCGGAAGAGGCCTGTCGTATTGAGGTGCCGCCTGTTGCTGGTCCGAACGACCCCATGACGGCCGAAGAGGTGCAGGAAATAGGCCTCAAGTGTGCTTTTGCGGTGCAGGAGGTGTCCCGGACTTCCGGGAACCTCAAGGGCACCTACCAGAGCACCTTGAACCACGCCTCGGAGACGTTCCGGAGGTGTTTGGCCAACCTTTCGTCGCGGTCCACAACGGACGAGTCGCGACGTATCGAGGAGGCAAACTGCCGCCTTAGAGAGGAGGTGCACGCCCTGCGAAGGGAGGTCACGTCTCTGAGGACTGTGGTCAACCAGGTTGGGTTGGAGTTGGGGTCCCCCCGTCGGGAGCAGCCCCATCGTCCTGCCACCAGGTCCCAAGACCAGGCCGTTCTGACGGCAATTGCGGAGCTGCGGCGCAATATGGAGGCGAATAACGCCACCGTTAGCGCCCGCCTTGACGGACTCGAGACGAGTCGAGATGCGCCTGTGCGTGCCCGTCCACCCCGTGCGGATGACCGCGGACACCGGGGAGGTGACTTCCCGGTGCTTCCCGCGCCCGATAGGGTTGTTGGACGGAGGCTGGCCACGCCCTCTCGATCCTCGTCCGTCTTGCCCGAAGTGCGCCTCCCCACTCCACGAGGGAGTGCAGCCCCGATTCCATCGGATCCACCCCAGCCCAGATGGGAGACGGTGGTCCGTGGAGGAAGGAAGAAGAGGGCGAGAGGCGATCCCTCCACTCGGGCGACAATTCGCCCACCGACTGCTCCTGTCCCGGCACCTGCGTCAATTCGCACGGCTGTGCCGCCTCGCTCAGCGCCACAAGCGGCAACTAGTGCAGCCCCGGGAAAGAGGAGACCGCGAAGGCGGAAGCGAGTAAGGCTTAGGCAGCCCACCTCATCGGCGGTGGTAATAAAGCTGCGCCCGGAGGCCTTGGCGAAGGGCGTCACATATGCTGACGCCATCAAAAAGGCCCAGCAGGCCATCTCCCTGCCCGACCTCGGTATCGAGGCGATCAGGTCGAGGACGGCCGCAACCGGAGCGCGGCTATTTGAGGTCCCCGGATCAGAGAGCGGCGCGAAGGCCGATCTGCTCGCCCGCAGGCTGGAGCAGGTGTTGTCCGAGGTGGCCACGGTCGCCCGGCCTGAAAAGCACGCGGACATCCGCGTGTCAGGGCTGGGCACGTCTTCAACCACCGAAGACGTCGCCGCAGGACTTGCGGCGAGGGCTGGTTGCCCAATCGAGGCGTTGAGGGTGGGACGCATCAGGATGGGTCCCAATTTCGCCGGGAGCACTATCGTGCGCTGCCCCCTTCGAGCGGCAAGAGCGCTCGTTAGTCAAGGCCAATTCCTCCTAGGGTGGAGCATGGCCCTGGCGGTCGCCCTTGAGCCCCGCCCAATGCGATGTTATCGTTGCATGGGCGTGGGCCATACGCGGCAGAGGTGCCCCAGCGCGGTCGATCGTTCCGGACTTTGCTTCCGGTGCGGACTGCCTGGGCACAAAATGAGGGAGTGCTCTCGCGAGCCCAAGTGTGCGGTGTGCCTTGCGGCACAAAAACCGCACCATCACCTGATGGGAGGTAGGGGCTGTAGTCCCCCTACCGTCAGGGGCTGCCCTGATCCCCCCGCAACGGGGGTGGAGACTGCCATGAGGGAGCCCGCTCCAACGGAGCATATGGTGGAGTCCCATTCGCCAGCGATGTCGGACATGGAGGCGACGGAGGAGCCCATGTCGCCCCAGGTCGTTGACCCTACAGCCGACCACCCATGTACCTCTCTCTTGAGAGGAGCTGGGTTGGAGAGCGTTAGGGAGGCAGAGGATGAGGTGCGGGACGCAAGTCCGATGTCCACCTCTCCTTCTCGGCCTAAACCGCTGAGAGCGCCGGACGGGCGGTTTATGAAAAAACCCCCTACCACTAGACCATGATCGGAAAATCCTGCAAGGGTGTATGCGGCCTACCAGCAGGCCTCACAGAGGAAAGGCACCAACGTGCTGCTGGTGGGAGGCGCGGCTCATTATCTACGACAGATTCCGCGCCAACCACAAATCAGGCTGACTGCAGGTCCCGGGGGTTTTAGTGGGTCGGGCAGACCATCGCCCAACCCCACATACCCCGACAACGGGTTGAGCACATTGCTCCCCGTGGGATGACTTGGTCGCAAGTTTCCCCCGGGTCAAAAAAAAAAAAAAAAAAAAAAAAAAAAAAAAAAAAAGGTTAGGTTAGGTTAGGTTAGGTTAGGTTAGGTTAGGTTAGGTTAGGTTAGGTTAGGTTAGGTTAGGTTAGGTTAGGTTAGGTTAGGTTAGGTTAGCGCGAAGCCCCACTGTGCAGCGCGAAGCCCCACTGTGCCGTGTGTGCCACGGCCAAACGACCGGCAGGCCACGTAATGGGGGGGCGTAGTTGTAAGCCTCCCCTGGCCAAGGGCAAATTGCCGGCGCGTTCAGCTCGCCAGATCGCCCCCGCCACACAGACGGCGCCCCTGACGGGGCCAGAGGAGGTTGATATGGTGGTCGAACAATGTTAAGACGGCCCCATATCAACTTTCTTCAGGTGAACCTGAACCACTCTACCAGGGCTCAGGATCTGCTACACCAGAGCCTGGCGGAGTGGTCAGTGGACGTGGCGGCGGTGTCAGAGCCGTACTTTGTGCCCAACCAGCCCAACTGGGTCGGAGACACTTGCGACTCTGCCGCCGTGATGGTGCGTGCGGCCCCAGGATATACACCCCCCTCAATTTACGAGCGGGGTGCTGGGTACGCGGCGGTCGTTTGGGAGGATATGGTCATTATTTCGACATATTTCTCCCCAAACAGACCGCTCGCCGACTTCAAGGCGTTCCTCGTAGTTGTCGGCGTAACCATCAGGAGGGCGGCCCCGCGTCAGGTTCTCGTCCTTGGAGACCTGAACGCCAAGTCGGTCGTCTGGGGTTGTCCAGCGACCGACCAGAGGGGCCAGGCTGTGGAGCAGTGGGCAGCCGCTGCTGGGCTGTCGCTTCTCAACAGGGGCGCAGTCCACACGTGCGTGCGGCACAACGGAGGCTCGGTGGTGGACGTGTCGTTCGCCACCCCAGCCCTTGCTCGTACAATTAGCGGCTGGAGGGTAGTGCAGGATGTGGAGAGTCTCTCGGACCATCGCTACATCCGGTTCGAGAGTTCCACCCCGCACCAGCGGGCTACACCGCCCTCGAACCGAGGCCGGCCTCCTCGTTGGGCGCTCAGTCGGCTCAAACCGGAACTGGCAGAGGAGACGGCGATTTTCGAGGGTTGGCTCTCAAGTCCGATGTCCGGTCCGGACATCAATGAGTCAGCTCGCCGTCTCCGCGCCGCTTTGACGGAGGTGTGCGAGGCCTCTATGCCTCGGGCGCAGCCTCCACGGGACCGCCGCGAAGTCCATTGGTGGTCCCAGGACATCGCAGCCAAAAGGGAGGACTGTAGCGTCCATAGACGGGCCTACACCAGAGCCCGCCGGCGCCGCGTGAGGGACCGACCGGAGGAGGACCGACTGTACGAGCTGTACCGACAGTCGAAGAAGACCCTGCACACTGCGATCGCCTCCTCGAAAGAGGCGTCCAGAGAGGAGCAGTTGCAGGGTCTGGACCGGGATCCGTGGGGGCGGCCGTATAAGCTGGCACGCAACCAGCTCAGAGCGCGCGGCGCGCCCCTCACGGAGACAATGGATCCCGACCTCCTTGGGTCGGTCGTCGAAGGGCTGTTTCCCCCGGCCGAGGAGGGTTTTACTCCCCCTCGGATGGCCCCGCCGTCTCCTGAGGAGGATGAGAGTGTTCCCCCTCCTATTGTGGATGACGAGTGGGCTGACGCCGTTGCCCGTCTTAAAGGGCGTAAGACGGCTCCGGGACCAGACGGTGTTCCAAAGAGGGTGCTGGACCTGGCCCTCCAACATCTTGAGGTCAGGGCGAGGGAACTGTGTGACGCCAGTCTCCGTTTCGCACAGTTTCCTAAAGTCTGGAAGGAGGGGGCGCTATGCCTGCTACGCAAAGAGGGTCGCCCGTCCGACGACCCCTCGGCGTACCGTCCAATTGTGCTGCTTGACGAAATCGGGAAGGTATTTGAAAAAATCATCGCCTCCCGAATAGTCCAGCAGCTGGGAGGGGGAACGGGCCCTGACCTTTCCGAGGCTCAATACGGCTTCCGGACGGGGCGGTCGACGATCGACGCCCTATCTAATCTCCGGGCTCTAGTAGAGGAGTCCGTTGAGAGGCGGGAGGTAGTTTTGGCGGTGTCCCTGGACATCGCCAATGCTTTTAATAGTCTCCCCTTCGGCGTCATCATGGAGGCGCTTCGTTATCACCAAATGCCTCCATATCTGCGCCGAATAGTGGGGGACTATCTGAGGGACCGGGACGTAGCGTACGTGGGACGAGACGGCGAGCTTTGCCGTCACAGGGTGTCCCGCGGCGTTCCACAGGGGTCAGTTTTAGGCCCCTTGCTGTGGAACCTCGGGTATGATTACGTCCTGCGGTGTGGCCTCCCCCCGATGGTGCGTGCGTTCTGCTACGCTGACGACACGCTTGTCACTGTCCGGGGGACGCAGCTGGAAGATGTCCAGCGCCTGGCGTCCGTGTTCGTCAGCCATATTGTGCGGCGGATACGGACTTTGGGCTTAGAGGTGGCCCTCCGCAAGACCGAGGCCATGGTGTTCCATGGGCCTCGGAGACGGCCGTCATCGGGTGCGTCAATCGTTGTGGAAGGCGCGAGGGTCGATCTAAAGCCCCAGATGAAATATCTGGGGCTGGTGATTGATGGGCGGTGGGGTTTCGAGAAGCACTTCCGACTCCTCGAACCCCGGCTGCTGGGAGCAGCAGATGCCCTCGGGCGACTCTTGCCTAATGTGGGGGGCCCGAGCGTGACGTGCCGCCGACTCTACGGCGGCATCGTGCGCTCCATGGCGCTGTATGGGGCACCAGTGTGGGCTGATTGTTTGAGCCCACACGCCATCGCCTCTCTTCAGCGGGCCCAGCGCGCAATGGCGCTGCGGGCGATCCGGGGCTACCGAACGGTGTCCCGGAAAGTGGCGTGCGCTCTCGCGGGGACACCTCCGTGGGAGCTGGTGGCAGAGGTGCTCGCTGCAGCATACCGGCAGCGAGCGGAGGAGAGGGCCAGTGGCAATCGCCTGGCCCCTCAAGAGAGGCGCTCTGCTCTCGAGGGAGCACGAGAGGAGATGTTCCGCCTATGGTCCGAGGACCTGGGCGAAGGGGCCTCGGCTACGCAAACGCGTAGTCTGGAGGCCCTACGCCCCGTCCTCCAAGCATGGGCGGAGCGGCGCCATGGGTCGCTCACATACCATCTGGTGCAGATACTGTCCGGACATGGTTCGTTCGGACGCTATTTGCACCGGATCGGAAGAGAGCCGACCCCACAGTGCCACCATTGCGGGGCAGCGGAGGACACGGCGCAACACACCCTAACGGTGTGCTCTGCGTTCGATGTCCAGCGCTCCGCATTGGTCACTGTGATTGGCGCGGACCTCTCCCTGCCGACAGTGGTTCTGTCCATGCTCGGTAGCGAGGGGTCCTGGGAGGCGGTCAACTCCTTCTGCGTCGACGTCATGACGCTGAAGGAGGAGGCGGAACGGGCCAGGGAGGATGACCCCCTGGCAGATCCGTGCCGCCGCAGACGCCTCCTGCGGAGAAGGCGGCAATACCAGCGCCTTCTCCAACCGGTGGGAAACCAGCGCGGTCCGAGCCCTAGGGGGGGCTCCGACCGTGCATTGCACAGGTCCCCACTGAGGGCCGACGCCCCGCATGTCCCGGCGCGTCGGCGACCCGTCTCACCAAATGACGGGTCAAGCGTGTCCGCCCATCGTTTTCGAGGGCGGTCACCCGCCCCAATCAGGGGCGGAGGAGGGGCTCGCCCATCAACAGGGCGAGCAGTCACCGACGGGGTTGTGGAAGTGTCCGAAAGGGTTCCCATGACCTCGTCAGGCTCCACCATGCCGGCGTTCGATGCGTCCTCCTCAGATGAGGACGACGCGATGATCGCCGGTCTGCTGGTGCCAAGGTGACGAGAGGACATCGGAGTGGTTTTTACCGAGTCGGCCTCGGCTCGCTTTTTCTAGGGCTTCGGCCCTGGAACAGAGTCTAGGCCATCCTCGGACAGCCAGCGGGACCCCTCATGCCCGCTGATGCGCCTGTTTGCAGGTTTTCCACTTCGTAACAAAAAAAAAAAAAAAAAAAAAAAAAAGGTTAGGTTAGGTTAGGTTAGGTTAGGTTAGGTTAGGTTAGGTTAGGTTAGGTTAGGTTAGGTTAGGTTAGGTTAGGTTAGGTTAGGTTAGGTTAGGTTAGTGCGGGGTGCGTGTCAGATGACCTCCACGTGGTGCATCCTGGGCAACGAGTGGTTCCAACATTCTCCGTTCGGAGAAAGTTGGGCCCAATCGGCTAACATCTGGCAAGGCGGGAGCCCCTTCTGGGCCCTGCAACTCCTGTGCGTGCCTACTTTGGGCCGCACAACTCGCTGCTCCTTCTGAGCAGCTTTGAGGAGAGGAGTTAAAGACGGCCGCCCCTTAAGGGTTCTTAGGTCGCAACGGGGGGAAAGGGGAGCACCGCGAAAGCGGTGCAACGGGGGCCTACGCCAGCCCCCGATCGTCGTAAACCACTGCGGTTCCTGCAACGACCCCCACTCGCGGCGTTGTGGGGTACGCGGGTTCCGTGGTGGAGCGAGGGCTTGCCTTAACCGGCCGGCCGCGTGAAGGACACACTCTAAAACCCGAGAGAAACCTCGTTAAAACCTGTCATTTTCCCCGTCCTTGACAGTATGTAGGGTTCCCCGTGTATGAGGCCACTGCACGGGGTGACCGTTATTTGCTCTCCACTCGTGGGATTAATGTCTAAGTGTTTCAATAAATTTTCTGACGTTTCGGTGAAGTCGGCGGAGCCTGATTCCAGGTCCGTCGTGGGAAGTAGTGGAGTGTCCGACCCCAAAGGGAAGGACGTGGATGGTAGCCTTCTGGCTAGGCCCGAGAAGGGCGGAGTTGAGATGGAGACGGGCGGGCTGAAGCTCACCTTCAGTTCGTCCAGGGCTGCTGGCAGTTCATCGCCGACAGCCGCGCGATCGCGCAGTGTGTCTGCAGCAAGGAGGGAACGGGACGTCGACGTTGAGTCCGATTCATCGGCGGTTTCTATGAAATCGGCCGTTGACTCCGTCGCAAGTCCCAAGTCTTCATTTTTGAAGAAAAAGGGGAGTCGTGCCAGCTCGCCGGCAGTGTCGACTCGCAGCAAGGGCCTAGCCCGCACCTCCCCCTATCCCATGCGAGGACAGCAAAACGAACAGTGCAGTGATCTGTCAGACGACAGCTCCATCAGCGTCGACACGCTCACTGGTTCTCTAAAGAGGAAGCGTGCTCCCAAATCATCTAAGGGGGGCAAACAATCGGAGGCTCTCTCGGACTCGTCTGAGGACAATCCGAAGAAGCCGGCACAACGTGGTCGAGGGAGACCCCCCACCACAGGGGAATACGTTGGTCTCGCCCAGGCGAAGCGCGAGCATACCGCTGCACTCCGCGAGGAGCAGCAGGTCGCGCTCGACCGGGAGGTGGCGGAAATGGAGCGCCGTGCCTACGAGACCAGGGCTGCGTTCTACGCAAGTAGAACGGAAGATGAGGCCCCTACACCCACAGATCCAGACCTGAAGACCGCCCTCGACATCGAGGAGGTGGTGAAGGCGGACTGTGCGGTTATAGTGGAGGTGGCTAAAAAGTCCTCGCACCTCCAGGGCCCCTTCCAAAAGGCCTTGAAAAAAGCTGCACAATCCATTATGGATTGTTTCCGCGAGGTGTCCTCGAAAAACATCACAGAGGACACCCGCGTCTTAAAGGCGGAAAACGTGAGGCTGCAACAGCAGCTGGCAGACCTCACGAAGAGTGTTGCAGCTTTGTCTGCAGAGGTGAGGGATCTGAAGGGTGGAAGGAAGAGTATGTCCCCTCCCCTCACTCTCCCTGAGGTTCAGCCCTCAGTGGATGTTATGGAGACGGACTGCCCTCCTCCAAGACCTCTCTCGCCGACTGTCGTCGTGCAGGAGATGACTGGCCGCGGCAAAACCAAGGCCGCTTACGAGGAGCCGGGCGCCCTACAGGCTTTTGAAGCAAGGCTGGCCCGAACTTTCGGGGCCATGCTGAATGCTCGCCTGGAAGGGCTGGAGGATCGCCTGCTGCCGGCAAAGAGCCTACGACCGCCGCTTGCGGCGGACCGCAAAGCAGCAGCTGCGCCCACGCCCCCCATTACCAAGGGGAAAGCCAAGCCGGCCATAAAAACTGTGCCGGCTAAAAAGGGCAAGGCAGCGGCAAAAAAGCCGGACCCCCCGCCCAAGCAGGCGAAGAAAGCTGGTCCTCCTGCGGTCGTTCCATCAACCTCCCGGGGTGCTGCAAAAGCGCCTCCCCCGGTTGAGGCTGAGCAGGAATGGAAGACGCAGGAGTCGCGCAAAAAGCGCCAAAGGAGGAGGAGGAAGGCCAAGACATCGGCCCCTCCGGAAAAAGCGCCGCCCCGCCAATCTTACTCGGCGGCGGCCAAGCAGCAAAAGGCGCCGCGGCGGAGGCCTAACAACACCTCAGCCTCGCCAGCCACTGCTCCTGCTAGGAAGGCCCGTAATGCTGGTCACAAGACCAAGCTGGTTGCGCCGAAGTCGGCGGCAGTCGTAGTGACCCTTACTCCCGAAGCGGTCGAGAAAGGGGTCACCTACGCCGACGCGCTGGCCAAAGCCCGTGACTCGGTCGACATCGACGGGATGGATATCCCAAACCGTCGGTGTCGAAACACAATGACCGGGTCCAAGATAATAGAGATCTCGGGCGTGGCCTCAGCTGAGAAGGCCGACCAGCTGGCCGGCAAAATGAGGGAGGCCCTTGAGGGCATGGCAACGGTCATCCGGCCCACCAAAACAGCAGAATTGAGGGTGGGCGGTCTGGATGAGTCGGTGATGGAGGCGCACTTGGCCGCAAAGATCGCGGCCAAGGGTGGATGTGGCGTGGACGCCGTGAAGGTGCGCCCCATCCGCTATGGCCCCGACGGCTTTGGCTCGACAGTGGTGTCGTGCCCGGTCGCCGCTGCCAAGAAGGTTGTGGACGCCGGCCGCCTGCTGATAGGGTTCAGTGCGGCTAACGTCAGAACACTGGAAGCCCGTTCTGACCGGTGCTTCCGGTGCATGCAGGTGGGGCACGCAAGAGCGAGTTGCCCTTCAAAAACCGACCGGAGCAACCTCTGCTACCGGTGCGGTAAGGAGGGGCACAGGGGCTTCGAATGTAGCGCGAAGCCCCACTGTGCCGTGTGTGCCACGGCCAAGCGACCGGCAGGCCACGTAATGGGGGGGCGTAGTTGTAAGCCTCCCCTGGCCAAGGGCAAATTGCCGGCGCGTCCAGCTCGCCAGGCCGCCCCCGCCACACAGACGGCGCCCCAAACGGGGCCCGAGGAGGTTGATATGGTGGTCGAATAATGTTAAGACGGCCCCATATCAACTTTCTACAGGTGAACCTGAACCACTCTACCAGAGCTCAGGACCTGCTACACCAGAGCCTGGCGGAGTGGTCAGTGGACGTGGCGGCGGTGTCAGAGCCATACTTTGTCCCCAACCAGCCCAACTGGATCGGGGACACGTGCGACTCTGCCGCCGTGATGGTGCGTGCGGCCCCAGGATATACACCCCCCTCAATTTATGAGCGGGGTGCTGGGTACGCGGCGGTCGTTTGGGAGGATATAGTCATTATTTCGACATATTTCTCCCCAAACAGACCGCTCGCCGACTTCAAGGCGTTCCTCGGAGTTGTCGGCGTAGCCATCCGGAGGGCGGCCCCGCGTCAGGTTCTCGTCCTTGGAGACCTAAACGCAAAGTCGGTCGTCTGGGGTTGCCCAGCGACCGATCAAAGGGGCCACGCTGTGGAGCAGTGGGCAGCCGCTGCTGGGCTGTCGCTCCTCAATAGGGGCGCAGCCCACACGTGCGTGCGGCACAATGGAGGCTCGGTGGTGGACGTGTCGTTCGCCACCCCAGCCCTCGCGCTCACGATCAGCGACTGGAGGGTGGTGCAGGACGTGGAGACTCTCTCGGACCATCGATACATCCGATTCGAGAGCTCCACCCTACATCAAAGGCCCCCACAGCCCGCAAGCTGTGACCGGCCTCCCCGTTGGGCATTAAGCAAGCTCAAGCCGGAGCTTGCGAACGAGACGGCGATCTTTGAGGACTGGTTCTCGAGTCCGATGTCCGGTCCGGACGTCGATGACTCAGCTCGCCGTCTCCGCGGCGCTTTGACGGAGGTGTGCGAGGCTTCTATGCCTCGGGCACAGCCTCCGCGGGACCGCCGTGAAGTTCACTGGTGGTCCCAGGATATTGCAGTCATGAGGGAGGACTGCAGTGTCCAAAGGCGGGCCTACACTAGGGCCCGCCGGCGCCGCGTGAGGGACACACAGGAGGAGGACCGCCTGTACGAGCTGTACAGACAGTCAAAAAAGACCCTGCAGACTGCGATTGCCTCCTCAAAGGAGGTATCCAGAGAAGAGCAGTTGCAGGGTCTGGATCGGGATCCGTGGGGGCGGCCGTATAAGCTGGCGCGCAACCAGCTAAAAGCGCGCGGCACGCCCCTCACGGAGACGATGGATCCCGACCTCCTGGGGTCGGTCATCGGGGGACTGTTTCCCCCGGCCGAGGAGGGTTTTGTTCCCCCTCGGATGGCCCCGCCAGCTCCGGACGAGGAGGGAGAAAACGATCCTCCTCCTCCTATTATTGATGAGGAGGAGTGGAAGGATGCCGTCGCCCGTCTCAAGGGGCGTAAAACGGCACCGGGACCTGACGGCGTCCCGAAGCGGGTGTTGGACCTGGCCCTAAAACATCTCGGGGCCAGGGCCAGGGAACTGTGCGACGCTTGCTTCAAGTTCGCACAGTTTCCCAAAGTATGGAAGGAGGGGTCGCTGTGTCTGATCGCGAAGGAGGGGCGTCCGGCGGACGACCCTTCGGCATATCGCCCCATTGTGCTGCTGGACGAAATCGGGAAGGTCTTCGAGAAGATCGTCGCTTCCCGAATAACCCAGCAGCTAGGAGGGGGAACGGGCCCCGACCTCTCTGAGGCCCAATACGGCTTTCGGACGGGGCGGTCTACGATCGACGCCCTGTCCGATCTCCGGACTCTCGTTTGCGAGTCCGTCGAGAGGCGGGAGTTGGTGTTGGCGGTGTCGCTGGACATCCGCAACGCCTTTAATAGTCTCCCTTTCGGTGTCATCTTGGAGGCGCTTCGTTTCCACCAAATGCCTCCATATTTGCGCCGAATAGTGGGAGACTATTTGAGGGACCGGGACGTAGCGTACGTGGGACGTGGCGGCGAGCTTGGCCGTCACAGGGTGTCCCGCGGCGTTCCACAGGGGTCGGTTCTCGGCCCCCTGTTATGGAACGTCGGTTACGACTACGTCCTCCGGTGTGGCCTCCCCCCGATGGTGCGTGCGTTTTGTTACGCTGACGACACGCTCGTCACCGTCCGGGGGACGCGGCTGGAGGATGTCCAGCGCCTGGCGTCCGTGTTCGTCAGCCATATCGTGCGGCGGATACGGACGTTGGGCTTGGAGGTGGCCCTCCACAAGACCGAGGCCATGGTGTTCCATGGGCCTCGGAGACGGCCGTCAGCGGGTGCGTCGATTGTTGTGGAGGGCGAGAGGGTCGGCCTGAAGCCCCAGATGAAATATCTGGGGCTGGTGATTGATGGGCGGTGGGGTTTCGAGGAGCATTTCCGACTTCTCGAGCCCCGGCTGCTGGGAGCAGCAGATGCCCTCGGGCGTCTCTTGCCCAATGTGGGGGGCCCGAGCGTGGCGTGCCGCCGACTCTACGGCGGCATAGTGCGCTCCATGGCGCTGTATGGGGCGCCGGTGTGGGCTGATTGCTTAAGCCCACACGCTATCGCCTCTCTCCAGCGGGCCCAGCGCGCAATGGCGCTGCGGGCAATCCGGGGCTACCGAACGGTGTCCCGGAAAGTGGCGTGCGCTCTCGCGGGGACGCCCCCGTGGGAGCTGGTGGCGGAGGTGCTCGCTGCGGCTTACCGGCAGCGAGCGGAGGAGAGGGCCAGTGGCAATCGCCTGGCCCCTCAAGAGAGGCGCTCTGCTCTCGAGGGAGCACGAGACGAGATGTTCCGCCTATGGTCCGAGGACCTGGGCGAAGGGGCCTCGGCTACGCAAACGCGTAGTCTGGAGGCCCTACGCCCCGTCCTCCAAGCATGGGCGGAGCGGCGCCATGGGTCGCTCACGTACCATCTGGTGCAAGTGCTGTCCGGACATGGTTCGTTCGGACGCTATTTGCACCGGATCGGAAGAGAGCCGACCCCACAGTGCCACCATTGCGGGGCAGCGGAGGACACGGCGCAACACACCCTAACGGTGTGCTCTGCGTTCGATGTCCAGCGCTCCGCATTGGTCACTGTGATTGGCGCGGACCTCTCCCTGCCGACCGTGGTTCTGTCCATGCTCGGTAGCGAGGGGTCCTGGGAGGCGGTCAACTCCTTCTGCGTCGACGTCATGACGCTGAAGGAGGAGGCGGAACGGGCCAGGGAGGATGACCCCCTGGCAGATCCGTGCCGCCGCAGACGCCTCCTGCGGAGAAGGCGGCAATACCAGCGCCTTCTCCAACCGGTGGGAAACCAGCGCGGTCCGAGCCCTAGGGGGGGCTCCGACCGTGCATTGCACAGGTCCCCACTGAGGGCCGACGCCCCGCATGTCCCGGCGCGTCGGCGACCCGTCTCACCAAATGACGGGTCAAGCGTGTCCGCCCATCATTTTCGAGGGCGGTCACCCGCCCCAATCAGGGGCGGAAGAGGGGCTCGCCCATCTACAGGGCGAGCAGTCACCGACGGGGTTGTGGAAGTGTCCGAAAGGGTTCCCATGACCTCGTCAGGCTCCACCATGCCGGCGTTCGATGCGTCCTCCTCAGATGAGGACGACGCGATGATCGCCGGTCTGCTGGTGCCAAGGTGACGAGAGGACATCGGAGTGGTTTTTACCGAGTCGGTCTAGACTCGCTTTCTCTAGGGCTTCGGCCCTGGAACAGAGTCTAGGCCATCCTCGGACAGCCAGCGGGACCCCTCATGCCCGCTGATGCGCCTGTTTGCAGGTTTTCCACTTCGTAACAAAAAAAAAAAAAAAAGGTTAGGTTAGTGCCTCGCCGGCTCCTGTCGAGAGCACCCACGTACACGTCGCTCCCAAAAATCCAATTGTTGTTTTTCGGCTTTTAAAAATAGATGGTATGACGTAAAAAATCATATCATCTATTGATAAATAGCAAACTTTTGTTAGGTATTTTTTGGTATTTTTTGTGTTGTCGTAGGTTAGGTAGTTCTTTTTATTTTGATTTGTTTTTGGTTTTTTGGTGTCAGACATCCTGACAAACACATACAAATTTTTTAAATATTTTTTAGTTTTTGTATCTTTGGAGCCCCGTCTGGGTTCCTTAGAGGTTTTTTGTAGTTCTTAGTCGTAGGATAGCATAGGTATTTTTAGTTTTTCAATCGGTCAAGTTTTGGATTTTTTGCGAATTTTTTCCATAGGATCTAATTTGTGAGAAATCTTAAAACCTCTCGCACTTGACCGATTTGATTTTCGTAGTTTTCGTATAGTTTAAGGGTTATTATCTCTAAGTTATATTGGTCTAGGGTTGTGGTTTTTAGTTGCTAAGGGTAGAAGGGTTCTTTAGGATTAGTATAGGCTAGGTTTTTTGGGTTTTTATTGGGTAGTTTTTTAGTTATAATTTTTTCCAAAAAGGGTGTTTTTGGTTAAAATTCTCCAGTTTTCGTTAGTTTTTAATTTTTATTTAATTGGTTTTGGGTTTTTTCTTTTTCGTTTCTTTTGTAGTAGGTAGTCCGTTTGCTAACGCATCGGCTCATATTTTTGTTTTTTAGTTTTAGTTTTGGGAATAGGGTTTTTAACCCCCCCAAAGTTGAAAATTGTAAATTTTGGTGAAACTGACGAAATTTTGTATGGAGGATTGGACACCTTAGGTGGACTTTTCTCCATACTAAAATTTTTTCGTAAATTTATTTAAAAAATAATTTTTTTAAATAAGTACTTTGGGGGTTTTTTGGGGGTATTAGGGGGTGCAGGGCACCCAAAAAATTAGGTGTAGGGTTCGGTTAGTGAAGGGGTTAGGCTAGTTTCTCAGTTAGGTGGGTTCTTGTTCCGGGAGTTACTGGAACATCCTAACAATTGGAGAGGAACCCAAAAGGGTTCCGAACGATCAGTTGGGCGTTGCTTCGCCCAACTGGTCGCCGGTAATGTCCAAGAAGGGATATGCACCGGATGGGAGCAAACTGACGGTTTTTGATAGTGATCCCGAGAGTTCTGACAAATTGAATCGGGAAGAAATAGAGTCGGAAACCGTAGATTTGGACTATCGGCAGATTCCTGAGACGATGGAAACTGTCAACCAGAGTCTGAAGAGGCTTCGTGGGGGAAGTAAGGAGAACTCCGAAGGCTCTGAATCTGAAGACATAGACGTAGAAAAGACGGGCCCTACGGGAAAAAAAAGTAGAGCCAAGAGGTTTGCGGGAGAATGCGGTAGAGACGACGGGCAAAAGGGGAAGCCCGGGACGTCTATCGGCGTGGTGGCAGCCATAAGGGATGCCCAAGACCACTCGGAGGAGGATGAGATAGATGAAGAGACATCTGCTCCCGCACCGACGCCGAACTCAAAGACGGCGTATTTGAAGGGAAAAGCCCCGGAGAAAGATAACACGAAGAGCGGTCTCCTGAAGGGAGCAAAGCTAGCGCCCATAAGGGCCAGAGTGAGGGGTGCAACAAAGGAAGGGCTTCTAGAAGAAATGCGTAAGGCATCACTAGCAATATATGAGCATGTGAAGAACTCTGGAAATGTCAAAGGACAGGTCCAGGGAGAAATAAACGACGAATTAAGAGCCGTATATGCCTGTGTGGAGACTCTGAAGGAAATGTCCGCAGATGAGGCATACAAAAAGATGGAAGCGGAAAACAAGAGTCTCCGCCACCAACTGGAAGTATTGCGGGCCGAAGTCCGAGCCATCAAAGAGGACCAGCAGGAACGAAGGTCGGCCCGCAAAGGAACGGAAGTGCAAAGAGAAGTGGCTATTTCGATGGACGACAAGTTGGAAGACTTTAAACGCGAAATGTTCTTGTCTCTGGGGGGAATGCTCAATGATAGGATAGATGAGCTCACGAAGAGACTCCCAGCTGAGCCCTCCATGAGACCGCCACTAGCGCATGACAGAAGGAGGGTAGAGGTTCAGGCCAACGGCTACGCCAACGCGGTAGCTGGACCCTCTAGGGTCTCACGAGGCGTTCCGCCCGTGGTTGCGCCTGCCCCTGTGAAAGTGTGGGAGAACCCCCCGCTGCCCCAAAGGGCAGTGGACAGGGGAGCGCCCCCTCCAATGCGCCCAGTCCGTTCGGCCTCTCCCGCCCTGGCTGCGGCCTCTAGCACGCCGGCGGTAGAGTGGAGGCAGAGCCTCTCAAGAAAAGCCAGGAACAAGGCGGCCAAAAAAGCTACTGCCGCGGCCTCCAAGGCCTCCGGTGCGAATGCACCGAACAAGAAGGGTACGGGTTCTGCTCCCGCAAATGGGGTCAAGTTGGTACCACCACGTTCGTCGGTGGTAACAATAATGTTAAAGCCGGAGGCAAAAGCCAATGGTGCCACATACGCCTCCATAATGGAGAAGGCAGTGGACGCCATTGATTTGAAAGACCTGGGCCTGGAAGCGGTCCGTATGAAAAATACAGCGGCGGGAGGTCGCAAGCTGGAAATCCCAGGTGCGACCAGTGGGCCAAAAGCCGACGCATTGGCGGCGAAACTAAGGGAGGTGATTGCGCAAGAGGCTGATGTGGGGAGACCTGTCAAGAAGGCCGAACTCCGACTTGTCGGCCTATCTGACTACATCAACCAGGAAAGGGTAATGGCCGCAATCGTGGCATTTACAGGACTGGCCCAAAATGACATATCATTGGGAGAAATTCGCGTCGGCCCCTGGGGATCCAACTCTGTATTGGTTCGGCTCCCGGTTGCGCAAGCTAAAAAGATGGTGGAGGAGGGTCGCATAGCGATAGGGTGGGCGCACGCACAAGTGGTAGCGCTCGAAAACCTCCCGATAAGATGCTACCGTTGCTACGGTGCGGGTCACACGAAGTATACGTGTGACTCAAAAGTGGATAGAAACGCCTTATGCTTCCGCTGCAGTGCCCCGGGACATCAGGCGGGAACTTGCACAGCAGATAAGCCACATTGCGCCGTATGTGCTGAGGCCAAATTGCCTCACGAGCACTATCTGGGAGGGAGAACGTGCAGGCCTCCCATTACAAAACCGAAAATGGCCCCCTGGGCGAGGGGCCCTCCAAGGACGGCAGAGCGCAATGCGCCAATGGATACGGCGGAAATAGCACCGGGACCAAATGCCAGTTAGGCCCAAAGTCATATTACAGGCGAATCTAAACAACGCCGCCAATGCCCAGGATCTCATGATCCAGCAAATGGCGGAGTTAGGCGTAGATGTGGCCATTGCAGCGGAGCCCTACTCCATTCCTGCGCGATCCAACTGGATAGGGTCTACCGACGAAAAAGTGGTGATAACAACTCTGGCTAATAATAACATGGCCCCAATCTCTCTGCGGGAAAGAGGCAATGGCTATGTAGCGGTAACATGGGGGGACATTGCCCTCGTGGGGCTATACTTCTCGCCCAACCGTACCCGCAGAGATTTCGTGGAGTTCGTCGGTAGAGTCCTGGGAGTAGTGCGCAGACTAGCCCCGCTGCAAATTATAGTCGCCGGAGACTTAAACGCCAAGTCGAGATCCTGGGGATGTCCTGTGACCACCCAAAGGGGAGAGGCGGTTGAGGATTTTTGTGTTGAGGCCGGATTGGTCCTCCTAAATAGGGGGAGCACAAGCACATGCGTAAGGTGGCAGGGGGAATCCATCGTAGACGTTTCGTTTGCGACCCCTGCCACTGCCTCGCGCATTACAGACTGGAGGGTGCTGGAGCAGGAGACCTTAAGTGACCACTTATATGTGTCCTTCAAGGTCTCTGGCCCCCCAGCAGCAGACCATGTCGTTCGTGCTGCCAAATTCAAACGGTGGGCACTAACGTGTCTTAACCGTGAGGCCGCAGCTGAGGCTGCAATGATAGAGCGTTGGCGGCCACCACCGCCCACCGATATGGATGTGGACGAAAGGGCGATAGAATTTCGCAAAGCCCTAACGCGAATATGTGACGCCTCCATGCCTCGCGTCAAGGACCGCCCGCACCAACGGGCAGTATATTGGTGGTCTGCCGAAATCGCCAGCCTCAGAGCCGCCTGCATGTACGCAAGGCGGCTATACCAGAGGTGCCGCAGAAGAAGGCACACAGCGGAAGAAGAGGGGGCCCTATATGACCGCCTCAGTCAAATAAGATTGGACCTAAAGGTCATGATACAGCGTGCAAAATCGGCAGCATGGGAGGAGTTCCTGGCCGACTTGGATAGAGACCCGTGGGGGCGCCCGTATCGCTCCGTTCGTAACCGGATGCGGAGTTCGGCGCCCCCCACCGAGTCGTTCCAGCCGGAACTCCTGACCCGGATTGTGGAGGGACTGTTCCCTAATCGGGTACACGAGGTGGCACCGTTTGTTGCCCCTGAATACGACGCGGTGGTGGACATTCAATCCATCCCGCGTGTAACTGACGAGGAGCTGGAAGTGGCTGCCGACCGCCTTCGCAGCAAGAAGAAGGCCCCGGGTCCGGACGGTGTACATGGCAAGGTTCTGGCCCTTGCCCTGGAACACGTCGGACCGAGACTCAGGGAATTAATGGATACCTGCCTCCAAAGAGGTAGAGTACCAAGTATCTGGAAAAAGGGGAGGTTATGCCTCCTCAAGAAAGAAGGACGCCCGGCTGAATCCCCGTCAGCATACCGTCCTATAGTCTTGTTGGATGAGGTCAGCAAGATGTTCGAGAGGGTTATCGCCTCTCGAATCACTGAGCACCTGAGTGGAGAGGGACCGGACCTGGAGGAGACCCAGTTTGGGTTCCGCCGTGGGAGGTCCACAATAGACGCCATACTGACGCTAAAAAAGGCGACAGAGGAGGCGATTGACAGAGGGGAGAGGGTACTGGCGATATCACTAGATATCGCCAATGCGTTCAATACCCTCCCCTTCAGTGCCATAAAAGAGGCACTGAGATACCATAGGGTCCCAGGATACCTAAGGAAAGTCTTGGAAGATTACTTGACCGATAGATCGGTATTGTACGTGGAGCCAGGTGGTGCACAAATTCGTGCTCACGGAATGGTGTGTGGTGTTCCGCAAGGATCGGTGCTGGGACCATTACTATGGAACGTCGGCTACAACTGGGTCCTGAGGGGAACTCTTCTCCCTAGGACGAGTGTCATCTGCTATGCAGATGACACTCTAGTCACGGCAAGGGGCCGTGACTACCAGGAGGTGTCACGAAGAGCGTCTGCAGCTGCAACTCTTACGGTGACGCGTATTCGGTTGTTGGGCTTGGAGGTGGCGCTGCCAAAAACTGAGGCCGTCCTCTTCCACGGTCCTCGGGGCAGGCCCCCCAACAATGCCCAGGTTCGGGTGGATGGTGTCCCCGTTAGAGTTGGGTCCCAGATAAATTATCTGGGGCTCACCCTGGATAGCCGACTGAAGTTCGAGGCACACTTTGCCAAACTCGCTCCGAGGGTGGTCGGAGCGGCAATGGCACTGGCCAGGCTCTTGCCTAACATTGGTGGACCGGGAGATGGTTGCCGAAGGCTATATGCCGGCATTCTGAAGAGCATGGCCCTGTACGGAGCCCCGGTTTGGTCGGACGCCCTGTCTAGGAAGAACGTCGCCTGCCTGCGCAGACCGCAGAGGACAGTGGCTATCCGAGCCATTCGGGGTTACCGTACCGTCTCTTTTGTGGCAGCTACGGCAATAGCAGGAATGCTCCCATGGGAACTCGAGGCCAAGGTGTCAACCGAGGTCTACGAGTTCCGAGCGGAGAGGAGAGCTGGAGGGGACAATCCCGCACACGCCGAGATTGAGGGAGCGAGGCGTGAGGCCTACGACATGGCAGTATGGCAGTGGGAGGAGGTGATGGCAACCCCAGAAGCCGGAGCCCGTACTGTCGAGGCCATACGCCCCGTCCTGCAGAAGTGGCTGGAAAGGCCCCATGGTGGAATGTCTTACCACTTGACGCAGATACTTACCGGACATGGGTGTTTCGGTAAGTATCTGCACCGAATAGGCAGAGAGGAGTCGCCGAGCTGCCATCATTGTGGAGACGAGATGGACACGGCACAGCACACGCTGGAAGCGTGTAGTGCTTTCCTGCCTCAACGTCGCACCCTCGAAAGGGCATTGGGGATGAGAGGCACGCTAACCCTGCCAGAGGTAGTTGCGGCCATGGTTGAGGACGAAAGCAGCTGGGCAGCGGTGGCGGACTTCGCCGCGGAATGCATGGGCCTCAAAGAGGAGGCAGAACGCACCCGGGAAGAGTCCGCCAACGCTGCGCCAGCCAGGAGAAGGAGGACAGGGAGGAGGCGACGAAGGTTTGCCGACCTCCATCCACCGTAAGGTGATGCCGGGCCGTCTGGCGTAGTCAGGTTCTGACCTGATGCGTCATGGCGGCCCGAGAAATTAGTTGTAGGAATAGTAATAGGATGTAGGAAATAAGTATTTATGTATTTATGTCTTAGAGTAGGGAGGAACAAAGGAAGGGGGGGCATCGGTATGGCTATTTAAGTATAGCACCCCAGATGTCCCCGGGTTCCCAATGGAATCGTGTGTCCTCATGTGTTGTCTTGTAGTGTCTTTGTGTTGTTGGGTGTCGTTGTTCTTTTGTTGTTGTTGGTTCGGTCGTGTGGTTGGTCTTTGGTCTCGAAGGTTGGGGTGGTAACCCGAAGTGGAAGGCAACTGAGTCTGGCTGACGCCCGGCTGTCTCAGGTCGACCACGGAGGGTTCCACCTCATAGGGTTATTGTGTTGTGGTGTTTGGAGCGGGGACTTGACATGGAAGCGACGAACGGTATGATGACAGCTGGTTATCTGCTGATTCGGAGCGACCACGATAGAGCCCTGCTTCAGACGACTATTTGTGACGTCCCGCATAGGTGTTGTTGTGTCCGCATACCCATAAGGGGGTATGTCTTGTCTGGGTTGGTTTGTGGCGTTCTGGTTGTTGAGTCCGCGTGCCCACAAAAGGTGGGCACGTCTCTCTGGTCGTTGAGTCCGCATGTCCACGCAAACGTGGACATGTCAGTCGGTTGGTTGTGTCCGCATGCTCACAAGGGGGGGAAGGGTGTGAGCATGCAGGTCTGGTTTTCGTTGTGTCCGCATGTACACAAAAGTGTACATGCAAGTAGGGATGTGGTGTAGGCATGTCCAAAAGGACATGTGTTTTTTAGCTGTGCCGTGTGCGCGTGGTGGAGGGCCTCCGCGAGGTACTGCCAAAATGGCAAAGATACCGCGGTTGCCACTCCATAACACGCCCTAAAAGTCTGGTCCCCCAGGGGTTTTTACCGGGTCGGCTACGGCCATCCCCGGTTAAACCCGTTAGATCAGGTTTTCCCCTGGGTAAACAAAAAAAAAAAAAAAAAAAAAGGTTAGGTTAGGTTAGGTTAGGTTAGGTTAGGTTAGGTTAGGTTAGGTTAGGTTAGGTTAGGTTAGGTTAGGTTAGGTTAGGTTAGGTTAGGTTAGGTTAGGTTAGGTTAGGTTAGGTTAGGTTAGGTTAGGTTAGGTTAGGTTAGGTTAGGTTAGGTTAGGTTAGGTTAGGTTAGGTTAGGTTAGGTTAGGTTAGGTTAGGTTAGGTTAGGTTAGGTTAGGTTAGGTTAGGTTAGGTTAGGTTAGGTTAGGTTAGGTTAGGTTAGGTTAGGTTAGGTTAGGTTAGGTTAGGTTAGGTTAGGTTAGGTTAGGTTAGGTTAGGTTAGGTTAGGTTAGGTTAGGTTAGGTTAGGTTAGGTTAGGTTAGGTTAGGTTAGGTTAGGTTAGGTTAGGTTAGGTTAGGTTAGGTTAGGTTTTTTGTTGTTGTTGGTTCGGTCGTGTGGTTGGTCTTTGGTCTCGAAGGTTGGGGTGGTAACCCGAAGTGGAAGGCAACTGAGTCTGGCTGACGCCCGGCTGTCTCAGGTCGACCACGGAGGGTTCCACCTCATAGGGTTATTGTGTTGTGGTGTTTGGAGCGGGGACTTGACATGGAAGCGACGAACGGTATGATGACAGCTGGTTATCTGCTGATTCGGAGCGACCACGATAGAGCCCTGCTTCAGACGACTATTTGTGATGTCCCGCATAGGCGTTGTTGTGTCCGCATACCCATAAGGGGGTATGTCTTGTCTTGGGTGGTTTGTGGCGTTCTGGTTGTTGAGTCCGCGTGCCCACAAAAGATGGGCACGTCTCTCTGGTCGTTGAGTCCGCATGTCCGCGCAAACGTGGACATGTCAGTCGGTTGGTTGTGTCCGCATGCTCACAAGGGGGGGAAGGGTGTGGGCATGCAGGTCTGGTTTCGTTGTGTCCGCATGTACACAAAAGTGTACATGCAAGTAGGGATGTGGTGTAGGCATGTCCAAAAGGACATGTGTTTTCAGCTGTGCCGTGTGCGCGTGGTGGAGGGCCTCCGCGAGGTACTGCCAAAATGGCAAAGATACCGCGGTTGCCACTCCATAACACGCCCTAAAGACTGGTCCCCCAGGGGTTTTTACCGGGTCGGCTACGGCCATCCCCGGTTAAACCCGTTAGATCAGGTTTTCCCCTGGGTAAACAAAAAAAAAAAAAAAAAAAGGTTAGGTTAGGTTAGGTTAGGTTAGGTTAGGTTAGGTTAGGTTAGGTTAGGTTAGGTTAGGTTAGGTTAGGTTAGGTTAGGTTAGGTTAGGTTAGGTTAGGTTAGGTTAGGTTAGGTTAGGTTAGGTTAGGTTAGGTTAGGTTAGGTTAGGTTAGGTTAGGTTAGGTTAGGTTAGGTTAGGTTAGGTTAGGTTAGGTTAGGTTAGGTTAGGTTAGGTTAGGTTAGGTTAGGTTAGGTTAGGTTAGGTTAGGTTAGGTTAGGTTAGGTTAGGTTAGGTTAGGTTAGGTTAGGTTGGGGTGTGTGTTGGGTGACCTCCTCGTGGTACATCCTGGGCAACGGGCAGCTTCAACATTCTCCTCCTCGAGAGGAGTTTGATGTGAGACTGGCCGGCTAACAACCCGACACAGGCGGGAGCCCCTTCTGGGCCCTGCACCTCCATGTGCGTGTCCACTCTGGGCCGCACACTCGCCGCTCCTTCTGAGCGGCTTTGAGAGGAGTCTTGGCGGCGCCCCTTCTGGGCGTCGTTACACGGGGGGGAACAGGGTAGGTCGGCGCCCCTTCTGGGCGCCTTTCGAGCGTTTTACACGCATAAGCTGTTGTACGGGGGCTACATGCCGGTCTTCGTCGTATATTCTCGCAGTGCCGCGGGTTCTGTCCCGTCCGCCACAACGACCCCAGCCCTGGCATAAGCTGGGTACGTGGTGGTCTGGGTTCAGTCCCGCAGCCCATCTGGGCGTCGACAAGGAAAAGTCGTAAAAACCCCGCGGACACCTCCCGCCCTCCGTGGCGTATATAGGGCGTGCTTGGCGTGGGGGCTTCGACCCGGCACGACCGACGACAGCTCCAGCAAAGGAAAATGCTTTAGAACCCGGGAGCCCACCCGTAATACCGCTCAGCACAGAGGTAAAAAGCCGTCAGCAGAGACGTAAAAAGCCGGGGACTGCAACCCGTAAATTGCTATCGTAAAAATGAAAATGTCCGACAACGAATTGTGTTTGTCATGCGCTCCGGCTGACGCCCGGCGCACGGGGATGACCGGGTCCCCGTGTGTGAAATTGACTACCGATGGTCCCCTTGGGGTAGGCAACCAGGCCCCAAGGTGTGACGATGCTCCTGGAAGGCCGAGGAAAGAGCCCGAGAAGGGCGGAGATAAGGAGAGAGGTGGGATTTTTGTGTCCGACGAAGAGGAAGTGTTCTCGGAGTGTGTTTCCCCGAACGAAATGAGGCCCTATATCGAACCTATGACGTCCGAATCAGAACCGGATACGGGGGTTACGATAATGGACACAAGCGTTCCTAAGGGAAATAAAAGGCCTCACGATACTGAATCGGAAAATGACTCGGCGGACATCAATCATTTGACGAGAGGCCCAAATCCGGCCAAAGTTGGAACCGGTCAACGTGGCGGGGGCAAGACAGCTCATCGCTCTGGTACGAACGTTGGATACCGAGAGGCCGCGAGAAAGGCGGCACATGATAGCGACGGTGAGGCGCAGACACTGAGAGAGGGTCTGGCCCAGGGAGAGACGGTGCCCTGCCGAGCAACGTTGCCACGGGCAGCCAAAGAAAAGGACGCTGTATACGTCGATGATGGATCTTCGTCTGAGGAAGTAGAGACTACAACGACTGCTGAACAGAGCAAGTTCTTTAGGCCTGTTGGAGAAGATCTTGAAGAAGATTCTGACGATGATCCTGAGGATAAGAGTGGCCCCACTCGAAAACTGGAGATCAAAAAGGATGCCACCAGAACGGAGATACTGGAAGTGGCGGATGAGGCAATCATCCAAATTCGGGAGGCCACTAAAAAGTCTAGCAATCTGAAAGGGGGGATTCGCGGAGACATCAACGTCGCGACTGAGGCCCTTGTCCAAATAGTCCAGGCCATCAAGACCATGACACAGGAGGAAGAGGTTCGCCGCTTGAATGCGCAGATCGCTGTCCAAGCAAGGCAAATTGCCCAATTGGAGAGCGATTTGAAGGCGTTCAAAGAGGGCTACAACGAGTCGAACAGGGCAAACAATCGGCTCAGGACTCCGGCTCCCCCCGTCGTAGTGGAGGGGCATATTAATGTTGAAGACATGATCAAGGCCCTGGGAACGCAGTTGATCGCAGACATCGACAAAAAGCTCGCTGAGACCATACTAACCACGCGGAACATGGTCAGCGCCTTTAAAAGCGGTGTCGACCAGAGATTGGGCCCGGAGCCTGTGCTTAGGCCTTCCCTGGCGGGCGACGGAAAGAGGGCCGCCGCTGCTGCCGCCTCCTACGCCGCTGCTGCCGCCGTCGCTCCTGTTGCCGCCGTGGACGATGGTGCTATCGCTGGCCCTTCTCGGGCCCCCCATGTCGTACCTGCAGGAAAAGGTAAAAATAAAAATAATAAAAAAACTTACCTTGCGGCTCCATCGAAGAGGGCTCCTGCCCCGGTCGTTCCTCCAGTCGCTCCTGTTCCTGTTCCGGCCGCTCCTGCTCCTGGCCATGAGATGTCGCCCGATGCCGCTGCGGCTACTCCCGCTAACGGCTGGAGTAAGGCTGAGGGTAGAAAAAAGAGGAGAAAAAAGAAAAAGAAGTCGGCTCAGGCTGCTCGAACGGGTCCAGAGGGCCCCAACAGGACCCCCTCTGCTCCGGGCGCCAAAGCGCCAGTCAGGCTTGTGGTGCCTCGCTCTTCGGTTGTTACCATAACACTGAGCGAGGACGCCAAGGCAAAAGGGGCGACCTACGCCTCAGTCATGAGTAGGGCTGTTAATGGCATCAGCCTGGGCGAGCTGGGCCTTGAGTCCATGAAGATCCGCAACACGGCTGCCGGCGGTAGGAAGTTGGAGATCTCCGGTGCCGCCAGCGGACCTTTGGCGGACAAGCTCGCAGCCAAATTGACGGAGGTGATCGGCGATGAGGCTCGCATCAACAGGCCGGTCAGACAGGCGGAGATCCAGCTCACAGGGATAGACGACTTCTTGACCTGTGAGTCGATTGCCAATGCAGTTGCCCTCAGGGCGGATTGCCTAGTGAGTGAGGTCACGGTGGCACCGATATGGGAGAGCCGGGGATGGAGACCCAGAACGGCTAGAGTAAAATGCCCAACACTGGCGGCCAAGAAGCTCGTCGAAAAGGGCAGTGTCAGCATAGGGTGGGGAACCGTACAGGTAACTGCGTTGGAGCCCTCCCCCACTAGGTGCTACAAATGCCTGGGCACGGGCCACACTAGTCCGACGTGTCCCGCTAAGGTAGACCGCAGCAACCTATGTTTCAGGTGTGGAACAGAGGGACATATGGCGGCGGTCTGTCCTGCTGTGGAGCCCCATTGCTCGGTATGTGCCGACAACAAGCTACCAGCCAGGCACTCGATGGGAAGCAGAGCCTGCCGCCCTCCTCCCGTCAAAAGTAAAATCCCTCCCTGGCGATCTGTGGGAGAGGCGCCTGCTCGTAGCGAGCCAATGGACTGCGGAAAAACGGGACCCGATGTCAGCACGGCCTAGCTATACCATCTTGCAGGCGAACCTCAACCGCTCTGTCGCTGCACAAAATTTGCTTGTGCAGCAAATGACGGAGTGGGAGGTTGGTGTGGCTCTAGTGGCGGAGCCACACTCAGTGCCCATCGGGTCCAACTGGATCGGGGACACCAGTGGACTGGCTCTTGTCGCCACCCTGTCCAACAGCGGAGCAACCCCTATTCTCTTGAAAGAAAGGGGCCGAGGCTACGTTGCTGTAACTTGGGGTGACCTTGCCCTGGTAGCGGTCTATTTCTCCCCCAACCGTCCGCTGGGAGAGTTCAGACAGTTCATGGCGCGACTCCTCGGCGTGGTGCGGCGTCTGTCCCCGCTACAAGTTGTGCTAGCGGGTGACTTAAACGCGTGGTCCACCACGTGGGGGTCCAGTAGGACCGACCACAGAGGAACGGAGGTGGAGGAGTTCGCGGTAGAGAGCGGCCTGGTCCTATTGAACCGCGGCAACGTGAGCACGTGTACACGGTGGCAGGGGGAGTCGATAGTCGACGTATCTTTTGCCACCCCTGCCATCGCTGCACGAGTCACAGAGTGGAGGGTCATGGAGGGGGAGGAGACCCTCTCTGACCACCAATATGTGTGGATACGGGTCTCCCCCGTCTCCCTGACCATCCTCCGGCCAGGGGACGGAGTGCGAACGGCTCGATTTCGCAAGTGGGCCCTCACACGATTAGATCGCGAGGCGGCGAATGAGGCGGCACTGCTGGAGTCCTGGTTCCCGGCTCCCCCCGCGTCCATGAATGTGGACCTACAGGCGGCGAAGTTTAAAGGGTCACTTACCCGCGTATGCGACGCTAGCATGCCCAGAGTTGGAGACCGGCCCCACCAAAGAGCAGTGTACTGGTGGTCGCAGGTAATCGCCGACCTGCGTTCCGCCAGTATACTGGCGCGGCGTGACTACCAACATTGTAGGAGAAGGCGGCACTCTCGGGACGAGGAGGACCAATTTTACGCTGTCTATAAGGCAGCCAGGAAGAGACTACAAATAGAGATCCTCCGGGCCAAAGCATCGGCCTGGAAGGAGTTTTTAGCGGATCTAGACAGGGACCCATGGGGGAGGCCATATCGCACGGTCAGGAACAAATACCGGAGTTCGGCCCCCCCCACTGAGTCGTTTGACCCGAGTCTCCTGAACAGGATTGTGGAAGGTCTCTTCCCAGCCCGGCAATTCGACGTGGCTCCGTTCGTGGCCCCAGAGATGGAAGAGAGCCGCGACGTGGACTCCATCCCTCTGATAACCGAAGACGAAATGGAGCATGCTGTCGAGCGCCTCCGCCTCAAAAGGAAGGCGCCCGGGCCGGATGGCATACATGGCAAGGCACTTGTCATCGCCCTCGACCACCTCGGAGGAAGGTTGACCGGCCTTCTGAACTCCTGCCTTCGCCAGGGAAGATTCCCCAAGGCTTGGAAGGAGGGCCGGCTCTGCCTTCTCAGGAAAGAAGGTCGTTCACCGGACATGCCATCGGCCTATAGGCCGATCGTCCTGCTGGACGAGGCGGGAAAGCTCTTTGAGCGTGTGCTCGCTGCCCGCATCGTCGAGCATCTGGATGCCGGCGGGCCCAACATTGAGCAGTCTCAGTATGGGTTTCGCCGGGGCAGGTCCACGGTGGACGCGATACTTGCCCTTCGTAATACTACCGAAGTGGCAGTTGCCAGAGGGGAAAGGGTGTTGGCGGTATCGCTAGACATAGCGAACGCTTTCAACACCCTTCCCTTTAGCAGTATCATCCAGGCCCTGAGGTACCATAGGATCCCTTGGTACCTCAGGAGAATACTGGAGGACTACCTCCAAGACAGGATGGTCCTGTATTTGGAGAAAGGAGCAGAGCGCATTGGTACTCGCCGTATGGTGTGCGGTGTTCCGCAGGGGTCGGTCCTCGGGCCCCTCCTGTGGAACATCGGATACAACTGGGTCCTGAGGGGGACATACCTCCCCAGGACGGGGGTCATCTGCTATGCAGATGACACCCTAGTCACTGCACGGGGCGGTGACTACCAGCGTACGGTGAGGCTGGCGTCGGTAATGGCCACTTTGACCGTATCGAGAATTCGCCTGCTGGGGATGGAGGTGGCCCTGTCCAAGACGGAGGCCATGGTCTTTCACGGCCCCCGTATGAGACCCCCAGGCAACTGGACGATCGACGTCGACGGCGTTCAAGTCGAGATACGGTCCCGGATGAAATATCTGGGACTGGTCCTTGACAGCCGTTGGACGTTCGAGCCTCACTTCTCTGAGATGGCGCCTCGAGTTGTGAAGGCGGCGATGGCGCTGGCGCGTGTGCTGCCGAATGTTGGAGGTCCGGGCGAGAGCTGCCGGAGACTGTATGCTGGAGTGCTGCGCAGCATGGCGCTCTACGGCGCACCGGTCTGGTCCGACTCGCTCTCCCGCAGGAATATTGCCTTCCTCCGAAGACCACAAAGAGTGGCTGCGGTGAGGGCGATAAGGGGATACCGGACGGTGTCGTTTACGGCGGCAACAGCCCTGGCGGGAATGATCCCGTGGGAGCTCGAGGCCAAGGTTCTCACCGAGGTTTTCGAGCTCCGCACGGAGAGGAGAGCCGATGGCGAGCGGCTGACCATGGAGGAGGTACTGGGCTGCAGACGGATTGCGCGGGAAATGGCGGTGTGGCAGTGGGAACTGAACCTGGAGTCCCCAGCTGCCGGTGTCCGCACTGCCGAGGCCATTCAGCCGGTCCTACCGAGATGGATCGACAGGCCATTCGGTACAATGACGTACCATTTGACACAGGTACTGACCGATCACGGATGTTTCGGTAAGTACCTGTGTCGAATAGGTAAAGAAGAAAGGCCTATCTGCCACCAGTGCGGAGCTGCTGAGGACACGGCGCAGCACACTCTCCAGGTGTGTTGTGCCTTTGCCTCGCAGCGACGCACTATGGAGATGGCTTTGGGGGGAAGAGGAGGTCTCGCTCTGCCGGACGTTGTGGCCGCGATGCTGGAGAGCGAGAATGACTGGGGTGCGGTGTCTCGTTTCTGCAGCGAGGTCATGAGCCTAAAGGAGGCGGCGGAAAGAGCGCGCGAAAACGCGGTCGACGCCACTCCTGCCAGGAGACGTAGGCGTAGAAGGAGAAGGAGGGACGCAGACCTCCATCCGCCGTAGTCCGGATCCAAGCAGGTGCTCGGTGTCAGGTTCTGCCCCTGGTGCCAGTCAAACCTGCGGGAAAAAGAGATGTGTATATAATTATTTGTATGATGTAAATAGTCTGTGTTTGTATGAATGTAGTCTGTATGTGTGTAAGTGTTTTAAGTGAAGGTTTTTGAATTGTGTTGTTTTGTTTTATGGTTACACTGTCCCAACGGATGGAGTAACCTCTGGAAGTAACCTCTCTCGAGGTTAAACAACAGCACACCCTTACGGGGGTGTGGTGTTGTTAAAGATGTCGCGAACGCGTACCGCCCGTGTGACCGCGCGTGCCGGCCCTAAACGCACTAAAGTGCGAGTGGGCCGGCACGGGTGATCACACGGGCGCCAGGGTGAACCCCGCGGTTCAATTCCCTCCGGGATAGGCCCCGCGGTCTTCACCGTATCGGAGTTTGGTCCCCCAGAGGTTAGTGAGTATCCCCCTCCGTCTCGCCCTTCCCTGCCTCGGGCCTTCCCTTGGCAGCCGACTGGAGACAATGGCGTCTCCATGATAGTCGGTGGGTTGTGGAAAGGCGGACGGGTGAGTCTCACATAACTTGGGGCCTCTTCAAGGCCCCGGGTACTCGTAATGAGTTCCTCTGGGTTAAAAAAAAAAAAAAAAAAAAAAAAAAAAAAAAAAAAAAAGGTTAGGTTAGGTTAGGTTAGGTTAGGTTAGGTTAGGTTAGGTTAGGTTAGGTTAGGTTAGGTTAGGTTAGGTTAGGTTAGGTTAGGTTAGGTTAGGTTAGGTTAGGTTAGGTTAGGTTAGGTTAGGTTAGGTTAGGTTAGGTTAGGTTAGGTTAGGTTAGGTTAGGTTAGGTTAGGTTAGGTTAGGTTAGGTTAGGTTAGGTTAGGTTAGGTTAGGTTAACAACTTTTTGGGTAGTAGGATTGAAGGTAGCGGTCTGAGGATTTTACTCCCCCTTAATTTTGTTGGCTTTCACCTTAATGTTCAAGGTTATGGTCATCTTTTTTGGTAGTTTTTGAGAAAAAAATTACTTTCACTTTTCCCAATTTGTCGATTTCATACAAGTTCCAACAAGAAAGTCGTCGAAGTAGACAAAATTTTCAGACTAATTTTGTCTTGGAAATTTTGGCTAGGCGTTTGTGGATAACGGAGAATACTTTTCGCTATAGGGGAGGCACTTCCATCCGTCACCCCCTGGAATTATTTCAGATTTTTCCAACTGCTGGAAGTGTTCTCTGTTAGCCACGAAAGTTGTTGGAAAAACATTTTAAACTCGCTCAATTCGTGCAGTTTCTTAGGGTTAAATTTTTGGTTTGTTTACGTTTTTTAATGTTAATTATCTTGTAAGTTTTTTATGTAAGGGTTGTGGTTTTTGGTCTCGCTAGGGTATAAGGGTTCCTTAGAATTAGTGTAGGCTAGGTTTTGGTTTCGGGTAGGCTATAGTTTTGTAGGTATAATTTTTTCCAAAAAGGTTGTTTTTAGGCAAAATTCTCCATTTTTTGTCAGTTTTTATTTTTTAATTATTTGGTTTTGGGTTTTTTCTTTTTCTTTCTTTTTGTAGGTTGTAGGCCGATTGCTAACGCATCGGAATATATATAGTTTTTGTTGGATTAGGATTAGGAACAAGGGTTTTAACCCTTGTTAACATAAAAATTGTAGTTTCTTAGGAAATTGCGAAAATTTTGTATGGAGAATTGGACACCTTAGGTGGACTTTTCTCCATACTAAGATTTTTACGTAATTATTTTTGGAATTTTCACTTTTTCAATAAGTCGAAATAAATTGTGTTAGGGGTTTTAGGGGGTGTAAAACACCCAAAAAATTAGTATAGGGTTCGGTTAGGTAAGGTTTTTGGTCTAGTTTTCGAGTTAGGTAGTTCTTCGTCGTGGTAGTTTCTACAAACTCCAAGACAATTGGGTGGAACCCAAAAGGGTTCCAAAATCAGCTGGGCGCGTTCTCGCCCAGCTGATCGCCGGTCATGTCCCAGAAGGGGAAAGAACCGGATGAAGTGGGAAAAAAGCGGACGACGCTCTTCAATAGCGATACGGAGAGCTCTGATAGATTGGACGCTAATGAGGGAAGGCCGGAGTCACCGGCCGATATAACGGAAATTATGGAGACGATTACTGAGAACTATCGGAAAAGAGCATACGGAGATTCTCAGTCGGATGGCGAAATGGGTGGGCCGGATAACCGGAAGGTTAACACGGCTACTAGAGGCAGAGCCAGGAAAACGGGCGGAACTCGTGGGGAGAAGCTAGGGACCCACATCGGCATGGCGGACGCCAAAAAGTCTCTCCGAAATCCGGAGGAGGAGAAACCGGATGAATCGGACGCAGATCTGGAGACGTCCGTTCCAGGAAAGCCGTCTACTTCCAAAGAGGCGTTCCTAAAGAGTAGCGACAAGGTGAACGTGCTCTTGGGAGCTAAAGAAATAGCAGCCCATAAAAGCAAAGTGGCGAAAAAGTCGAAGGATGAGTTACTGCGGACGGTCGAAGGATGTGTCATCGACATATACGAAAAGATCAGGAAATCCGGCCACGTCCAAGGGAGAGTTTGGGGAGATATTAACACCGATCTGAGGAGTGTGGTAGCGTGTATAGAGGCTATCGGAGGAATGACCAGACCGGAGGAGATTACAAAACTCCAAAAGGAGAATAAAATGCTCCACAAAAAAGTGGAACAACTAGAGGACGACATAAAAGCCATCAGAGAGAGCCTGCGTGAACCCCAACAACGGGAGCAACGCCCAATCCGTAGAGGAACAGACGTTCAGAGAGAGGTGGCGATGTCGATGAACGACCAGCTGGAGTCGTTCAAAGCTGATCTGTTCAGATCTCTGGGGGGTATGCTAACAGAGCGTATGAACGAATTTGAGAAAAGACTCCCACAAGAGCCTACCATGAGGCCGCCTCTGGCGCATGACAGGAGGAGGGCGGAGGCCAACAGCTTCGCCAATGCGGTAGCTGGACCCCACAGGGTCCCACAGGCTGCTCCACCTGTGGTTGGGCCGGCCCCTGCACAAGTGTGGGATTATCCCCCACTGCCCCAAAGGGCAGTGAGCAGGGGAGCGCCTCCTCCTATGCGCTCGGCCTCTCCAACTTTGGCTGCGGCATCTAGCACGCCGGCCGTTGAATGGAAGCAGTACTTGTCGAAGACTGCTAAGGCAAAGGCAAAGAAGGCCGCTGCTGCGGCCAACCGGGCAATCAGAGAAGGTGCCAATGCACCAAATACGAAGGCGGCCGCGGGTTCTGCCCCCGCGGCGCAAAAGAGTAGTGCGGTCAAATTGACGCCGCCACGCTCCTCGGTAGTGACAATCACACTCAAACCGGAAGCTATGGCTAATGGCGCCACGTATGCCTCCGTAATGGAGAAGGCAGCCGGCGCCATCAAGCTACAAGACTTCGGTATGGAAGCGGTCCGAATAAGATGTACGGCGGCGGGTGGACGTAAATTAGAGATTCCGGGAGTGACTAGTGGACCTAAGGCGGACGCATTTGCGGCCAAACTTAGAGAAGTGATTGCGGAGGAAGCTGACGTAGGGAGGCCGTTCAAAAAGGCCGAACTCCGTCTTGTAGGTCTGGTCGACTATATCAGCCAGAGCAACATTATGGAGGCGCTTGTTAAAAAGACCGGATTGTCCCCAAATATGATAGCAGTGAGTGACATCCGAGTGGGACCATGGGGCACCAATTCAGCTCTGGTCCGGCTCCCTGTTGCGCAAGCAAAGACACTTGCAGAGGAGGGCCGAATAGCGATAGGGTGGTCGCACGCGCAAGTTGTAGCCCTTGAAAACTTGCCGATTAGGTGCTACCGCTGTTACGGTACGGGGCACACAAAGTTCCACTGCGACTCCAAAGTGGACCGGAATGCGTTGTGCTTCCGCTGTAGTGCCCCGGGCCACCAGGCAACAGAATGTGTTGCTGTTAAGCCCCATTGCGCGGTGTGCGCTGAGGCAAAGATGCCTCATGAGCACTACATGGGAGGCAGGACCTGCCAGCCCCCCATTACTAAGCCGAAAATGGCCCCTTGGACAAGGGCCACCCCAGTGATGGCGGAGCGCAATGCGCCGATGGATACTGCGGAGCCAACCACGGGACAGAATGCCAGTACGGCCTAAAGTTATCCTTCAGGCGAATTTGAATAACGCCGCCAACGCCCAGGATCTCATGGTCCATCAGATGGCAGAGGTCGGCGCAGATGTGGCCATTGCAGCGGAGCCTTACTCCATTCCAGCAAGGACAAACTGGATAGGGTCTGCCGACGAAAAAGTTGTAATAACCACCCCAGCCAATTCTACCTTGGCTCCAATCTCTCTGCGGGAGAAAGGGGTTGGATACGTGGCGGTTACGTGGGGCGAAATAGCCCTCGTAGGGCTTTACTTCTCGCCCAACCGTCCCTGCAGAGAGTTTGTAGAATACATCGGCAGAATCCAGGGAGTCGTCCGCAGACTAGCTCCGCTGCAAATAGTCGTTGCGGGAGACCTCAACGCAAAATCCAGATCCTGGGGATGTCCGGTGACTACCCCAAGGGGAGAGGCGGTAGAGGAATTCTGTGTAGAGGCAGGACTAGTGCTGCTTAATAGAGGCAACACCAGCACATGCGTAAGATGGCAGGGGGAGTCCATCGTGGACATAACGTTTGCGACCCCCGCCATCGCCCAACGTGTGGTGGACTGGAGAGTGTTGGACATGGAGACACTCAGTGACCACCTATACGTGTCATTCGGAATCTCCAATGTACCAAGGGATGGTCTGACCCCCCAACAAGGAGTCCGAACCGCGCGGTTTAAGAGATGGGCACTAACGCGCCTCAACCGCGACGCTGCAGTTGAGACTGCGATAATGGAGGGCTGGTCACCGCCCCCACCTGTGGACATAGATGTTGATCAATGGGCGGTCAACTTTCGAAAATCCATGACGAGAATCTGCGACGCCGCCATGCCTCGGGTTGGAGACCGGCCACAACAAAGGGCCGTATATTGGTGGTCGGTCGACATAGCAAACCTGCGGGCAACTTGTACGCACGCTAGGCGGTTATACCAGAGGTGTCGAAGGAGAAGGCACACGTCAGAGGAAGAGGATGAACTCTACAGTCACCTCAACACAGCCAGATGGAATCTCAAAGTCGAGATTCAGCGGGCGAAAAAACTAGCATGGGAGGAGTTCTTGGCGGATCTGGATAGGGATCCATGGGGGCGTCCATATCGCTCTATTCGTAACAGGATGAGAAGCTCGGCGCCCCCCACCGAGTCATTTCAACCAGAACTCCTGACCCGAGTTGTGGAAGCGCTATTCCCAAATCGGGTGTTCGAAGTGGCGCCTTTTGTGGCCCCGGAGCATGACGCGGAAATTGACCCGCAAATGGTCCCGCAAGTGACAGATGACGAGATGGAGACGGCCATTGACCGTCTCCGCCGGAAAAAGAAAGCCCCTGGCCCAGATGGCGTACATGGAAGGGTGCTGGCTCTCGCTTTGGACCATCTAGGGTCCAAATTGACAGACCTGCTAAATGCCTGCCTCCAGCGAGGGAGGTTCCCGCAAATATGGAAGGAGGGTAGGCTATGTTTGTTGAAGAAGGAGGGGCGACCACCTGATTCCCCCTCGGCCTTCCGTCCAATCGTTCTGCTGGATGAAGTGGGCAAAGTGCTAGAACGCATAATAGCCTCCCGTATTGTGGAACACCTGGGAGGAGAGGGTCCCGATCTAGAGGAGACCCAATTTGGCTTCCGCCGTGGTAGATCCACGGTTGACGCCATAATGGAGCTGAGAAGGACGACGGAAGAGGCCGTCAGTAGAGGGGAAAGGGTGTTGGCAGTGTCTCTTGACATTGCCAATGCATTTAACACCCTTCCCTTTAGTGTTATCATGGAGGCATTGAGATTCCACAGGGTGCCCTGGTATCTCCGACGGGTGCTCCTGGATTACCTCAGAAACAGAGCTGTGCTATTTGTGGAACCAGGGGGGGCACAAATTCGTGCGCACAGCATGGTGTGTGGTGTTCCACAGGGGTCGGTCCTTGGGCCGCTCCTGTGGAACTTAGGTTACAATTGGGTGTTGAGAGGAACTCTGCTTCCAAGAACAAGTGTAATTTGTTATGCTGACGACACCCTGGTCACGGCAAGGGGCCGTGACTACGAGGAGGTGTCTCGGAGAGCGGCTGCGGCCGCCACGCTGACGGTTAGAAGAATCCGGCTGTTGGGGCTGGAGGTGGCCCTGCCGAAAACCGAGGCCATCCTCTTTCATGGTCCTCGGGGCAGGCCCCCCAGTAATGCCCATATACGGGTGGACGGTGTCCCCATCAGGGTTGGGTCCCAGATAAAATATCTGGGGCTCATCCTGGACAGCCGTTTCAGTTTTGAAGCACATTTCGCTAAACTCGCCCCGAGAGTGGTCGGAGCGGCGATGGCCCTGTCGAGGCTCTTGCCTAACATAGGTGGACCAGGCGACAGCTGTCGCAGATTATATGCCGGCATATTAAAAAGTATGGTATTGTATGGAGCCCCGGTTTGGTCGGACGCCCTGTCTTGGAAAAACGTCGCCTGCCTGCGTAGACCGCAGAGGACAGTGGCTATCCGAGCCATCCGGGGTTATCGCACCATCTCATTTGTGGCCGCTACGGCCTTAGCAGGCATGCTTCCCTGGGAGCTCGAGGCCAAAGTATTAACTGAGGTCTACGAGCTCCGTGCGGAGTGGAGAGCCAGAGGGGAGAGACCCGCACAAGCGGAAGTAGAGGGGGCGAGACGTGAAGCTCTCGAAATGGCGGTGTGGCAGTGGGAGGAGGTGATGGCAACCCCAGAAGCCGGAACCCGCACAGTCGAAGCCATCCGCCCCACTCTTCAAAGATGGTTGGATAGATCTCATGGGAGAATGACATTCCACCTGACGCAGATACTTACCGGACACGGGTGTTTCGGTAAGTATCTGCACCAGATCGGACGGGAAGAGACCCCGGTCTGCCATCATTGTGGTGACGAGGAAGACACTGCACAACACACACTGGAGGTGTGCAGTGCCTTCGCGTCGCAAAGGCGAACGCTAGAGATGTCTCTAGGGGTGAGAGGCACCCTGGCTCTGCCAAATGTAGTCGCCGCAATGGTGGAGCGCGCGGATAACTGGGCAGCGGTGGCGGAGTTTGCCGAGGAATGCATGGGCCTCAAGGAGGAGGCCGAACGCACCCGGGAGGAATCCGCCAATGCTGCACCAGCCAGGAGAAGGAGGACAGGGAGGCGGCGTAGAAGATACGCTGACCTCAACCCACCTTAAGGTGATGCCGGATCGTCTGGCGCAGTCAGGTTCTGACCTGATGCGCCATGGCGATCCGATGAACTAAGAAGTAGGAATAGGATAAGTAGGAATTAGAATTGTAGGAATAAGTATCTGTTTTAATGTTTAGTGTAAGGAAGGAACCAAAAGAAGGGGGGGCATCGGCATGGCTATTTCATTATAGCACCCCAGATGTCCCCGGGGGTCTGATGGACCACATGTCCTTCTCTCCTGTGTCGTCTTGTTGTTGTCCTTGTCGTGTCCTGTGTTGTCGATGGTTGTTGGTCGTTGTTGTTGTCGAGTGTCGTTGTGTCTTGGTGGTCTTTATTGTCTCAAAGGTTGGGGTGGTGACCTGAACTGGGAGACGTGCCAGGTCTGGCCAACGCCTGGCTGGCACTAGTCAAACATGGAGGGTCCCACCTCAAAGGGTTTTTATATTGTATCTTACATATGTATCTGTAGGTAGAACCGAGACGGGAGCCTGAAATGGGAGCGGCGAACAGTGAGACAACAAAAGTTGTCTCGCTGAATTGCAGCGACCATGATGGTGCCCGTCCTGGTCTAAAGGGTGTTGGTCGTGCTGTTGTGTTTGTCGTGTCATATATATTTATTTGTTTGTTTTGTGGTCTTTGTCGGAGAACCTGGGCGGGAGCCTGACATGGGAGCGGTGAACGGTCAGACAACAAAAGTTGTCTACCGAATCACAGTGACCATGATGGTGCCCGCCCAGGTTAGCTGTGTGTTATTTGTGTTGTTTTTGTGTTGTTATGTATATCATAAGGTAGTTGTAGTCCGCATACCCAACTAAGGTGGGTATGTCGTTCCTGGTTTTGCTCGTTGGGTTCGTTGGTCTTCGAGTCCGCGTTCCCACTATAGGTGGGAACGTTGTTCTTTTCGTTGAGTCCGCATGCTCACGTAAGCGTGGGCATGCCAGTCGGTCGTGGTGTCCGCATACCCACAAGGGGGGGAAGGGTGTGGGTATGCAGGTCAGAGTATGTCGTAGTCTGCGTGTCCACCAAGGGTGGACACGCAAGGTCGAAAAAGTCGGTTGCTTGTGTCTAGTAGGGCTAAACGCGCGCAAAAGAGGCTCCCGCGAGGTATTGCCCTCGTGGTAAAGGTCCCGTGGAAGTCCTCCTCATGCGCCTTCGGAGATTGCCCCCCAGGGGTTTTTACCGGGTCGGCTACGGCCATCCCCGGTTAAACCCGTCAGCAGGTTTTCCCCTGGGTGACCAAAAAAAAAAAAAAAAAAAGGTTAGGTTAGGTTAGGTTAGGTTAGGTTAGGTTAGGTTAGGTTAGGTTAGGTTAGGTTAGGTTAGGTTAGGTTAGGTTAGGTTAGGTTAGGTTAGGTTAGGTTAGGTTAGGTTAGGTTAGGTTAGGTTAGGTTAGGTTAGGTTAGGTTAGGTTAGGTTAGGTTAACAACTTTTTGGGTAGTAGGATTGAAGGTAGCGGTCTGAGGATTTTACTCCCCCTTAATTTTGTTGGCTTTCACCTTAATGTTCAAGGTTATGGTCATCTTTTTTGGTAGTTTTTGAGAAAAAAATTACTTTCACTTTTCCCAATTTGTCGATTTCATACAAGTTCCAACAAGAAAGTCGTCGAAGTAGACAAAATTTTCAGACTAATTTTGTCTTGGAAATTTTGGCTAGGCGTTTGTGGATAACGGAGAATACTTTTCGCCATAGGGGAGGCACTTCCATCCGTCACCCCCTGGAATTATTTCAGATTTTTCCAACTGCTGGAAGTGTTCTCTGTTAGCCGCAAAAGTTGTTGGAAAAACATTTTAAACTCGCTCAATTCGTGCAGTTTCTTAGGGTTAAATTTTTTGTTTGTTTACGTTTTTTAATGTTAATTATCTTGTAAGTTTTTTATGTAAGGGTTGTGGTTTTTGGTCTCGCTAGGGTATAAGGGTTCCTTAGAATTAGTGTAGGCTAGGTTTTGGTTTCGGGTAGGCTATAGTTTTGTAGGTATAATTTTTTCCAAAAAGGTTGTTTTTAGGCAAAATTCTCCATTTTTTGTTAGTTTTTATTTTTTAATTTTTTGGTTTTGGGTTTTTTCTTTTTCTTTCTTTTTGTAGGTTGTAGGCCGATTGCTAACGCATCGGAATATATATAGTTTTTGTGGGATTAGGATTAGGAACAAGGGTTTTAACCCCTGTTAACATAAATATTGTAGTTTTTTAGGAAATTGCGAAAATTTTGTATGGAGAATTGGACACCTTAGGTGGACTTTTCTCCATACTAAGATTTTTACGTAATTATTTTTGGAATTTTAACTTTTTTAATAAGTTGAAATAAATTGTGTTAGGGGTTTTAGGGGGTGCAGGGCGCCCAAAAAATTAGGTGTAGGGGTCGGTTAGTCAAGGGGTTAGGCTAATTTCTCGGTTAGGGGGTTTTTTGTTCCGGGTGTTACTAGAACATCCACACAATCGGCGAGGAACCCAAAAGGGTTCCAAACGATCAGTTGGGCGTTTCTTCGCCCAACTGGTCGCCGGTCATGTCCCGGAAGGGAGTAGCACCGGATGGGAGGAAAGTGCCGTTTTTCGAGAGTGATCCCGAGAGCTCCGATAAACTGGACGCGAATGAGATGGGGCCAAAGGTAGTAACTGCTACCGGAAAATCCAAAGAGGATGGAAAGGAGGACCATCGCAGAAATCGGGTGCCCAATCTGTCGGAAAATGAGTCAGATGATGCAGATTTCGAAGAAGTCGATATGGCGCTGGAGGGGAAAGTTCAAGGAGTGAAAAGGACTCGCGAAAACTCCAATGTCGACTCAAATGGAGAAAACGAGGAGGGTTCTGATGTTGGAAGGCCCAATGCTAGGAAGGTCAGCTCTGCAACCAGAGGCAGAGCTAAAAAGGCTTCGGTAGCGCGTGGCAAAGCCAATAGAGCCGATGTTGAGATACTGGGGACCTCCATTGGCGTGGCGGACGCCAAAATAGCCTCCCGAAATCCCTCGGAGGAAGAGGACTCAGAGGAGGAGTCAGACATTGAGGCGTCAGCTCCCGCATCGACGTCCATTTCTAAGACGGCATTCCTAAAGGAGAAGGATGGGGAGGAAGGTGCCCTGATAAAAAAATTAATGAGTAAGGGTACAAAAAATCTGCGGACAAAACTGGAAGGGAAACCCAAGCAGGATCTTCTGGAAGAGGCAAAAAAGAGTGTAGCTGAAATTTACAAATGCACTCAAAAATCCGGAAACCTCAAAGGGGAGGTATGGAGGGACGTGAACAATGGGTTGAGGGCGGTGGTGTTGTGCATGGAGTCTCTCAAAGAAAATACACCTGTGTCTGAAGAGGTAAAGAAACTGCAGAGTGACAATGACAGACTCCGCCGCGAAGTGGCAAATCTAAAGGCCGACATACAGACCATCCAAAAGGGCCTGAGTGAGCCACGGCCAGTCCGCAAAGGGACGGAGGTACAGAGAGAGGTGGCGGTCTCGATGGACGATAGACTTGAAGAGTTCAAGCGGGACATATTTCTATCCCTTGGGGGGATGCTCAACGCCCGAATGGATGAAATGATGAAGAGACTCCCTACTGAGCCCACCACGAGACCGCCTCTGGCGCATGACAGGAGGAGGGCGGAGGCCAACAGTTACGCCAACGCGGTAGCTGGACCCAGCAGGGTCTCACAGGTTGCTCCACCTGTGGTTGGGCCGGCCCCTGTGCAAGTGTGGGATAATCCCCCACTGCCCCAAAGGGCAGTGAACAGGGGAGCGCCTCCTCCGACACGTTCGGCTTCTCCAGCTCTGGCAGCTGCTTCTAGCACGCCGGCATTGGAATGGAGGCAACACGTGTCGAAGGGCGCCAAGAAGAACGCCAAGAAGGCTGCAAAAGCTGCCCAAGCCTCTGGCCAGGGCGCCAATGCGCCAAAGGTGACAACGGGTTCTGCCCCCGGAAACGCGGTTAAACTAGTGGTACCGCGCACCTCAGCAGTGACGATAACACTTAAGCCGGAGGCTGTAGCCAATGGCGCCACTTACGCATCAGTAATGGACAAGGCAGTGAGCGCCATCAACCTGCAAGACTTCGGCCTGGAGGCTATGCGTATCAGGAGTACAGCAGCAGGGGGGCGGAAGCTCGAGATCCCGGGAGCAACTAGCGGACCTAAGGCTGACGCATTTGCGGCCAAACTAAGAGAGGTCATCTCGGAAGAAGCAGATGTGGGAAGACCATGCAAAAAGGCCGAATTACGAATCGTAGGCCTTGCTGACTATATTAAGCCGGAAAAAATTGTAGAGGCAATAGCGGCCAAAACTGGGTGCACAACAGAAATGATCTCCCTTGGAGAAATCCGTGCAGGGCCATGGGGCTCAAACTCTGTTTTAGTTCGTCTCCCGGTCGCACAAGCGAAAACACTGGTGGAGGAGGGTCGCCTGGCGATAGGGTGGGCCTATGCACAGGTGGTGGCATTAGAGAGTCTGCCGATAAGATGCTACCGCTGCTATGGGGCGGGGCACACAAAATACCATTGCGACTCGAAGGTCGACCGGAATGCACTGTGCTTCCGGTGCAGTGCCCCAGGCCATCAGGCCGATGCATGCACGGCAGAAAAGCCTCATTGCGCGGTATGCAAAGAGGCCAAGCTCCCATATGACCACTATATGGGAGGGAGGACATGCAGGCCCCCTGTTGTTAAACCGAAGATGGCCCCATGGACAAGGGCCCCTCAAGCGACGGCGGAGCGCAATGCGCCCATGGAAATTGTAGAGCAAAACACGGGACCAAAATAATGTCAATAAGCCCTAAAATTGTACTTCAGGCGAACCTAAATAATGCTGCCAATGCCCAGGACCTCATGATCCAGCAAATGGCGGATATCGGCGCGAGTGTGGCCATTGCAGCGGAGCCCTACTCCATCCCTGCTAGAGCAAACTGGATAGGATCTACCGATGACAAAGTCGTCATCACAACCCCGGCCAACTCTAACTTGGCCCCGATCTCTCTGCGGGAGAGGGGCGTTGGGTACGTCGCGGTTACGTGGGGGGACATTGCCCTAATGGGCTTGTACTTCTCCCCCAATCGTCCCCGCAGAGAGTTTGTAGAGTTCATCGGTAGAATCCAAGGAGTCGTTCGCAGGTTGGCCCCGCTGCAAATAATTGTCGCGGGAGATATAAACGCCAAATCGAGGTCCTGGGGGTGCCCAGTGACCACGCAAAGGGGGGAAGCCGTAGAACATTTCTGCGTAGAGGCGGGATTGGTCTTGCTAAACAGGGGCAACACTAGCACGTGCGTAAGATGGCAGGGGGAGTCAATCGTGGACGTCTCGTTCGCAACCCCTGCCATAGCCTCGCGCGTGCAGGACTGGAAAGTGTTGGACCAGGAAACCCTAAGTGATCATCTGTATATCTCGTTCAAAATAGCTGGCACAATGGCAGACCTTACCCCCCAATCGGGCACAAGAACCGCCAAGTTCAAACGATGGGCACTGACGCGTCTGAATAGGGACGCTGCGGTAGAGGCAGCTATGGTAGAGGGCTGGCTGCCGTCACCACAGGACGATGTGGACATTGATGTCAGGGCAATCCACTTCCGGAAATCCCTGACCAAAATTTGTGACGCTGCGATGCCCCGAGCTGGAGAACGGCTGCAGCAGCGACCAGTTTATTGGTGGTCCTCGGAAATTGCCAACCTTCGTGCCGCCTGCATATATGCAAGGCGGCTCTATCAAAGGTGTCGCAGAAGGAGACACACGACGGATGAGGAGGAAGAGTTGTATGACCGCCTCAGTCAAGCGAGATGGCAACTAAAGCTCGCAGTTCAGCGTGCCAAGGCGTCGGCCTGGGAAGAATTCTTGGCTGACCTGGACAGGGATCCGTGGGGGCGCCCCTACCGCTCCGTCCGCAATCGAATGCGGAGCTCGGCGCCTCCCACAGAATCGTTTAATCCGGAGCTTCTAGTCCGGGTCGTCGACGCCTTATTTCCGAGTCGAGTGTTCGAGGTGGCGCCTTTTGTGGCCCCTGAGCACGACGGCGAAGTGGATACACGAAATATCCCACGTGTGACGGTAGAGGAGATGGAGAGGGCGGTAGATCGTCTCCGCCTCAAGAAAAAGGCTCCGGGTCCAGATGGGGTGCATGGCAGAGTTTTAGCCCTAGCCCTTGAATATATTGGACCCAAGCTAATGGAGCTGATAGATGCTTGCCTGCAAAACGGGAGATTCCCCCGAATATGGAAGGAGGGAAGGCTCTGCCTCCTAAGAAAGGAAGGACGGCCGCTCGACTCCCCGTCAGCATATCGCCCCATCGTCTTACTAGACGAGGCGGGGAAGCTGTTCGAGAGGATAATCTCCTCCCGGATAGTAGAACATCTGAGCAGTGAAGGACCAGACTTAGAGAGCACACAGTTTGGTTTTAGGCGTGGAAGATCAACGGTAGACGCCATACTGTCACTTAAAAAAGCGACGGAAGAGGCCGTCCAAAGAGGGGAGAGGGTGTTGGCGGTATCACTAGACATCGCCAATGCATTCAACACCCTCCCCTTCAGCGCAATCACGGAGGCTCTCAAATTCCACAGAGTTCCGTGGTACTTGAGAAGAGTGATAGTGGACTATCTTAATGATAGGTCCATTTTATATGTAGAGCCAGGAGGAGCACAAATTTGTGCTCATATAATGGTGTGCGGCGTTCCGCAGGGGTCGGTGTTGGGACCGCTCCTGTGGAACATTGGCTATAACTGGGTGTTGCGAGGAACTCTGCTCCCCAGGACGAGCGTACTGTGCTATGCTGACGACACCCTAGTTACGGCACGTGGCCGGGATTACGAGGAGGTGACTAGGAGAGCGGCCGCAGCCGCCACGTTGACGGTTAGAAGGATCCGGCTGTTGGGATTGGAGGTGGCCTTGCCGAAAACCGAGGCCATCCTCTTCCATGGTCCTCGGGGCAGGCCCCCCAACGGAGCCCATGTCCGGGTGGATGGTGTCCCCATTAGGGTTGGGTCACAAATGAAATATTTGGGGCTCACCCTAGATAGTCGATGGAGCTTTGAGCCGCACTTTGACAAACTTGCTCCAAGGGTGGTTGGAGCAGCGATGGCTCTGTCAAGACTCTTACCAAATACTGGTAGACCCGGCGATAGCTGCAGAAAATTATATGCCGGTATCCTAAAAAGTATGGCCCTGTATGGAGCCCCGGTTTGGTCGGACGCCCTGTCTAGGAGGAACGTCGCCAACCTGCGCAGACCGCAGAGGACAGTGGCGATCCGAGCCATTCGGGGCTACCGTACAGTGTCGTTTGGAGCAGCGACACTAATCGCAGGCATGCTTCCGTGGGAGCTCGAGGCCAAAGTGTCAACTGAGGTCTACGAGTTCCGCGCGGAGTGGAGGGCCAGAGGCGAGAGACCCGCACAAGCGGAAATAGAAGGGGCAAGGCGGGAAGCTTTCGATATGGCGGTGTGGCAATGGGAGGAGATATTGACAACCCCAGAAGCCGGAGTCCGCATCATCGAGGCAATCCGCCCAGTATTGCAGAGGTGGCTGGAGAGGCCACACGGCACAGTGACGTATCACATGACGCAGATGCTTACCGGGCATGGGTGCTTTGGTAAGTATCTGCACATGATCGGAAGGGAGGAGACCCCGGTCTGCCACCAGTGTGGTGAAGATGTCGATACCGCGCAGCACACAATGGAGGCGTGTAGCGCCTTCCTCCCCCAACGCCGCACCCTCGAAACGGCACTGGGACTGAGAGGCACGCTAACCCTGCCGGAGGTAGTTGTGGCAATGGTCGAGGAGGAGAGTAACTGGGCAGCGGTGGCGGACTTCGCCGCGAGTTGCATGAGCCTCAAAGAGGAGGCAGAACGCACCCGGGAAGAGTCCGCCGACGCTGCGCCGGCCAGAAGGAGGAGAACGGGTAGGCGGCGTAGGAGACACGCCGACCTGAATCCACCATAAGGTGATGCCGGGTCGTCTGACGTAGTCGGGTTCTGACCCGATGCGCCATGACGGCT